>JAUPFZ010000006.1:11842500-12250000 GCA_036937285.1 Euphydryas editha | reverse complement strand
TTTTTTAAATGATTGCATTCCAGGTGAGCGTACCTCTCCAAATGTTCAGGGTGTGGGCGTTCCTGGGCATGATGGCGCAGCCGCCGCTGTCCGTGCTGTCGCGCGCGGCCGAGCGGCGCCTGGGCGCGCGCTGGGGCAACATCTGCGTGTGGAGCTCGCTCATCCTGGGCCAGCCGCTCGCCATCATGATGTACTACCACGACTATGCGCTCGAACATCTGGCCCCACGCGCCTAACGTTTTGGGTTATTAACTATATCGTCGCTGTGAAATCAAATCGACATATGTGCAAAAATTGAGTTTTTGAGTTCTTGGTGTCAAAAAATTCCTTTTTTCCCGTCTATTTTTATGTCGAACCGGCGTATCGTATAATTGAATCAAAATCTGCCAGATGGCATTGAGCCGGTATGTATTTACGTGGAAATGGCAGTTTTTTAAAAACTTCAAAGTGCTCACGTGAAAAATATGCATTTTGCAGATATGCCGGTTTGATTTCACAGCGATAATGTATTAAAACACGATCGGTAACAATTTACCAAAAAAAAAAAAAATAATTATAATTATATAAATCGAAAAAATTACCTATTATATTTTCCAAGTATATTTTACTTATGAATTGAATCGACTTGGCTTGCGGTGCTATGTAGGCGTTATGCGTAGGTAAACGCGTCATAAGTGGTATATAAATTTATTGTTATTTGTCATTGCTCATTCATTCATTCAAAAAATCAGAGTTACCTGAGCTCACCACTTATTTTTTCTGGTGAACTGGTAACAGAATGGGTAACATAGGTCCAGACTACATTACGTCTTGGTATCAACGATCATGTAATCATAAACCTAAATTGCCACCAGCTCCCTAGCATCTTTGCCAAGTCTATTAAGATTATTTTCACGGAAGTGCAATTATTTTGATAACTAATATTTTTTTTGAATTGTACTTTTAGGTATGAAAAATAATTTATATTGTTTATTGTTTTTAATGAATCAAGGAATAAATTTAATGACAATGAAGTACAAATATAGAAATACAAATTAAATATAAAATAATAGTAATTTTACATTAATGTCATAGTGTAAAGACTTTTTTATATAGACATCAAACGGACACGTTATTTAAGTACAAAGGAAGGGAGCCCAAGCGACCAATCACTGGGATGACAAGCGGTCATTTGGGGCTAAAGCATATTATTTAAAATGTAATCTTCTCAGTTTTACGCACATGTTAATTTTTTGAGTACATGTGTGATTGTTAGTGCAAGTAAAGAGTTTACGAAGCGATTTATATCCGCGGCCGCCGCGGAAGCGGAAGTGCGGTTTCATATCTAAACTTACAACACTAAAAGTTTTTTCAGAGATGTTGTCCGCGGTTGTTCGGAATAGTTCCCAAATATGGCGATTGAAAAGTACTAGTCAAAAGATGTTTACGATCGATCGGTATTGATTATTTGTCCGCGGACTGGTTGCAAGGCGTGCGAATTCTGTCTTACCAAGTTCAAGGATGAATGCATTTCACGGGAAAATTCGTAAAATGTGCTACTAAAGTTTACATATTATTTGAATTCTATTTTAGCTACGAATCTGTTTTCGGGGCGAAGTCGGATAAAAAACGTTTCGCGAGCTCATAGCGTATTTCAGTTATTTTCTAACATTAGCTTAAACAATTTAACTCTTACATTAGCGTGGCAAATGAAGTACTTTATTCTCTCTATTGTTTGAAATAACACCGAAGTAACGATTAGTTAACTGATTTACTTTTTAAGTATTTTTATTTGTATAATATATTAATTTCTTAAATATTTATCCGCTAACCAGCATTAAAAAGGGTGGCGGATTAAGCTCTTGCCCTTTGTCTATATAAGAGTAAATGCCTTTGACTAGAAGAGTGGTATTTACAGGCTACTTCAGTTTAGTTCAGTCAAACTAATCGTAATAAATATATTCCTGGTATCATCAACACGCAATACAAATAGGAAACTTAAAAGCAGGTAGGTAAATAAAATAAATGTGACAACCCTGTCGTCACCACCACATCAGGTATTTACGCTGTAGCTGTATGCTTTGCCATCTACAAGAATGGCAGTCTCGACGTATATTATATTATGTAAAATATTAAACGAGATTTGTATATTTGATGGAAAAGAATTATATTATTTAATTAATTTATAAATGTACTACATTATCAGAATTTTTATAGATATTTACAAAAATAAATAGTCATAGTATAATGAAGACTGAGTTCAAATAACTTATCATATTTCAATAATTAATATTTAAATAATCATTTTCTACAGAAATAAACATAATAAATGTTTTTTGGTATTTAGATGTTGAAGATTTATAGGAATGATATATAAATAAAAATGTTATGTTAATTATAATTAAATAATTTATATTTTTATGAATTAATTAAAGGTACTTCTACTAAGAATGTAAAAGTATTTTATAAGTGAAAATGTAGGCTTTTGAGGCATTTTTATATACATATGGGTGATAGTTATAGTGTTTTTACTTTTTTTTTACAATGGTTCTAATTTAAAAAGCATGCAGGCAATATGCAATGTTTGTGATACTACAGTAGTAGTAAAGTAAGTAATAATTCATATATTCAAAGTTTAATAAGATTTGATAAAAATATTTTTTATAATATATCAAGTGAGTTTTATACAAGCAATAAAAATAACTGAAAATAATTTGTAGTCTTATTTAGTCATCTTCTACTTTTTAACTGTAAGTACTTAATTTAAATGAAATTTGTTGGTGTAGTGGTGCGAGTAGTCGCTTTAACGCCGGTGGTTGCGGGTTGGATTCTTTCTCGTGGTACATTTGTATTTGAAAAATATTTGTTTCTGGTCTGGGTGTATGTCATGGTTCTCACCACTGCGACACGGAGAACACACAAAGCCGTCGGTCTCGGTTGTTATAGACACCTGATGGCATCATAGACACCTGATAGTGTCAGTAGATTACTCATGGTAGGGAAATTAAAATTATCCATCAAACCGCAGTGGAACAGCGTGTTGGATTAAGTTCCAACTCTTCTACTGTATGGAGAAGATGATGTATGAAGAAGAGAGAGAAGAAGATATCTTTGCCCAGGAATGGGACGTTTACCGTCTGATTTAGTCCTGTATTGTTTAGTACTTGAGAGTCTGTTGCCGAAACAATAAATTGTCACGTTATATTTGATGGTAAGCTGTTTTGTTTAACGCGTTTGTCACATAGTCTACGGGTTATTTCTTTTGGGTTTTCTAGTAATGTGTCCAGATCTAAAATCGGATTTTAATGGAGTAAGAAAACATAGAAATTTGATGGAAGAGTACAGTACCTTGGATTAAAAGGGTGAAATGGAAATTGAACGATGTTTGCTCAGGAGGGTTTTGATATTTTAAGAAATAAAGTTTTTTTTTTTCTGCACTATATCCAAGACAGATCGTTCTGGCGGAATGATGATTCCTACAGTTGATTTTTCTATTCCCTTTTGGACTGGATTTTAGTATTTGTATAAATATTTATTTCTGGTTTAGGTGACTATTCTTGTGCATCTCAATATCTTTTGTGCTTGGATTGTTTGATCGTATTTGTAGTTTAATTCCTCCCATTACTTTAACGACAACTTATTAAAAAGTTATATACCACCTGTGAGACGTCCTACGTAATTACCCAATGAAAAAAAATCTTAACTTAGTTTTTTCTTTGAGCTCTTCTGAGCAAAAAAGACTAAATATGAAGTCAGCTAGTGATCGATATACCCTTTACACGTACAAAGCGCTTCGAATCATCTTTTTTAATACGCACGGCCAAGGAGTGGAATTCCCTGCCGGCATCCGTATTTCCGAGTACATATAACCCGAATGTGCTTAAAGCGCGAGTGAATAGGCTTGTTCTGGGCGAGCTCGCTCCATCTTCGACCTCGTCTCCGCTCTAGAGTTAGACCTAGCTCAAGAGTAAGCCCATAACCAAGTGAACACAATTATGTCAAACTGACGTCAGAATGATGTCAGCTACGTCATGATTTACGTAAGATGTGAGTCATATATGAGTCATATATGACTCATAATTTCCCACTTCCTGACGTAAGATTCTTACGTAAGATAGATGACGTAAATATGATATAAATTCTTACTAATCAGTTTTTTACTACACAACATTTTGAAAATATTACAATACTGATAGAAAAAATAATTTGATATACGTTTGAAACGTTTATCGTTATGTCAAAAATCACACCTGCACTACGAGACCTACAATATAAATACCCCGTTTCAAGGTGAAATGACTTTGATTTAATAAAAAACCCTTAGTCAATTAATTTTGTATGGAGACCTATATGTAGATTCTGTAGAACCAAACGTTAGCGCGATTTAGCGGCTTGAAGCCGTCACATGCTTACGAAAAAATAAAAAACCCTTAGTCAATTAATTTTGTATGGAGACCTATATGTAGATTCTGTAGAACCAAACGTTAGCGCGATTTAGCGGCTTGAAGCCGTCACATGCTTACGTAAAAAATTGTTTTTTACGTAGCGGTGTTCATCGGAAAAAATTATCGAGAATTTTATTATCGATAATTATCGTATTGAGTTATCGATAGTTATCGATAATTATCGAATGACCAGTTATCGATAATT
This sequence comes from Euphydryas editha, assembly GCA_036937285.1. Taxonomy (NCBI): domain Eukaryota; kingdom Metazoa; phylum Arthropoda; class Insecta; order Lepidoptera; family Nymphalidae; genus Euphydryas; species Euphydryas editha. Next base: position 12,245,371 of record JAUPFZ010000006.1, on the reverse strand, counting down.
ATCGGATAAAAAATTATCGATAGTGGCGAAAGTTATCGATAATTATCGGATAAAAATTATCGATAATTGACGAAAGTTATCGATAATTATCGGATAAGAATTATCGATAGTTGACGAGACTTATCGATAATTATCGGTATCGATAATTATCGGATCGCAAAAAATTATCGATAATTATCGGATCGCAAAAAATTATCGATAATTATCGAATGAAAACTTATCGATAATTATCGATAATTATCGAATGAAAAATTATCGATAATTATTGAATCAAAATTATCGAATAACACTTATCGATAATTATCGATAATTCTCGAATGAAAAATTATCGAGTAGTTACGAATTATCGATAATTATCGCACACCCCTATTTTTACGTAAGCATATGACGGTATTATTATATCACTTTTACGTCAGAATATGACTTGTAATTTATGTAATTGTATGATTTATTTCTTACGTAAATAATACATAAATTTATGACTTTAATATGACGTCACAGTATAATATGAATAGGACGTAATATTTACGTAATATTTAAGTCACCATTATGATGTCATATAAAAGTCAAATTTTAGGTCAGTTCTATGTCATATTTATGTCACACTATATGACATCATCTCAAAGTCATCAATAGAGTCATTTTTATGTCATATCTATGTAAAAATTTTATGATCTCTATATGACCTATCTATGACGTCATACAAAGGTCATGTGTTCACTGGGAATAGGTATATTATAATAATAGTAAAAAAAAATCTTTGTATTTTTTTTTTCTATTAAGTCACTGTAGATTTTAAAAGCAATTTTAGTATACCTATAGCCCACCCGTGTTTGTACGGGTATAGTTTAATAATGATGAGATGAGAAAAAATAAACACGTTCAATTAAATTATTGGTTAAATAGATTTCAGTTGTGCCAGTGCGGGTCGGTCGATTTCGGCAATGTAAGATAGGACAGAGAAGACACGAATGAGAATGATCGGTGCGGTTGCGACTGCAAAGTCCATTGATTATTACAGACAACATAAGATATAGTCAGGGTGTCGTTGTTAAACTACTACATAGAATAACAATAAAGTTAGAAATATCCCAAATTTTTTAGTAAAATATACAACTTATAGAACAGAAAAAATATTATACAATCACATGGTCTATCTACAAGTTAATTCTATTACGTTCTATGTATAATATATTAATATAAAAATGAGCAAAAAAGGTTAAACACAAACATTAACAAACATTTAACATTAATAGGAGTACCTGGATGACCGAGCTTTGCTCGGTTAAATTATATTTAGATATTATTACATACTGATGAAACATAAATAATATTTTCGATCTGACTGACATAATAGTAAAATAATAGGAACTGGTCATTTAAATAAAAAGAGCTTTTAATAATAGTTTTTCTCACAAAAAAAGAAACTTGAAAAAAAAAAGGAAAAAATATTGTTCTATAGACCTGGATTCGAACCCGTATCTTCTGGTTTCAAATCCGCCCGATACCCATTCGAGCTATTATAAACTTATTAATGACAGCGAAATTTACCTTCGTATTCTAATGATATTTTTTAATTGCGTAAAAAAAGGGATGAAATGACATTTTCTAAAAATAAATCCTAGCTAGATCGATTTATCGCCCCCGAAACCCCCTACATACTAAATTTCATGAATATCGTTGGAGCCGTTTCCGAGATTCAGATTATATATATACAAGAATTGCTCGTTTAAAGTTATAAGATAAGATGAGGAATTTTACAGGGAAGGATGTCATAGACATGACACATGGCATTTTATTTGTTCCTACGAAAACATGTGAAAACAGAACTAAAACTAAACTGTATAGGTAATCATTTTATCTAATGTTATAGTCGCCTTAACGCCTGCTTTCGCGGTTTTTATCATATATGTACATCTGATAGTGACCTTTACTCATGGTAGAGAAATTATCTATGGTGGATCTAGCTTTAACCCTTCTATATAGAGAAGAGGCCTTCGCCTAGCAGTCGATTGTTTACAGGTTATCAATAATAGGTTATTAGGTCTTTTTTTTAGGTTGTTAGGTTTTTTTTTTTGTTGAAAAAATAGACCTATTTATTAAAAATATTTATTAAAGAAAATAGGCGACCTAACAAAAATTTTGGTGGACCTATACAGACCTAACGTAGACCTATCGATTAAAGTCATTTTGATTTCAAAAATCCTTCAGTGGAGTGCTAACTTTGCGTAGCCGGTTGATTCAGTAGTAATATGTCAGAGGGAGTTAATGTGCAACAAGTCCTTAATATGGTGGAACCAGCTTGTCAAGAATTAAGTTTGGATAAGAAAGAGACTTAGCAACAAGTTTAAGAAAAGAAGGATTTGTTACAGTAGGGACCTAAACGGATTGCCAGAAGTTATTCTATTTCTAATATATATATATATATATATATATATATTAACCAAAAAATTTGGTGTAGCGAAACTTTTGAGATCGCAAAACATTAAGAGCATTAATATCTATAAAAATCTCTATAGGTAAAGTGGTAACCATATTTGAAAGTCGAGAATGCGACAATAAATTAATTAGATACGAAAAATTGTTCAATTTAGGATATAGAATTTAACCTGCCGATGAAATAGCTCTATTATATGTAATTGTCAGAGGGGTAGATATGGAAAAATTATTTAAATTTTGAATCAGAATGTGAAAATTATCTCCGTACGGAGACTTACACGATTGAATGATAACCTTCCGTATGTCAGACTACAGCCGACCGAATATACCTACAAAATCAAAATCAAAATCAAAATATTTTTATTCAGCATAAAATTATTACAATTACCTATTTACTGAACGTCATGAGTCTACCACCAGTTCGGAAAGAAGAAGCCTGACCTGAGAAGAACTGGCGAAAGAAACTCAGCGGGACTAATATTTTTTTTTAATGTAATGGTTTTTTTTTTCAAAGTAAATTGTAATTAACAATAATTATCTATAAATTGAAATAGCCTGGAGGCGATCACATCATTCCCAAGGCTTACTGTCTTCTAGAAAATCGTTGATAGAATATAAAAAAAAGTCGATATATAAAGAAAGTCGTGTTAGTTACACCGTTTATAACTCGAGAACGAGTGGACCGATTTTTATGATTTTTGTGTTTTTGGATTTGTCTTCGTCGGGAATAATACTTATTAAAATATGATATTCATCAATGAAAAAATAATTAATAAAAAAAATCAGTTCAAGTGTTTCATCCGTACTATCTATACATATAATAAATCTGTTAACGAGTCCGTTTTATGATCTTAATCTTAATATATAAAAGCGAAAGGTCACTCACGTCACGATATCTCTGGAACTATAAGACCTAGAGACTTGAAATTTGGTAGGATTATTCCTTTTGCCGAGGAGAGGTCAGCTAAGAACGGATTTTACAAATTCTACCCCAAAGGGGGCAAAAAAGGGGGGCAAATTTTGAATGGGACAACGTGATTCCTTGGTCCAATCTACTTCAAATTTTGGATAAAATATTCTTTAACAGAATTGATTGAAGACGTGTTTCGTATTTTATCAAAATTCATCCCCTAACGGGGTTAAAAGGGGATTGATTTTGCCAGTTTGCCTATCCAACTATGAACTAACATAAATTATTAAAAAAAAAACAATTAATAAAGATATCGTGCTTATGGCAGAATTCTCGGAAGGCCACAGCATTATGCTCAGTGAACTCGATGGAGTTTCTCAACAGGTGGGGTCTGAAAATGACCACAGACAAAACGAAAATCATGTTAACTGTCCATGTCGTGCCCACCGCAATATCAATTGGAAATTCTACTTTCGAAGTAGTCGACGAGTAGATATATCTAACTAGGACAAATGGTCCAACTTGGTAGTTACAACTTCTCGAGAGAGGTCAATCGTCGAATCCAGTTAGCGTGGCCGGCGTTCGAGAAGTTAAAAAAAGTTTTGTCATCCGTCATACCTCAGTACCTGAAGTCGAAAGTCTTCGACCAATGTGTGTTACCAGTGATGAGATACGGATCTGAGACGTGGCCTCTAAACGTGTGCCTTTTAAACAAGCTCCAAGTCGCACAGCGAGCAATGGAGAGGGCTATGTCTGGTCAATACTACGATCTCGATCGAAGAAGCGAAGCGAGATCGAATCAGAAATGATGAGATCCAAAGATGAACGAAGGTAACTGACATAGCCCACCTGATTTGCAAGCTAAATGTGGCCGTAGGCAGGATACATAGCTCGTGGAATTGACAGCCGATGGAGTAAAAAGGTTCTTAAGTGGAGACCGCGTACCGGCAAGGGCAACGTTCGGTTGGCAACGAAGGCTGCTTCGAAACTGTCGCTCTGGAGGTCGAAAGGGAGGCCTACGTTCAAGAGTGCACATCCAATGGCTGATGATGATGATAATGAGTAAAAAGAGAGTAATACTAATAACATAGAATAGAGGCCCATAAAAAAAGTGCTCTGTACCTTTGACCAAAATGCAGAACGATGTTTGTATTATGAGGTTGGAACTCATTACGATTTTAAAAGAGCTTGAATATATATTTTTTTCACGAATCTAAAACTACTTCTGTACTGACTTCGATAGATGTATTAAGCAATCAAAACCACACTAGATTTGATTGTGCAATGGGTTTATTCACATTGAGTTAATAGGTAATGAGAAGGCTGACATTTTAGCAAAATGTGGATATAACTGGTAAAAAAGCGTGCTTATATGATAGTGGCATGCAATATAATATATATAATAATTTACCGCAAGATATAAAACAGTCAAAATCTATGTTTACATTTAAAAAACGACTGAAAAACTACATTATGAATACTCCACACACCACACTACAATGAGCCACTTCCAGGCATGCGTAGTCATAGATCTATGAAAATGATTTGTTGAGCACGAGTATGGAGCTAACATGTTTATTAACATTTTTATTCACTACCCTCAGTCCTTTTAATTTTTATGTGTTATTAATACTAATTTTCTGTGCAATGTACTCAACGTATGAATCGAATTTATTTGTAACAATTAGTGAATAGTATTCTCATGTAAGTGAATGTGAATTCTTATGGGAATAAAGATATCTCAAACCTCAATATGGAAGGAATATTTTAATAATTTATATTTAGAAATGGCCAAATGGTACAGAAAAACTCAATCTGAGCCTTGTCATGTATCTTGTTGTGGTATTACCGGGTGAAAAGAAGGTGTGTCGTACTAACACAGGCTTAGATCAGGATACATTTCAAGAAAAAAATTTGGACCCTAATAAGGAAAACGACTTCTCCTAAATATGACACATGCAATGTAATAGACGACGTACACAGCTTCTTGGTTAAATGTTCTATTCATGAATCTTAATGTAATATTAATTTTTTGTAAATTGTTCTTTAGGGTATAAATACGACTGACATACATTTCAGTGTAAAAGCTCTTACAAAAATAAATAAAAGCAAAATTTAAAAATAGTATACTTAATGAAAATAATTTATAATGTATTTTTAGTACCTACAAATAATAATTATGCGTTAAATATTTTACAAGTGGTTATTAAGATAAATTGTGGACTAATATCACATATCTGTTAGTACATAATTTTGATGTTGTAATAATATCAGTAGAGATTAGAGAGTAAAACTAACTTATCGTTATACGAGTATAAACGAGATTCACTTGTAGGTACATTATTGATTTAAGATTATTTCATTGTAACTTTTAGCACAGGTTAAGAACGAAGACGCTAATTGTCTATTACTTTTGACATAATTGTTATTATTAGATATTATGTTATGTTATTATGTTTTATTTTTATTATTATGTATTCTAATAAATTATAGATATTTAGAACTTTATGTCATGAACCTTTGCTCTGTATCGTTTCGTTTATTCAATCATGATTATTAAAATTAAAAAAAAAAGTTTTCATTGAATATTCCGGAACCTGATAACTCATCATCTTCTTTTTTAAGATAAGTATTTATTTACTTTTACACTCGCTTATTAATCGATTTCATTTATTATATTTAGTTTTTATTTTATTTATTTGTTTTTATTTTTTTAGTGTATTTTTCTTGAAAACATTATTGTTGTTGAGCCTATAACATCTAATTGCTTAAGCGTGCGACCTCTGACTTAGCAATAAGACATGTGTAGAGGTCGATGAACGATAATCTATATGCATTGAAGGTCACTTATCACAAGATTTCACTTACTTTGTAAACGCATACATTCCTTGATTCGTCATATTAATTAACTTCCATCTATTTAATTAGGTTTCATTGCTACTATAAAATTAGGTTTATTCTAGTTAGTCAAGTTTTTCACAAACATGTTCTCAAGCTCAACTTTTATATTTTACCTATTATATAACATTGGCTCTGTGGTGACCGGCAAAGAAGAATAGTTCCGACCTCTTTCTTGCCGAGGTGACATAAAAGGCGAGGCTAAGGCCATAGCGGTGCGAACAACTGTACACCGAGCACGGTGGTGATGGGCAGCAGCGTTATCATATCTTAACACAGCGAACTGCGCTCGCCAACTTGTCTGCCAATCGTGGCGAGTATTGGTAAATCCCCCTATATGAGAAAAAAAAGAGCTCAGGCCCCCAGTCCCCCGTGGACCTACTATTCCCGGCTACGGCAGCGGTCTGGGTAACGGTAGGACTGGGGGTGCTAAGAATTTCCGGGTGAGATTCCGTTGCCACCCACGACGACACCTGGCCCTGGTAACGCAGAACATTCGCACTTTGAGGTCTGATGACAAGATTGTTGAGCTGGAGGAGGAAATGAACAGGTAACAATAGCAGCACAATTGGTGTGTGCAGTGTACCAGCGTTTCCTGGAGTGGCTACGTCCGAAGGCATGGGTCTGGTAGACGTCGCTGCACCTCGGAGAGAGACGACCGATTCATTGTATCGACGTCTTGTGTAATTAATCTGCTTTAAATTAAGACTTAATTAAGGATTTTTATTATATTTGTATACTTCTTTTTTTGGTCCTCTTCCAATAAAAATAATAATTAATTGAATTGTTTTTGTGCTCTCCATTTCATCGCCTTTTAAATGATATCCAACATTACCCTCATTATTAATGCTAAATAAGATTTAAAGTTGTTTGAAGTAGATTTTTCGAAAGTGCTATTTTTTGACGCCGAGTGTGGGAGTTTTTTGACCTATATACAACACTGCTATTAATATCTGTGATATAGTTACTGAAAAATATTTTAATAATCGAGTTAATTTAGAAGTTGCCTGTAAATGAGCAGGTCGATCAAATGTTTAGTGTAGCTTTCCATGAGTTCATGCAATACTAGGGTATAAACGCATTACTAACTGATGTACATAAGAAATAGTAAGAAAGTATTATATTGTCTGCGGTTTACTCACTTACGTACCATACCTACTAGTCGTGTTGTCGTGTTACATATTAATTATTATAATTTTCGTGATATTTTCGGTAAAAGCCCGGTCGAACGAGTCGTATTAGAGCTGTAGTCAACCTTTAATCAGGTTTACAAGCCTACAAGTATAGAAAAATGCTGAGGCATTGTAAGAATTAAACGGCTTAAAATATCCCAATATAACATTATTTTCTCATCTGAATAATCCTAAACAAAAAAAGTATATATTTTGAAATTATACAAGTTGATATTTTAGCGTGTTTTAATATTTTAGCGTGTTTTTAAATATAAGAATAAGTTATGCAATTAAAAAATGATAAAGCTTTAGTAATAGCGACATCCGCTTTAGGAGTAAGGGAGCAGATCAATTGATGAAGAGGCTGTGATAGCGACGGTACGTGTCCTGCCGCCGGGAGCCGCCTCTCGACCGCTATCGCGCTACCTGTGACGCCCTTGCTATTGTTTAACAACAACCGAGATACTAGGAATAAAAATCATTTTTGAATTTTTATTTTTTTACGAAATGACTTTATAAATCCTTATTTCGATTCATTGTAGAAAATGTTTATAGATTTATTTAATAACAATCTATTTCATATAACGGGAAACCATAATGCATTATGCATAATAATAATAATAATAATTCTTTATTGTACACCAAGAATAAGCAATAGTACAAAAGAAAAAGGAAATAAGTACAAAAGGCGGCCTTATCGCTAATGAGCGATCTCTTCCAGGCAACCTTAGGGTAGAGGAAATGGTATATAGATGGTATAGGTGTACAACTGTACAGTACATTAATAACAAAACTATAATATAATTTTATAAATGCAAAATAGGAATGCATATTTCATTACATTACTAAAAGAACCTACTCGTAACTTACAAAATTGTAAGAAACTTGTCTGGTCTGATTTTAATTTAAATCGAGAAAGTTTACACATTGATTGATGCAATTAAAGGAGTACGAGTGCAAATAGAGCGATCGCTACGTGACGGGCGGGTGGTGAGCTGAGGCGGGCGGGTGCGAGTAATCATGTAATAACATTTGCGGCAGCGTTGGCTCCGCTAACAATGTTGACCGTGGCGAGCAAACAGCGGCGTCAGCTCACGGCCCGCCGCACTCGCACGCCGCAGCGCACACTAACCCTACCTCGACTAACTAACTCTGCCCACCTTTATCGTTCAGCAGAAACTCGAACCGGTTATTGCGCTTTTGAACGTAGAATCGGATTGTAGAGATGGTGTGAAGAATGCTTTCTTAAATAAATTAAGTTTCAGGTATGCATTCATGCAGGGGCGGCCTAAGGCGAAAATAGCGAGTGTGCAAGACTCAAGCAAGATATGACTAGTCATAGTAAATGTTTCATACGTTTTGTCATTTCTGAGCGTGTATTTATACTTATAATAATATAGCTTAGGTACTAATGTTGCAAGAATCGATAAAATCACTTCGTTAGATTTTTTAGTTCAATAATCACAAACAAACATAAATGTGTCATACTTTTTTATCCGCGTTTCCAATACCTAGAATAAGAATATACAGTTTTATATCAGTGTGATTTTATTTCATTCATAAGCATCTACATAATGTCACGCTCCTTGCTAGATTGACAACCTTGTCAACGCTGAAGTTGTGTTACAGCATTATGCATTTTATAATATAGATAAATTTATAATTATGAGTTTTCGTCTTTAAGTGTAATATTTGAAAAAAAATTTTAAGTATATTTTATTGTTGCCGAGTTGATCAAGAGATTTTTTAACTAGTACTACCTACCAACAAATTTTTTTAAATTATTTACTTATTTCAATATATAGCATGAAATAGTATTAGCATTCGTATTTCTTACTATAAAATACAATTAAATGCGTTTTTCAAGTTTTCTCACTTTTTAGAAGTTTCTTATCTTTTTAGAAATAATAATAACATGTAATTTATACATTAAAAATAAATTCAAGAGTTTTAATCCTTTTAACATCTCATATATGCTTTTAATTATAACTTACTGTTGTTACAATAATGGGCGCATCGTTTCAATTATTTGCGGATAATAAGCGAGGGTTAAATGTTTAGAGTGCGGCAGATCGGTGATTAAATGTAATTCGGAATTACGCTGACTTGTTAACCCCTTCATATCCGCCGACGCGTGAAATAACTTTGTTCTAATGTTAACCACCTAGCTGCCATCCTGTATTCTGTATTGTGATTTATTTAAAAATTACAGTTAATTTTAATTCATAAATACGCATAATTATGTATTTATTAAATGTTATATATTTTGTTTCAATTATTTTTTACTATTGTTACACTAATATGTTCTTTTTTTCGTTTTAATTATAAAAATGTTAAAATTAATTAAGTGCAATTATGAACTATCATTAACAACTAAATTTTTTAAAGTATTCTCATTCAAAACAAAATAAAATATAATAGGTAACTATGTGATAAAAGCATATAAGGCATTAAGTACATTATATCTTATGAAATTTAACTTGTAAATGTGTGCTGTGTTTATATTATGATGTCTTGATGTAGAGAACTTATGTTTGCAATGATAAAGGCTGTAGTGAACGTTGCGCGCGTCGCATAACGTCATTGGACTAGAGGGCGGAGTCTCGTGCCGCCCTGTGTCTCCGCGGCAGTCCGTTTCCGGCCGGCGCGTGCCCCGTACGGCTCCATGGTAGAACACACACTCGTCGATTGTTCACAGGCGGGTGCCATGCAAACTCTAACGCCTCAGCCACATCGTGAAGCCGACGATGATCAGCTCGCGGACGAATATGTCCAAAATTTTGAATTAGATCACCTAGAAGATCATCACCTTGTAAAACGCGAGCCGCTTCGAGCAGGATGGCATGAACTTGTTGAAACGTTACCCGCATGTGCTCGTGCTTGTCGACAGTGGCCTGATGCTGGGCCTTATCCGCAGCCACATGTAGCGATTGCCGTAGATCCCAGTACACCGCCTGAAACTCCGCCCGCGCCCGTCGGCCGCAGTCCTTGCCGGGCTCCTCCCGTGGATGACGTGTTGTGGTTACCTCATATGCGTGAACCTCTCGACATGCGTACAGTTCCTTGCGGCAGTTTTGAAGAATGGGACCGTCGCGAGTGGAGGGAACAGGATCATCATTTGCAACAAGTAGGCCTACGTCCAGCAAGTTCATGTTCTGCCGTATCACCACGTACAGGTCAACATCAATCCTACCAGCCTTCATCGTGTGGTGACGATTTAATAAGTGATGACTTATTGATGACGTTGAGTGTGCGCGAACTTAATAAAAGATTGCATGGATTTCCTCGAGAGGATGTTACGCGACTGAAACAAAAGCGACGCACTTTAAAAAATCGTGGGTATGCCCAGAATTGTCGAAACAAGAGACATCAGCAGAAGCAGGAATTAGAATTGGCAAATCGATCCCTGCAGGATGAAATCCATCTACTACAGCTACAGGTCGCACGTGTCTCACACGAGCGAGACGTGCTGAAGCAGCGGCTGGCGTTGGTGGGACGCGAACACGCCGTTCCGCAGCATGCGGGCCACGCACCGCCCACGCCACATTCCTCCCCGGAGTTCTTCTCGGAGCTGTGACGGCAGGGTGCGGCACCGCGGTCCGCCGCCGCTTCTGCCGCTACCTCTGGCGCCTCCTCCTCTGCATGCGCCTGGCAGCGCTATTGAAGCCCTGCGATGACGGACTGCTCATGCTTTTGTTAAGTTTGAAAAGTTAATGATAATTATCATCAGTTCCAGTTTTATAGTTTTTTTTTAAATGGTGGAACAATGAAGCCGTTATGTCTGAGTGAAATGGCTATTCAAACACCGTGTTAAATGTATGGTTGTGTCGTATAATATTATTCATAGCTTCGTTAAAATATATGTATTATTAAAAATTATACATAAGTTATAATGACTCATCAAATTAATCAAAAATAATTGTAAATAGTTACATACATGACGAATATTAATTTTAGGGTTTCTGTTTTCCTAATAAAATATTCTTGAATAATATGATTTTATTTATTTTCGTTACTTTAAATATTTTGAACCTTTGTCGTATTTGTAATGTAACGAGACAGCTCTATCGTTTAAACCCGCGTTAAATATTCATAGCCGCCAGATTAATTGATATTTAGAGCTACCTTATCTATGAGTCATAGCGTGTTGTTATATAGCCTATAATCTATCTCAATACAGTCTGTTTGACGCAAAAATATTTAAATGTTTCTAATGGTAGCTTCAATGTATATTTTTACGTATACTTTATTAAAAAAAAAAAGACAATATGTTCATACAAAATATTAGGAAACGTGTGTGTATAAAATGAGCTTCAGAATTGAAAAAATATATTAATTTTATTTTCAAAGGCTACCAATACTATATAGTTCGAGTATAATATTTTTGAAGTCCATATCTTAATAAACACTTATAGATTGGGTTATATTGGAAAAAAGTCTTAAGCTTAAAAGAAAAATACAACATAAAATGATCAATATTAACAAATTCTAACACTTGAAGTCTAAACTGAAAAATTCAAGTAAAAACATTAGATGGAAGTACGTAATTTACTATAATATTATTTTAAAAACGTAATATTTTTTTACAAGCGAGTACCTAAATATATATTTCTAGAACAGGTACAATATGATTTTCATAGTAGGTATAAGATCTTCATAAAAATGCATATCTAGGACAAATTAGAGACAAATTAAAAACAAGAATGTTACTATACATTTAAATTTCTGCTTGATTAAAACCAAAATTGTGAATAACTCGTATATAGATAAATAGATAGATATTTTTTTAAATATGAACTCGTTTGTAGATAATAATTCATACTTTGACTTGAGTCTCTACCAACGTCTTATAGTTTCGTCTTTTCAGGAGTAGGTTATAAGGGATACGTGTCAGGGTTCCCGACTGGTTTTATTCCGAAAAACAGAAGTTCCTATTTCCACAAATAAAAGTGAAATTAAAGTTTGAATAAATTTCCATAAAAGATTATTTATGATTTTTATCAGATTTGAATTATATTTGATTAGGATAGTCTTTAAAGTGTTTTATTTTGACTGACCCGTTGGCGCAGTTTGCAGTGACCCTGTTTTCTGCTCAAAGGGTTGTGGGTTCGATTCCCGCCCCGAGTCTGGGTGTAATATATGTTTATTTATATATGTATTATTTATATGTATATTTATTTAAAAAAAAATGTATATCAGTCGGCCGTTACCTAAAACACAGGAGTTAAGTTGCCTACCTTAGGAACAGACGACCTTGTGTGTGTGTTAAACATATTTATTTATTATTATTTATTTGGCAAGAATTACTAACTGCCAACTGATATTAACTCGTTCGTTCGTTAAAAGAGGGTCAACCTTAGTGTCCAGGGTCATTAGATGGCCAACGATTTTCAGGAATATGAAATAATTTCCTTAGATACGTGTCCAGATATAACTACTATACAAAGGTGTATCACCATAACGGGTCCAATGACTTATTGGAGCTGATTGAGCAACATTGCAAGTTAGCGACAACAACAGCGATTGCCCAACAGTTGCAGTTAAATGAGGTCGCGAAATGCGATGTTTGCAGATATAAAATACCTACACTTGACTTAAGTTTTAGGTAAATAAGTTTTTATGATACTTAATTTTGTATATATTTTATTATTTTGTTGTTACCGCCTACAATTTTTTAATTTTTCAAAGTTTAACCGGGGATAATGCCACCAGGCATTAAAACCGCTTTTTATTTCAACTTTTTTTACCTTGTTGGTCAATGAAATGTAAATATCTTTATTTCGCGTCGTGTGACTCTTTTAAAAGACCAGTTAAGGATTTATTTTTAGCAAAAGTTTAACCGACCGACCGAGCCGAATCAGATTGTAAACGCTCCGCTGCTGGGCACAGGCCTCTTCTCCATATAGGAGAAGGGTTATAGCTTAATCGGAGGAGACTCACAAGTACATACACTCAGACCATAAACAAATATTTGTGCAAATACAAATGTGTGCTCCGAGCGGGAATCGAATTCGCGACCACCGATATTAAGGCGACTAATCGCACCACTACACCAGAACGGTTGTAATCATCATTTATAAATAAACTATTTAATTTGTTTTCTTACGTTTTGTAACTTTTTAAAGTATCATAAAAGCATAAATGTTAACAATAATAATAATTATGTTATTATAAAATGATTTTAAAATTGCTGATTCCGGTTTAAGAAGGTAAAGTGATATGACACATAGTTAAAAATTTTGGTAGAAAGCTTTATAAAAAAACGCCAAGTTATTTCCGATAAAAATATGTAGGTTTCGTTTGTTGTCAAAATATACAAAGTAAGTACCTGTATCAATTAACATAACAAAATATTCAAAATGCGTTTTAGAATGTATTTACATAATTAATATTATGAAATATAGTCATTGTACTTTATTATTATAAACACGATACGAATAATAATATCAAGTAATACTATGCATGTGTTCGTTCCGTGCATGTGAAAATAAACAGGAAACATATACCTAATACATTGTTGCGGTACTTAGTACCTACGCGTCGCAAACGAACGAATTACTCGCAAATCGTAATTCAATATCCTTTATTATTAGAAGTGTTAGAACATGATGCTTTCTTTGATAGTGAAATTCCACCACGTAGAAGACAATGTTTCTACAATTAAATATCTATATATTAATACGTGAAACAAAAACTTTGTGCCCCTTTTTACAAAAATTACGCGGACGGAGAAATATGAAATTTGGCACAGTTAAACTTTATGAAGAAGAAGTGCAGAATGCTAATATTTTTTATAATGATGCTCAAAAAATACATTAAGTTAATTAAAAAAAAAAACATTACACACACTACGACACACATACACATATGTGCAATGTACATATTATATACCTACAGAAATTTTGTTTATTGTCAAAGTCTGTTGTCAACACGGTCTTAAATACAGGTCTTACAACTAATTTTTTATCGAAATTTTTATCACGGGTCAGGTCCAATGACTGCTGCATATTTCACTCACGATGTTATGCGCAATCATATTTTTATGGTATATATTATAATTATAGATTAGGTCCAATTTCGACCACTGGGTGACCACTAATCTGTATAAAAACGTTACACGATTTATTTCCATATGAAGTGAATAAAATTATTTTTCATTGGTATAGGTACACAACTTAGGTGATATTTTAAGAGTTTTGTAAATACTCTTACCCGTAACACAGATAGCATTGGTATAATATATATATTTTTTTTTATTAAAAATGCAGTCTAAAAATAAATCAAATCGTCGAATGCTCTCGAGTCCAATTTCCCGAGTCGAAATTTAGCGCCGATTTAGTGCCGCCTACGGTAGGACTAATATCAGACCACCGGGCTCTAAATCGGTCCTAGCCCATATAAAATTAGATCCGACTTAGCACCCAAAAATGGCACAAATTTCCGTTTTTTCCACTTTTCGACCTAAATCGGACCTAAATTGAATAAATATTGGCGCCTATAATAGGCGCTAAGTCGGATCTAATTTAATTGCTTAAAAATATTTAAGTACGTTTTTCCCTAAAATTAACGCAGGTGAAATCGCGGGGCACAGCTAGTCAATAATAAAGAACGAGAATTAAAAAAAATGTGAAATAATTAATATTTCTTCATCTATATTAATTATACCCTTTTTATTGTAATCTATATATAGGAGACCTTCTATAGATATAGTCACTCATCACGATATCTCTGAAACTATAAGACCTAGAGACTTGAAATTTGATTGGAATATTCTTTTTGCCGAGTAGAGTTCAGCTAAGAGCGGATTTTACGAAATTCTACCTCTAAGGGGATGAAAAAGGGAGGCAAAGTTTGTATGGGACAACGTGATTCCTTGGTCCAATCTACTTCAAATTTTGCATTAATATTCTTTAACAGAATTGATTGAAGACGTGTTTCGTATTTTATCGAAATTCATCCTCTAACGGGGTTAAAAGGGGATTAAAAGTTATTTGCTTCGAAGTTGATATCAATACTCCTTAGTGCTTTTGATTTAAATAACATCTTATTTTGCAACTCAATAAACAACGTCTGTTATAAAATATTTTCGAGTATCGACGCAGGTGTAGGTGATAAAAAATATAAATTTATAATTTTTGAAATTTTAGTTAAATACCCGTGCGAAGCCGGGCCGCTAGTTAATATTATATATATATATATATATATATATATATATATATATATATATAAAAGCGCTAAATCGGTTCTATTTCGGACCACTGGGCTCTAAATAGGTTCTATGTCGGACTTGAGGGAGCGATGTCGGCATTAAATTTCGACTCGGGTTATAAAAATAGAGACTTTTTCTTAATATAAAAACTTTAAAGACGTCAGTTAGCTTAGTATTAAATTTACTTATAATAAATTTTAGTCAATAATTATATTTGTTACTCCACCGTCATAGCAGTGTAATATTGTATTAGTTTAAAAATAATATAAGAACTAAAGCTAGCTACTTATTTTTGCTTTTATTTTAGTGTCATCTCTAATTTAAAAATATAAAATCCCTAATTTCATCCTTGATTATGTAATATTATTTTGTTTTATTTTATTGTCTTTTTTGAAAATATTTGCTTATTGTTTACCTACATTGGTTTAATTTGTATTGTTTTATTTTAAATTGAAATCAGTGTTTAATTTTTATAAATCTTTAACTCTTACCTTTTTTCCTAATAGTTAATAGTACCTATATAGTAATAGTTAATAGTAGATAGGTAGTTAGAGGGGAACCCCGTGAGAGACTCTGGAAGTATGAAAGAAAGACAAAGTATAAGGAATGAAAGTGCGAGAGGCATGAAAGCGAGAACCGGTATGACTAGTACTCATTCATATGAGTAGATTAGAAACAGTCTCCGATTTCCGTGTCGGAGGACATTGTAAAAAAAAAGAACACATATATTTATAGAAATAATTATCGTAAGAATAATAAGAAAAAAAATAAGAATATATAATTCATTATATTATGCAAAAGAAAAAAAAAAAAACATATCTATGTCTATTGATTTTTAATTTTACATTATTTTATAAATTACAAAAGTAATAGAAAATTTATTTTTAAGATTATAATAAATATTGTGTAGGTATATCTTGTGAAAAAATAAAACAAATTAAGTTTGTGTTATGTTCAAAATGTTAGGTAGGTACCTATAGAAAAATATTTTCTTATAGCTTATAATATCTACATATTACAAAAAAAAAAAAAACTATTATTTTATATTAGTATCGTAGTTATATACGTTAGTATGTACGATAGTATTCATAGCGATCTTGTAAAGCCAAAGGTTTCGTGGTGGGAGACAGGGCGTGTCCTCCGGCGCCACGCCCCGCCAGAACGAGAGAAACTACGCCGCCTATTAAGTTCGGAATACAAAAACGTTTCAGCTGTAAAAGCCTCTGAAGACTTTACTCTACCGCCTTAAAGTTCACATTCCTATATATTTTTGTCGAGTACTAGTAAATTTATCGTGGTTTTGCAGGAGAGAGCCATGTCCATGCTCGGTTCTTATCTACAGAGCGCTTATTATAAGCTGTAGCTGTATGTAAGTCGAGGCTGTCATGCAAATGGAAGGCTGTTAATGAAGTCTAGGAGAATTATGGGCATTGTTACTGCGGTCCGGCGGCGAAATGGCCCATTTTGTTGCTATACATCATCATAATATATCGTACAATTACACAATTTTATAGGCATGCAGTTGATATAATAATAAATTAATGCATTCTATAAATTACTTTTTTTTTAAAATAAAAATACGATTTAAGAACTTTATTTGAAATATAATACTTCTTTTAGTTTTTAAGATATTCAGTTAAGTTTTACTTGTAAATTTTAACTGTTTTATAAACGTAGCTAATAAAGAAATTTAAAAAATATTTATAATTAAAAAAAATTAAGATTTAATTTGCTGTAAAAATTTTCAGATGTAAAACAATTTGAGTAAGAAATGTGTTTATTTTTAAATGTTTAGTTTTGAAAATAAAATTTCTATTTGACTACCATACTTAGTTATATGTACCTAATAATGTCTTCGTGTTAAATAAAATCAATGCGATCCTTCTAGCAATTCCATGTAAAAATAAGATAAAAAACTTTTGTCATTTGCAATAAAAATGAAATTTACAATACACTAAGATGTAACCACAATAAAAATACCGCAAAAGCAAGCTGACACTTATATGTAGTGTATTATTATTTTTATTTTCAAATAAATTTAAACGTAAGTCTGAAAGAAGAAAACTCACAGTTACAGCTCTTTATATCTCATTATAAAAAGTAAGAACAAATACGTACCTAATCAATTAACATAAAAGAAGATTTTTTATGTAGCTATTTTTTAAGAGTAAGAAATCATATTTTAGTATAATAAATATTTTTTATTTATCGTTAGTTTTCAAGTTATTTTATTTCTTTTTTTATTTAATTGAATTAATGTAATTTATATTTATACTAAATACATTATATGTAATTAAAATCAAAGATAATATCGAATAAAAAAGTTTCTGGATCACCACTGGAGTACGAAGGTTGGAACGTGGTTCAGGGTAGACGGTGTAGAGGGTGCGATGGCCGCGCGTAGTGATGAGCCAGCAGAGCCCGGCTGCGGCGACGCGGCACATTTTTCTAGTGGCAAGGTCGGGTGTTACGGTGACGTCACCATTCAATTCAACTTTCAATTTTAGAGGAAACTAATGATAGTCTATGATATAATTTAAATTAAATTTTTTCGTCTATTCCAAAGTTTTATCGCTTCGACGATAATTTGAGTTTGAATTTTCTTTTAACTTTCTTACAATTTTCTTTTTGAAATTTTCTTATCAATATTGAACAAAAAAAAATTCGTCTAAACATAAACTAACAAAAAATAATTTACATATAAATGAATGTAATAATCTATTTTTTTTAAATTCAAATATACACTTAATATTTACAAAGAAATATTAGTAGAGTTCGTTGCCAAAAGGGCTTATGGCGTACTCGTAGTCGAGACAGCAGTTCACCAGCTTAACAGCCGTTTGCGTCGGTCGATACTCCCGCTATCAATTGACCTCCATTCCTTCGTTAAATCGAGATATTTCTAAAAATAAAGTCAGTATACAATTATAAAACGTTTATAATTAATTAATTAGGTAAAGAATAATTAAGTCCACATTTTAATTACTGAAAAAAATTGGGTAAGGCACTTGCGTGGAGTTAGTAGTCATTATTTTATCCTGACACAAAAAGTCCTCTACACAAATAAATTACTTATTAATAAATTAAATAATATGAAATATCTTAAATTTTTTTTTAAATATTAGATACAAAGTACTTCATAAAAGTATTTAACATATTTACAGAGAAATTTACTTAAATGAGAAAAAAAAATCAATAGTAAACATAAAAAGGCATCTCTTTAAGTTCTTGGTTTAAGTATATCGAAAAGAAAAATTTGAAGTGTATTATTAGATATCCATTATAGACTATACAACAAACAAACAATAATATGGAACAAATAATATAGGACAAAATATTACGTTTGTTTTGCTCGTAGGAAAAGGGCTGATGGCGTAGAAGCGTAGCGCTTACTTGCAGCTGAGCCAGCACTATGCCAGCTCGGCAGGGTCGCGCCGGTCGATACTCCCGACTGGGTCGACATCGTACTTTCATAACACATCATTTTTTTTTTGTAAATATTACATTCTATAACTGTTTTTCTTATTTCTAAATTTATTTATCTATACATGCATTTACTATAGTAAATTATAAAATGAATAAAAATGCGACTTAATTAAAAGTTTAGTTGTATATATATAATAATATATTTTTTAATGTTAAAAATAAGGTGAATACTATGTTAGTTCACAGCAGAAAAGATGCTATTATATATTACATGGAATATTTATCATGTCTCATAATTTCCTTTAGTAATAAAGTTTCTATTTTTTTTTTGCTATTATGCTAATGCGTAAAAATATGCATATGTGTATAATTTTTTACTTGTTATCGAAAATTTGCAGGTCAAATTATTTTATCAAGCTTCAATTTAAAAAAAAAAAGAAAAATGTATAGGAAAGAGTGATAGTTATTAAAATATATGACGATTCTTTATTTTCAAAACTTTTAAAATAAATTGTAAGCCTCTTTTTCTTATTTATTTAATATTTTCACTCAAAAGAATGAAGGATGACTTTTTTATTAAATTGTAAAATGAAAAATGATGTAATAAATTATGTGGATTATACACATTTAATTAAACATATTTTATTCGGTAATGTTCGAGAAAAACTAACGTTTTCAGGTGACACGCGTGTAGTCGAGTGGCGAAGGGGCGCGGCGGACCGCGGGAGTGGCGGATCGCTAACTAGGCACTATTGCCAATCGATAGGTCGACTCGTCACCGAGTAAGCGACCGCTAGCGCCCGCCGGCCCCAGCGCCGGCTACGGCGCTACGCGCGACTCATCACTTTAGACGCTGCTACGTCAGGTTACTCTCCTTTTCTCGATGTCCTTCAAATTAGCTTTGTAGGTCAGGTTTTCTCTAGATTTGGATTCACGTGCTGTTGTTTGTCCCCGGTTGATAACCACCTGCGTGATTCATTATATAAACTATACTTTTGACATTAATTGGATAAAATCATTAATGGGATGAAAAATTAGTTTTTCTACTCAAATATGCTTTTAATATTGAGTCTTCGAGATTATGATGAAATAAATATAATAATGTTTATTAAAACTTAAACATTATTTGTTGGAATTAACTATTATTGCTAAAAGAAGAAAAATAAGAGTAAAATACATTAATCTATTAAAGGGTTTTTTATACATCAGTGGTAAAATATGAATATTTTATGATAATAGTGGTGACCACAAGTAATACATTTCAATTGATATTGAGTACCTACATATATAGCATTTATAAAACTACAGTTAATTTTCATAAAGGGAAAATGTAATTTTAAAATATTTGAGTACCTAATATTTACTATGTTCGTAATGATTTTTTTTTGTAACTATAAAATTGTGTAAGTCGTAAAAAATTGTAGAGCTATTAATAAATAAATAAATAAATACTACCAACAATCACACCACGTTAACCTAGCCCCGTGCTAAGTTCGTAAGAACTTGTGTTACAGGTACTAGGAACGGAAATAAATTGAAGATATAAATACATATATACATAAATACACATCCTTGACCCGGTGCAGACATCTATATTCGTCATACAGATTATCTGCACCTGGCGGGATTCGAACCCGCGACCGCTGCGTAAAGTGTCCAGTTGCCAGACCACTCGACCAGCCGGCCGTCAATTTCCGTCAATTATTGCTTTGTAGGTATATATTTCGTGTGATATTGATTATACCTCATTATACTTATTATTCGCATTTTAATAATAAACAGTACAAATAGTGATCTGTACTTTATTTGTTTATTTTTTTTTTATTAATAGCTCGTTAATAATACTAAATGAAATTCTGGAGAAAAGTATGGAAAAAGAGTAAATTTAAAATAAAATTTCTTGAAATATCTGAATTATAAATGATTAAACATTATTTTATTAATACTCTTCTTACACACATATACACGTCTCACTTAACCACAAAGATGAACTAGCTATATAAACTTCGCATATAATTTAAAAAAAAAAAGTTTGAAAGGTAAATTAAGAATATGAACCTTTTTGACAAAAAATACATTCTTTGTTCTGTTTAGTAAAAATATGTTGGGGAAAAGGTTTTTTCGTATTTTGTGTGTAAAAAATTGAAAAAAAAATCTCTCGTTACTGTTTGTATCTGGCTGGTTTTAATTTCAATAAATATAAAAAAAAAGAAAAGTAAAAAACGCTTTCCCGCTATTTTTAATCGTTTTTTTGTTCGTTAAATTTATCAGTGAGTGAATCTCACAATGAAATTCGGTATATTCTGAAGTTTTATTACAAAAAAGGGAAAATACGACTCAAGTCGCGAAAAAATTTTGTGACGTTTATGTATGCAGTATCAGTAAGAATGGCACAAAGTTGGTTCAAGAGTTTTAAATCTGGGATACGGATAAAGTTAATGCTATTTTTGAAAAAGTGGAGCAAGATCGGCATATTAGTAGTTACGACATAGCCGAGGAACTGAGGATTGACCACAAAACAGTTTGACCCATTTGAAAAAGTCTGGCTATACTAGATATTTGGATGCCACACGAGCTCATTGAAACAGACCTAATGAATCGTGTACTCATTTGCGATTGTCTATTGAAACGTAATGAAACTGAACAATTTTTAAAAAGATTGATGATAAAAAGACTAGCGATGAATGGTGGATCACCTACGACAAGAACGTGCGTAAAAGATCATAGTCAAAGGGTAGTAAGGCTTCACAAACTGTAGCGAAACCCGGATTAACACGCAATAAGGTGATGCTGTGTGTATGGTGAGATTGGAATAGCCTCATTCATTATGAGCTTTTACCGCCAGGCAAAACCATCCATTTGGATCTCTACTGCAAACAACTAGTGAGACTTAAGCAAGAAATTCAGAAAAAAAACGCAGAATTGATCAACAGAAAAGGAGTGCTCTTCCATCATGATAACACCAGACCACACACATTTTTGGCCACAAATCAAAAATTAAGAGACCTTGGTTGGGACGTGTTAAAGCATCCACCATATAGTCCTGACTTTGAACTTTTCCACCTCTTCAGAATTTTTTGAGTAGTGTTAGGTTAACATCAAGAGAGGACTGACAAAACTACTTGTCGTCCTAAGATTTCTATAGAAACGGGATTATGTCACTACCTACAAGATGGCAACAAGTTATCGAACAAAATGGCAGATATATATTATAAGAAAATGTAATTGAACTTCAAAAAAAGTCATGAATTTCTTTACACATACCAAGAAAGTTTTTCCCCGACCTATTATAATATTTATTAATATTTGCAATGAAAATAGTTTGACTCTCGAGTAAAGTAAATGTAAATGAGTTATTATCAGTAAGTTAATTGTGATTGAAAACAAGTAGATTGACATTTCATTGCATTAAAACACAGTTCGCGTGAAATATGAACTTCTTCAAAGCTATTGATGATTGTTCGCGGAAGGGGTCCTGCCTAGTGTTTACCTATGCAAAAGTTTGCGTCGTACATTTTGCATTCGTCTTCCCGCATGTGTTTTATATTCGTTTACTCCAGTCGGCCGAGCTCGTAATCGGCGCCGTGTTTGCGAGGGGAATCTCTGCTGACTGAGCCCCACAAATATATGTCGTAAGATTTAATAGACATGTAATGGATATCTGGATGACGTTTTAAGGATTTGTGCAAACGGAATATGTCATTTCTTTCCCGTAATTGGAATTTTATTTGTGGGATTTTTGGATAATACTCGTGCCCTTTCGATTCTCTCAGCGATTAGGCATGTGTTTTATTGTCATCGACTAAGCTCCGAGAGATTATGAATATTCAAGAGTTATATTTTTATTCGTTTCTTCGTTGATCTATTCTGAATATTCATAATGCTTCGTTTCGCAAGATTAGTAGAGTAAAAATAGAAGTTTTATTATTTCGAGTATTAAAAAAGACTTTCATAAGTATATAATTCTTAAACGTTCACTTGATGGCAAATATTAAGTGAATTATGCAATTCACCCTGTCGCAGCCGCGGGCTTTTGAACCCCGTTGTACCGTGTCTCGAGTGTTCCGTCGCCTTCGTCATGTCAAGGATTACATGAGTTGCTATCTATGGATAAATTAGTTAAAAATATATTTATTTGGCAAAATATATATTTGTTATTTATCAATTAATTTCTAATGTATGTTTCTCAGCAAATTTTTACCGTGAAATGTCACACATTTTTTTTTACAAAGATTTACTTAAAAAGTATAAAAAGTTGTTTGTTTTTATAATTGTGTCTTAAAATATTTCTAAATATCATAATGGTACTAGAAGAATATAACACTGATATTAAAATTAAGTTTATTTTATTCTAATGTTTGCATTTTGAGTTTAATAAATAGAGAAAGGGTACGCTTGAGTTTTGTGACTTTAAGCGGTATATATAATATATTATAAATATTTCGTGGTTAAGATTCCATCTCCAGCTATTTTCTCAGTTTTCGCCAGAGTGATCGCAAGACTGAACGGGTGCGCACCGCAGGGCGCCGCCACAAACGCGATTGTGGGCAAACGAACCGGTATATACTATTACCGCGCCACCCGCCTACAATGGGATCTACAAAATCGACATCAATTTTCAGAAATTTCTCTACGATGCTTGTAATGCTGCGAAACTTCTTGTTACTAGTCAATCTCATTGATCATCTTCATATATCGTTTTAAAGCACAAAACGTATCCAATTGATGCGTACGCGTAGACACATATAAAATCGATAAATTATTATGAAGGATAAAAAGTTTATTTTTATAATATTTGAAAGTAGATACAAGTAACTAAATACTTCTGTTTTTAGGTAATATTATTCGTTTAGTAAAATATTGCTAAATTGTAAATGTGATTTAAAAAATATCAGCTTACAGGTGCAACTGGCAAGAAGCGTGAAGTACCTAGAAATCCGGGGGAGTCGATAATAGTTTGTTTTGTCTGCTGAACCACAATGTTGATATGGACATCCGGCCTTTTCTATTCCAGAAATAACAATCTGTAGTTCGTATATTTCTTTTATGTATAACAAACAATAATTCTATATCATTGGAATATAAAAACGTATGAAATAACAGTTGACATTTTTGCAACACGTCAATTTTATTTAATAATTAGTATATTTTTTATGCAGAATATTTTTTATGCTCTATTAAAGAAGATTATTTATTTTTCTTTGGATTTAATCTGAAGTATAGGTAAAATAAGTCGCGCACGGAAGCTACTTTTTATATATTGGATTATCTTTATGGTAAATAATTAGGTACACAATACACTTTGACGTGACATTTCAAGTTTATTATCTTCCGTAGCGACGCGCGACGCGGCCTCAATATTCTTATTGCGTAAATATAATTATAAGTTTTTTATATATTTCAACTACATATATGTATGATTTATATTGATTTATAAATTATTATTATACAAGTTCCTGTTGGCAGCTCCTTCGAAAATGAATTAATTAAAAAAAAACGGTTTTTTTTTTGCAAAAAGACGATATACACAATGTTACATCCTATATTATATCGAAGTGTTTGCCTTAATTGCTAGAAGTACGTCTTTCTTTATCTCGATAAGAAAAAATACGTAATTGTCCAATTTTAAAAGAAATATTGCTTTTTCCTTAATTCGTAACCGTTATAATATATATATATATATATATATATATATATATATATATATATATATATATATATTTCTAGTAGCGTATATTATTTACCGTTCTGGTGTAGTAGTGCGAGTAGTCGCCTCAATGCCGCGCGCCGACGTTCAAGGGTTCGATTCTCGCTCGGAAACAGATATTTGTATATGTACAAATATTTGTTTCCGATCTGGGTGTATGTCCTTGTGGGTGTCCCCACCGTGCCTCGGAGAGTACGTAAACCCACCGGTCCGGGTGTTATCATAGACACCCGATAACGATCGTTACTCATTGTAGGGAAATTATCCGCCAACCCGAAATGGAGCAGCGTGGTGGATTAAGCTCAAAACCTTCTATATAGAGAAGAGACCTTCGCTCAGCAGTGGGTTGTTTACAGGCTGATAAAAGACAATACAATACAAGGTATATTATTAAAAGTTTCTGTTAAGGGACAAAACGTTTAAAATAGCTTATTATCTTTCAGTGTTTTGATATTTATGAAGATGTTAATTTTATATAACGTATTCAAAAGTAAGCTTTGTCATTTATATTTTTTTAAACATCTATGGGTGAGCTACTCTTATTTACATTATATGTTCGTGTCCAAAATATCTCGATAATATGAGATATATTATAAATAAGAGATTAAATATTTTTTGTTGATAGGTTGTGTAAGAACAAAATTATCGATATAATAAAATATGGAATAATTACCTATAGAAATAGAAAAAATTGAATTAGATGAATACAGCTACAGTTGATCATTAATTATTATCAAGTGCTCAACTCTTTTTACATGTTTTCTACTATCAAGTTAAAAAAAAAGTTTTTGAATGTGGACACAAAACGACTTTTTTTATAATTATGCCCCATAAAAGTGCATAACTGGTAAAGAAATCTCTAAATAATTTATTCATATAGGTACCTACATTTTTATGTCTAAGACTGTTGTAGTTCCCATTATTTACAGTTCAGTTGAAATGGGTAATTTTTTATTAAAATTTTAATGTGTTTATGTGTTTAGGCCAATATTATAAAACATTCCACAATAAACAGGCTTACGCTCTAACACTAAGGGGTACCCCGAGGTTGACTATTGGTGCATTAAAAAAATCTTCAGTTTTATAATACTAATCCACAGGGCCGAATTTAGGGGAGGGCAAGCGGGGCAACTGCCCTGGGCCTCCACATATGAGGGATCTCCACAAGAGAGTGATGACTGAGTTGGAGCGGTCCGGAGTTGGAGCGACGTTTTTTTTTTCGTCATCGTCGTTTTGGAAATTGGGAAACAAAATTTGAGATCAAGGGGCACTCCTCTGTCGCCCCGGGCCACCACACCTCTAAATCCGGCCCTGCTAATCCATATAAAAAATGGGAAAAATAAAAGGATCAATTAATTGATAGATCTTTGTTGCCCTTTTTCTTTTAAACTTTTAATGTAGAAACTTGACGACCAGAGACCCCGCCAATATGGACATAACATATGAATGGAAGGTATTCGTACATGTCTGGGTGTGCAGAAGCTGCGGTATAGTTCCGCCATGTACTCCTCCTTGCAGACCTGCTGCGCCGAGCGGCTGCTTACGAGGTTGCCCAACGACTGGATCGTCTTCGAGATCAGCGTCAACGTTCGGTTTGTTTGGGGATCCTACAAATAAGCAGACAGGGTGATATGAACTAAAGTTGTCTCTTGTATAAGGACTTTAATATTTATATTATTATGATATCAGTACTACAGCTAAAATATCGATTCACAATAAAGAAATATATTATATATATTTCTTTATTTAAATTTTTCTGTTTCAAAATCACCCATTTCGACTTCACTTGATAGCGAAATAGCTATTTGTTAATGAAGAAAACGAAAAATATTACATATTATATTTATTCCTATACATTTCGTTATTTTTAAAGAGCTTTAGACTGTGCGTAGTTTATCAGTTACTTTGTATTTGTTATTGATATGTAACAGTAGAAATAGCAAATTGGACACACATCCACATAGGGATACCAGATATTGGATATAGTTCCGAATTATCTGGAGGATATTACACATATTCATTGTAATTTTTTAACGGAAAAAT
Source organism: Euphydryas editha (assembly GCA_036937285.1). Taxonomy (NCBI): domain Eukaryota; kingdom Metazoa; phylum Arthropoda; class Insecta; order Lepidoptera; family Nymphalidae; genus Euphydryas; species Euphydryas editha. Next base: position 12,218,567 of record JAUPFZ010000006.1, on the reverse strand, counting down.
TTCGTTACTCTCAAAATATCTCAAAAAATCAAAATCAAAAACAACTTTATTCAAATAGGCTATGGGCCTATGCCTATTACCTTCGGAATGTAGATTCTGCAGAGAAAAATCGGCAAGAAACTCCGCAGTTACTCTTTTGAAAATAAAATATATAAACTGTGTTTTAATAAAAAATTAATATCTTGCATGAACTACAGCGCCACTAAGTCCACACATCTTTATCGACTAAGTAATCCTGCAACGAATAATACGCTTTATCTATTAATTTTTTTTAACAAAATTTTTAAATTTATTATGAGACAATTTCCAAATTGTTTGTGGGGCTTTATTATACATGCGAATACCATAACTCAGAAAGGAGACGTTTACTTTGCGCAGTCGGAAGCTTGGAGTTACAATTTTGTTATTCCTTCTAGTGTTTTTTACACTGCGATTAATACTATTTATTTCAAAACAATGAATATTCTGGTGAATATATATAATATTGTTATAGATATATTGCGACGCAATTGTTAATATGTCTATCTTTGGAAAAACATCGCGTAGGGAGACTCGAGCTCCAAGATCGTAAATGTCACGGATAGCCCTTTTTTGCAAAATAAATATAGTCTCAATATCTGTAGCATTACCCCACAGTAACAGACCGTAAGTCATAATACTATGGAAATAGCTAAAATATATTAAACGGGCAGTAGCAACGTCGGTCAGTTGTCGCACTTTTCTAACTGCGGATGCTGCGGAGCTGAGTCTACCATTCAAGGATGACAAATGGGAATTCCACTGAAGTTTTGGATCCAAATTTATCCCTAAGAATACTGTAGTATCATTAACAATAAGCCTTTCGTTATTTATTTCTAATTTATAATTTGGATGTTTAATATTAGGCAACGAAAATACAACGCACTTGGTTTTTTTGGCGTTCAAAACGAGGTTGTTTGTTTTAAACCTTTTTTTACCAAATTTGGCACAGTTAAAGTGTATATGGAGAAGGAGTGCAGAGTGCTAATATTTTGTATAAAAATGCTCAAAAAATACATTAAATTAATTTAAAAAAAAAATACCACACACTACGGCACTCTCACATAGGTATGTACACAAATTTTGTTTATTGTCAAAGTCTGTTGTCAACTTGTCAACACGGTCTTAAATACAGATCTTGCAACGAATTTTTTATCGAAATTTATTACCACAGATCAAGTCCAATGACTGCTGCATATGCTCACCATGTTATGCGCAATCATATTTTTATGATGTTGACAATGCTGTCAATTATTATAGATTAGGTCGAATTCGACCACTAGGCGACCACTAGTATATGTTAAAAATTACAGAATATTTATTGGAACTCAAGTACGAATTCTAACGAGATACTATATCAAAAAATTCATAATGTGAACGAATATAAACATAGATTCCTAAACATTAACGTGGGTACAAGTGCTAGTTCACTTTACATTGTGTGCTAGTCTTAATTTGTATCAGGTATTTGTTTTTATTCATGTGTGCTACGACTATGTTTGTCTCACGGTGTTGTGAGTAGCTGCGAGTGGAGGAGCGCTGTGATATCGTATTCGTGAAAACAATGTGTCGGCGCGATCAGGTTGCACAAACCCAAGGTGAACATTTCATAACATTGACGCCATTGGAATCCTTTTATAATCCACTGTGTAATTGAATATATTGTTTTAAATATGTTTTACTTATATACATAATTCATATGCATCTTTATATCTTCTTTATATATAAGTATGTGTATATTTAAATCGCTTTTGATAAAATTAATGATAAATTAAAAGTGAACAGTTGAACTGTTGAAGTTCGTTATTAATTTTATTAATTTTATTTGATAGTTATTAATAATACCATGGTAAAACGTTCTTCGCGTAGAATAATTATTCTGAACATGGGCGCGCCGGCAGAAATAATTTCCAGGTGGTGTAGATTTTAGTTTTCTTACAATCTTTCTCTTTGCCGTATATGATTGTTAATAAAAGATGAAATTTTAGTCGGAATGTTCAAGACATTTACAAATTTCTGACTATTCATTATGAATGTATTTTATAGGTACCCAGTCGTCACGGCTCACACCTAATAATTCCTGTTGATCCCGAGATTCCCAAGGGGTGCAAGTGCACCTCCTGGCACCCCCCTGCCGGCGCCCATGATTCTGAATAGAATAAGAAGAGAACATATAATAACTTTTTAACATATAAGAACTTTTTAACGACCTGTACTAAGCAGGGTTTAGAATAATGTGAATCTTTTAAGAGAAGATTATTTAAAAACACTAATTGTATTTTATGAAAAAAGCAAGAAAAGATACATCTGCATCTTCAACTGTGTATCAAGTTACATCATAGGCAGTTAAGTAGTAATAGTGTTAAACCTATAAAAACTTTTGTGACATATTTATCACTGTTGAGTTGTTGATCCGCACGTAAATATCTACATATAGCCTTGTGTCGACAAATCTAGGCAAAAGGTAGAGTCACATTTAATTGACGCTTTAACTAATATTCTTATCAAAGTTAATAAATCTTATTAAGAGAGCTAATAGCAGAAAATTGCACATTTTTCTTCATGGTTACTAAAGTAGTTTTTTTTTTTTAAATTAAGATAGTAAATGAGCAGACCAGTTTTCAAAGAAAGCGGTCACAGTTGTCCATTAACATTGGCAGCTCCCGAGAATCAACATAATCTCTCTCTCTGTACGAAATGCATTTATAGTAATTTCACACTGATTGTCTAAAAGAGTATGTACTACCCCAATAGAGCCAGACAATGTCTTGCTGTATATTATACTGTATCAGTCTGTAAACAACCCACTGCTGACCGAAGGCATCTTCTTCATATAGAAGAAGGGTTGGAGCTTAACCCACCACGCTGCTCCACTGCGGGTTGGCGGATAATTTCCCTACCATGAGTATCGATCGTTATCAGGTCTTTATGATAACAAGCGGGACCGACCGCTTTACGTGCTTTTCGAGGCACGGTGGGGAAGGCCATAAGGACCAACAATAGAGCCAGACGATATTTGACTATTTCAACTCATTGTAGACATAACCTTAACAACTATTATCAAGTTTTTTAAAATAAATGTTTGCATGGCTATTGTTCTAAAAATTCCTCTGTTATAATTTTTATGAGAATCCATATATGTATATTCTTAAATAACCATGCTACGGTACTACACTATAGAAAAGGTTTTAAGACTGATAAAATATAAATACACTAACTGTTATGGATATTTCGAGAAAGTTCCATTTGTCTTGGTCAAGAATGAATTTTTGTTGTAATCTTTTACTTTATTATTTTACGCCTACTCGGTGGACACAAATTAGAAATGAATTCCAAACAGTTGTATATATAAATAATTTAGTCATAAGGGTTTTTAGACATCTACCGGACAGTAAATTGAAATTGTGCGACAAACAATTGACGTTTGACTTTAGCTTAGAATTTAAATAAATAATAGTTAAAAAAAAACTGAAAAACACGCATTTATAAAAAATTAAACTAAAAATATATTTAAAATAAAAATATATAAAAAATAAATATTAATATTAAGATTAGTGTATTTTTTTTAAAATAAATTTGAATTAAAAAAATGACATAAGAAAATGTATTTTATTGTAAAAAAGCGTGGGTAGCTTTTTAATATATTATCAAAATGATAATACTTCTACTTATACCTGTCAATAAAATATTTATATCTATTGATACCGTGCATCCCACCCTTTAGTTTTTTAGAATAAAGTTTATTTTTTTCTTATGTAAGTACAGTATTCTTTATTCAATTTTTTTAAAACAGTTTAATCTACGCTTAATTATTTTTATTTTTATTGTTATAAAAGCGTATTTTTTTTACTATTATTTATTTTATTCAAGGTCGTAACTTACTCGCGAAATAAGTAATCGGGTAATGAAAAAAAAATCGCTAATCCTGAAGATCCTGGTAAGCGTAACCGGACAAACTATTTCAATTATTGAATTGTCTTCGGTCTTCGATAAGTCTACTAAGTTTAAATGAAATCTGAGCGTTCGAAGTGGGTCAAAATGAGGTCCAAAGGAGTCGGTTACAAAAAAAAAATACAAACATACAGGTGAAGCTAATAAAAAGCGTGTAAAAACGGCTTCGTATAATACCCTAAACAAATTAATCAAATTTATTAGTTATTGTATTATCTTACAGCTTGGGCTACTTGGCCGTAATGGAAGATGTTTCGATCTCATTGTCAGATCAAGTTAAAGGAAGAACTACGCACAAACTCTTTTAATATAGACATTTAGCTAAGGTATTGTATAATACACTACCATGTACTATGTAGTTGTAGTCCATAGTTTAAGTAAGTATAGATTTACAATCATACTATGTATGTACGACTTGTTGATATTTCTTTCTGCATTTTTTTATTATTTAAATAAATAATATATATTTTTTAAATAAATATCGTCGTGTCGTTATTCCTAACGACACATTTTTGTAATTCTTAAAGGATTTTTTTGTTCTTCTTTATTTCTTGGCTTGATTACAAATCTTTAAAATTGTTTTGAAAGGATTTGCTTTGATGAAGGAGCGTGGTTAAATATCGCACTTTAAAAAAAAAAAAACTCAATTTTACAAAACACTGTAAGTAATTTTGAAAAACTATACAAAAAAATATTCGTGCCCTTCTATTTCTTATTTTGATAAGAAAATATACAAAAATATATTTTTGTAAATTAGGATTTAGTTTCGGAAAGGAGTCGTAGCGGTTAAAAGTATTTTTTAAATAAACATCCATTCCAATATTTGAAAGAAGGGCATGAGCCGCTTGATTTCACACCACCTTGCTACCGTAGATTTATTGTATGAAATAGTTTTTTTTTAACCAAATCGGAAGTTATTTTCCCAACATTTCTTCTTAAATTTATTGTTTTGTATAGAAGTAGTCTTCCTGTAAAATGTTCTCTATTAAAGCCTTTTGAATCACGCTTTTACTTAAATTATTTATTCTAGTCTACTGCGTATTTTAGTGAATTTCTTGTATTTGCTTTATTTCACGTTATGTATTTATTTTTGCTTAAACTTCTGGTTATAAAGTAATAAATCAAATAATTTGTAAGTGATTAATGACCTCGAAACAAATGTCTCAATCAGCGTGTGGTCAGACGGGCGTAGCGGCAGTAATCGTTGGGAAACGCCGTTCGGAACAAAACAATGGACACTAATGACTCCGTAATAGCATTACAAACTACGAGTATGTTAGCTGTAGGGAGGTTTTATGTGAAACACTAAACGACATCATCGATAATTTACGTAAGTTTCTAAGCCTCGTCAAGTCAGCTCTACAAAATAAGTTAACACTACTTATTATAAGATAACATAATAAAGTTTTTAACATAAAAAGTTTTGTTATGTAAAATCACACGCGTGCACACATAAACATAACTATTACACTATCTCAAAAATTGTATAGGCATAAGTATTTAGAAAACGAATTTGAAAGAATTAGATGGTAAATAGATTTCTAATTCAAGCATTAAGTACTAAAAAAGAGGCCTCATTTTTGTATTAGTCAAGAAAATGATAGTCAAGAAATAACAGTTATTTTTATAATGCTAAATTTATACTAATAAAATAAAGGTATTAACTTCGAAAATTGTGCGTTAACTTCGGAAGCTAGCGACCCGATGTATTATTTTTAATATAGATAGATTGTTTATTAAAAAATATTTATTTTTATTTTTATTTATGTTTTATGCCCAATAGATTATTGAATTGTACAAGAGGCGAGCTTAATGCTAAAAGCGTTATCTACCAGCCAACCTTAGCACACACAAGAGCGGACGTTTGCTTTACTTTTTGCACGTCATAACCTCAAAATTTATGTGAAAAACTCAAAGAACCAAGTTTTTGGTTTTTTATTTTTTTTTTACAAAAAGAAAAATTTTTGTTCACGAAATTTCTTGAAAACTTCCCTTTTTATATCCCAAACACAGTGTAATTTTTTTGATTTAAAATATTTATTTTTCCACCTATGACTTAATATCGAAAAAACACACTAATTTTCAATCGAAAATTCTCATTTCAAAATATTTGCTTTTTTAAAAAAGTCGGGTGGGCTTTTTGTTCGTTGATATTTCTGATTTCTGATGGTTTAAAAAATATACATTACTATGGTTAATTTTCTCAGAAAATGTTACGAAATAACAGGGAGTAAGGCTCAAACCAGACCGGAGAAATTATTTTCCTTTATTTTTTTTTAATATTCTCTTTCTTTTCCAATGGGTTTCATCCTACTATTTTTTTTAACATTTTCAAAGGCTTCAGCCCTGGTCTACAAATGGCAGGACCGGCTAAAAAGTTATCAATTATGTCGCTCTACTATTTAGATTAGAACATAGATTTAGTACATTTTGAATTAAAACACGTTTTATGGTTTCACACCCTCTTTAAGAAGATACACATTAAATAGTTAGTATAATTTTATTCATAAACATTAGCCATGTTATGAAATTATGTTTCGGTAAATAATTTAAAAAAGATGACTTAGCTATATAAGTGTTACAAATGTTTTTGAAGATTGTTGCAAAACATTAATAACAAAATCTTTCAAGTAGGTTATTATGTCCTAACGGTCATTCAACTCGGTTAACGTATAATAATAGAAAACTCATTTTACAGATTTAGCAAATAATTAAGCAACTTTAATATTTCCATAAAACTATATTAATGAAAATACACCTATAAATATACATTGTATTCTCTTATAGTTTTTTGGATTAAAATAATTTACTACATACAAAATTATGTTACTGTAAAGCTCATAGAACAGTAATCTTAAATCTTATAACGGAGTACAAAGCGGTTTAAATAAAAGCCAGGGTCGTTAAGATTATATTATTATTTAATTAACAACAAAGCGTCTAGTCTACTCAAACAGAAGCTTACTCTAATCCGTCACGGACGGTGTCTAATACTTGTAATTGGTATTAGCCTTATTTGCTCAATGGATTTTCTTTATACTTACAAGCTTAGTTCCGACGCTAACTTATAGTACATCTCTTTTCTATGTTTTTTATACTTTATTTTTTTTGGTTAAAAATATAACGAATTACTATTAAAAACTCGAACATGGGCAGGACATAGAAAAATTCTGAACCCATATTTAATATTTAATGTGATAAATAAACCATGTAACATGAATGTTCTTTGTTTTTTCCAGAAAAAAAAACACGGAAGCGTCTCCGTTTTTCCAGTTATCAAAATGAATGTAAAATTAGTGTTGAAAATTGTGATATTTGGTAGTAAAATATAGAATAGACAAAATCTTTGAAACTTGCCGAATCAGACTATCACTGGTAATGAAAATGGATTCTATGTGACAACTGAAAACGTCTCTGACACATTTAGCTGCAGGAAAGCCTTCATGCATGTCCTAGACGGAAATTGAGCTAAAAAATCTATTTTTAGAGTATGATGAATATGTTTCTGTTCTGAGGTTTTGTAGAATTTTAAATGATTATAAATAAACGTGCTAACAATATAAGCAATCAAGACTAATGTTCTACGCTCGTTGATACATCGCTAAACAAACCATTATAAAAGTATAGTGGTTACAGCGAGAAATTCTCCGATATGTATTGTACTGACCAACTTTTGTTCGAATTTATTTTTACAGAATATGGATAGGTAAAAAATATTATTTTTGAGGATGAAAACACCTTTGAAGATTCGAAGTTCAATGGAACTTCCATCAAAATTTTTGTTTGCTGTTCGATTAATATTTATGTATAGTGTCCGACCGAAACAGGTTTTTCAGCCGAAACCGAAACCGAAACCGAACTTTCGGCCTTGCTCTCAGTTTTGGCCGAAACCGAAACCGAAACGGAAACCAGCGTGGTGAAGTGTACCTTAATACCTTCTGCCTTATATCGTTAGTTATAGTAATCTGGCAACGTTGCTCTGAGTGTTTTATATATTTTTGTTTATATGGTCTTAGTATATACAAATAGTATTGCGCTTTCTAATAATAGTTTTATTAAATTAAAAAGATGAGAGCGTTGTGCACAGTGTTGCCAGATCACTATAAATTTAAAATTAATATTTATAATTTTATATATTTTACTTTAATTTTTTTAGCTTATTCTAAAAACATTTTTCAACACTCTCCTAGTTTTTTTTTCTAATTCTGTTATTTATTATTCTGAAATTTTACATACATAAATAAGACATTATTCTCAAAATCGCGAACTTTGTCTTTAAATATCTCGCGATCTAAATCGTCAAAAATTATGAAATTTTATGAATTCATAAATAAAGCAATTTTGAACCCGTAAAAAATATTTTAGCCGAATCTGTAGAAAAGTTGTTTCATGCTGGAACTACCTTAAACATATTTAAATTTTTAATTGTAATTAACAACTAAAATCTAGTGTGTTTTTACCCGACTGCGCGATGTAAAGAAGAGTAATGTGTTTATTATTACCTGACTGCTCGACGCAAAGAAGGGTAATGTGTTTATCGGCCTATGTATCTATGTATGTATGTTGGTTCCTATGTGGCGTTGTAGAGATCAAACGTGTTGACCGATTTTAATGACTCTTATGTCAATCAATTCGTCTTAACTTCGCGAATGTCACTAAATATATGATAATAATAAATATTCACTACAGCAACAACCAGATGCCATTTTGTCAAAAAACGATGAATTACGTCAAGTAAGGGGTTTCGTTGAATAGGTATTCAAAAATGATTTTTAGGTTCGGTTTGGTTAAGTTCTCTCATAATTTTTCATTTCAAATAATGGTTTAGAATATATAACGATTTAAATTAAGTTTTAAACGACCAGTTTCGCTAATTTTCATACATAGAATAGGTACTTATATACTTTATTATTTCGTTATTCTGTGCTTATTAGGCGGGGATAGTAGCAGTGATAGCCTGTTGCTAATGGTATGGCTGCAGACTGCGAAAGCAGAGGTCGGGTTCAAATCCAAGGCACACAAAACATGGGAGAAGAGGCGTGGGTCTCGGACTGTGATTGCGAAATTTACCATCTTATAATTCTAATAACGAAGCCAATGAATCCTAACTAAAAAGTGTATAATAAAAATAATATTTAAAAAAAACCGATAGCGTAAAAAAAAACCTAAAAGATACATGAAATTAAAAAATTTAAAATAAAGGTAAAAAGAAAAAAACAAGCCCAGTAGTTTATAATGTTGTCAAAAGTAATACTGAACAACTACACCATTGAAATAGTTTTATAATCGATACACTCATAATCAAATCATAATTTTTTTGCAAAATAGAAGGATTTATAGTCGGAACCCATTCTTTAACATTCTTTTTCATTCTTTAATCCAACGACAATTACCTATAAGGACGTAAATTTGTCATTTAAAAATAAAACTCAACAAAATGAAGTTCAATACTCGAGTTTCGGCGTGGCCGAAAGTTTCGGCCATTTTTTGGCCGAAACCGAAACTAAGGCCGAAACTGGCCGAAACCGAAACCGAAACCGAACTTTCGGTCGGACATTATTTATGTATGTATTCTATCAACCTCGACCACATCTAATAAATTGGTATAATCCACAATTAAGTATACATGTAGCAAACTAAATATCGAAGATTCGCATTTCGTGCTTATATTATAACTTTTTTAATCTTTTTTCAAATCACTAGGGAGGAATTTGTATACCTACATATATGCAAAACTGCACAATAACTGGGCGGTCCAACAAGATTCGAATTTTTTTCCTAATGTCATGTATGTAATGTAAGCTCCGAGATCAACAGAAAGTTAATAAGTACATGTAAAATGAGATGTACAGTAATGCTTTTTTCAACATTACAAAACAAAAGGAGAAATAACATATTATAATGAATTTAGATTGAAAATTAATAGCCTCTTTCGCCCCTCTGTTTACTGATAAATAGTATCTTCATCAATCTTAATATGTTTATGTAAGATATTAGAAAAGGATTTCATACAGAAAGTAAAAAAAGTAAAAAATAAAATAAGCTTAAGACCATATTCATAAAATAATAAAAACTTTTTTTGATTTTTGAAGTGAAACTTTTTTGCGCGCGTTGAGGGTAAAATTTCAAGGTCACGTTACATGAAAGTGTCACGATATGAGCGTCAGAATAAACGACGGATAGATGTACGTAGCCCGAGAGAAGCCCCTTTCGTCTCTCTTACATATTATGACAAAAATAAGTGAGACATAAAATTGACACGTTGTCATAAGGTTTTTTTAAATTGCTTATATTATTTTTACTTTAAACTTTTAGTAAATTGTTATTAAAAACTTTGAGTCATAACCCACATAAAATACTCTTGGAGATTAATATAAAGGTTAAACTTTTAGTTTAACAAGAGGTACATATTTTTTAAATTATTCATTAGATATTAAAAATATAATGTCGTGTTAGCATATTATTTGCATAAATTAAAAAAAAAACATTATGATAACCTCAACCTTTTTCCTACTTCAAAAAAACTTCAAAAAAGTTGGTTAAAAATAAATCCAAACATACCCTATATTTTTTTATATTTCAATTGCTTAAATCAAAATGTTCACTGCCATTTTATCAGGATAATTATATTTTTCAATACTAGACTAAAAAAAGAAGTAAAATATAACATGAAATTGTGAGAAAGACTATTTTTACTAAAACCGAGTCTCTCGGGAAAGTGCAAGTAAAATGAATGTCAATTGACATTCATTGTACTTGCACTTTTCATTGTTGCCAATTTTTTACCATAATTAATTAATAAAAATAAATAAAATGAATATTTATTTATTCATTTGATAATCAACTGCAATAGCTTCTAACTCACAATTATTTTTTCCTTTAAATTTTTTTATTTCTTTTGCTCTCACAGACAACCCGAGCTTTGATGAGATGTGATTTCTTTTCTATTTTTTGTTTTGATCCTTTTATTTTTTGTTTTATTTCTGGTGTGTTTTCTATAAATAATACAATTCAGCATTTATTTTATCACATGTGCTAGAAGTGTGTACCTTGAGTAGCCAAAATAAATGTTGTATTTCTTAAATTCCGCTCTATACGACTCATAGGACAAAAGTGTGTACACCTTTTTGATATCAAATTCTTCTGGCAAATAAATTTTTGAGTTTTTTTTTTACTATAATATCTAGAGCGCCCTTAAGGGATTTTAAGTATTTTTAATATGATTTCTTGCGTTTTTATTCTATTTGGACGATTATTATGTTTTACCCTCTTGTCTACCGGTCCAGTACCAGAAAACTTTAGGCTAGCTTGGAGATATTGTACTTTTGCCTTGGTTATTCCAAAAATTTAACGATACAATTGAACGTTCAAAACTGATAAACAACCACCGAAAGAAAAGTCAAAGTCCGACAAACAACGGTGCCAAAGTGACATTTCCTGTTTTTGAATTTTGTCGCTCGGACGTTCACGATTCTTGCCAAGTCCAAACAATCAAATAAATTGCTATAGATTTTATGATATCGATTTTATGATATCGTAAATTTTTACAAGGTAAGTACACACCAATGCCGCTAGATGACATCATTAGCTATTTTTTGTATTTTTACTGACATTCCTTGTTTTTCCCCTGTAATCTTCAATTTACTATCTGATATCATTTTAATATATATATATAATTTTTACATTATGAGGTTATGTTTGCTTAAAACTTTTTATCGCCTCTTTAGTTTCTGACATCTATTAACTATTAATTAATAAATTTTAAATTAAGTTTGCCGAAGAAGGTTTACTTCTGACATGTGTACACGCGACTTTTTTTTTTCTTTAAAAAACTATAAGAATTTGCCTTGAGAAATCTCTACCATGCGTAATTATGTAAAAAGGGTGTGTCTGTCAGTAGACATCTACAGCAATTCGAGGCTCTGGCGTACGCAGGATCATTTGGTGCAGGGCGGGCATCGTTGACATTGATGTCTCATTAATGGGGAATTATTATCACCATGGGGCGACACCGATCGCTTACTCATTTGCGATCCATTAATGGCGTTTTATATGTTTTATCTAGTATAAATATATCTATTTTCTATCTCTTCATGGTATCATTTTAATTAAGGCTATTATTTTAATACAATATAGAAGTTTTACGAGTATTAAGTTAAAAAAAGTTTTTAAAATTTTTAATAATTAAAATAATGCATTTTAAAAATGTAACAAAAATAATAGTTTTTTTTTTACAAGGAGTTATTGGCTGAAGTTAGCAATATATTAAGGATCTATATATTGAAGTTGACATTTTTTTTTACCTTTCCTCACTTTCGAGTTTTCGATTTTCCTCGATAAACAAGTGTTCTCACTCAAATATTAATTTTTCAAATCAGTTCAGTAGATCCTGGGATTAGCGCTTTAAAACGAACAACCAAACTATTTAACTTTTTTATAATGATATAGGTTATACTACTATATATATTTATTTTAAATTGTACCGATATTTGTAGAGCTTTCAAAACCTTTCACTTTATTATATTTTGTATTGCGCCGAAGGCATAGTGCAAGTTGACGGGAAAATTGCCTTCATTTTGAACGCCTGCCATCTCTAACATTCGAGTAGAGTGTCAGAACGATAAGAATAAATTATTGTGATTTAAATACAATCGAGTCAAAGAAATGTTAAAACATTTATAGCAATGAATCGATTACTAAACTAAGTAAATTTGATTAAATAAGTAAGATGATACAATCATCGTCGTAAAACTAACTTTAAAGAAAAACCTAATTCTAAAATTGAGTTTATTAATATAATTGTATTTCAAAATGCATTTTAAATACCATATATAATATTTATTAGCTAAAATTGCTAGATTTGCAAATGAGAATACTCGAAAAAATGGAATCACGCTCATAATTTTTAGTTACTCTGTTAAACTTCTATTAATAAAGTTAGGTTTATAAGGCCCAATCCATTAAGAAATTATCTCTAAACGCAGTGTAATAAATATCGATATCTGTCTATAAGTATCGATGCAGTGAGCGGAGACAATATTTACTGGGCTACTCCCCTGGTCCTGCCGAACGGAAACTTATAGTTTTCTTGAGGCGCCCGCCGAATAAAATACTGCTGTTCGGGTAATAAATCAGATCGTGTCGCGGTCGCAGCCGGCGCGGAGTCGCCTCGACCTCCCGGACTGCCGGTCCATCGTCCTCGCTCCTGATGCTCTGCTACATTTTAATAACGTTAATCTTATGCCATAAATGAACTGTGACATATTTCTATTCAACTAATATATTAATGTACATACGTCTTTAGTTTAAAACTCCTTGTAAGGAAATGGTTATTATTATACTATCAATAGTAGGTAAAAAGGGCAAAATATTGAAATGCGTTGTTTGAAGATAAAAGTAATGAAATGTTACATATATTATAAGTAATTTTAATAAATTTGGTGATATGTATCGTTGCCACCATCGAATGGTTTATGGGCAGTTATACGGCGACCGCTGTTGAGCCACCAATAATAGTGACCGCGAGGGTGTCGGGAAACACACCACAGCTGTTTTTTACACGATTTCTTATAGCCTTTACCTCGGAATACAGAAGGACTAAATTCTTACGAGACTTCTTTTACATTTGTTATTGTTAATGTTTTTATGATTAATTAAGCATCATTATTAAAAATATATAAGTACATCCTTATATTGTTTGAATTAATAAACTTCTACGCGGAATACAAATTGTCATCGTGAAACGCTTCCAAATCAAACTGCAGTAAGTACGCGTGTATTCATTTATATCTATGCACATTGCACATGGTTACTTTTTTAATTCAGTTAAAATGTTAAGAATCTTTAGCTTTTGTAAATACTCTTATTTATTAGGATTTATTTTGTTTGTGGTACCTAGTGCGGAATTTTTTTTTATTTAAACACTTGTTTAATATTTTTAAAAGGGTGGATTATCTATACCATTTCTGTGCGGAAGTGACCAAAGCCATTACAATAAAAATATTAAAAACCGCATAAGTAAGAGGCAGAGGTCGCCGGCAGTTCGGTGCAAATGTCACCCCGGACACTTACATTATTCCCGACTGCCCTCGCCTGTGGCCCGACTCTCGTGCCGACCCCCTCTCCTATTATCTCAATACTTTAGATAGTCACGGGGACATTCTTCGATTGACGGTCGTTCCACCAAATGACCGGCCGTTTGACGAGATCCGATTAGTCATGATTGTGTTTATTTTGTACTACAAAAATATAATCCCCTTGGGCTCGCCACTAAACCTCCGCCTGAATTCGAAATTAATACGCTTTCTTCAAAAGGATTGAGAGTTATCAAAGACGGTCATTACAACCGAATCGATGCAAACTTTGAAGGATCTTCGTAAAATTTAATCAAATCAATACGAAGATTGCAAACAGAATCAATCTGGAGATTATTTTACTTCGATGAATATGAATTGAATTATGGTGTTCACTATATTGCCATTCGTAAAGCATAAGCTATCCCACTTCATAAAGCTCTTTGTATTTTTATGCTTAATTATAAAAACATGTCATTTCAAAATATCGAATAAATACTACACGTTCGACGTTGACGACCGTTCTGGTGTAGTGTTGCGAGTAGTCGTCTCAACGCCGGCGGTCGCGAGTTTGGATCCCGCTCGGGGCGAGCAGATATTTGTTTCCTGTCTGGGCGTAAGTCCTTGTGGGTTTCCCCACCGTGCCGCGGAGATCACGTAAATCTGTCGGTTGCAGTTTTTATCATAGAGACTTGATAACGATCGTTACTCATGTTAGAGAAATTAACCGCCAACCCGCAGTGGAGCAGTGTGGTGGATTAAGCTCTAACCATTCTCCTACATGGAGAAGAGGCTTTTGCCCAGCAGTGGGATGTTTACAGGCTGATTCAATTCAGTTCAGTGCAGAATAAATATATAACACATATAAATTTTATTGAAAAATTGAAATTCCCTCTTTCTCTCTGTAGTTATGTGCAAACTTCACGCGCCATAGCCTAAAAATATCGAATTATAACCTCTATATACTGCGATATTTTTTTTAAAATCTATCTCTATGTCTGTCTGTCGGCTTGTTTGCTTGAACACGTATCACTTTTACTGCTTACATTATGAACACGTTTACTCTATCAAATATCATTACAGTTCAAATGACTGTGTAAATAAATTTAGTGAAAACAGTGAGTTATTTAATTAATTTATATATTATGTCAATCTAAATGATAGTATAATATAATTTTAACAATTATTGAGAAAAGCACATTATTCTATATGCTATTTAAGTATTTATAAATAAAAAAATTACTAATTTAAAATCTCGGAAAATAAACTTTATGCACCGTTTCCATATGTCCAATTTTCATTTAATCCAATGATAAGGTTGCCTGTAAGAGATGACTTTTGGTGATAAAGCCACAGTGCACTATTTTTTATTTTGTATATACATTTATGCGAGGTGTTTATCTATCTAATCTATCTATCTAGCATAACGTAAAAAAGTTATTTTTTTAATATAAAAATATTATTTATAATTTAGCAACGGTTACTATTATTTTTAATGCAAAATATTATTAAACCTTATACAAGTAAGTTAAAATATAGTCATAATAGATAGCGATGTGTTATAAGAAAATCGAAGACGAATCCATAATACCAATAGATGTCGTTGTCATGTGACTTTCATTTTACGAGTTTCGTGGGTAGTATTGATAATAATTGAGGCTCAGTATTAAAATTCGACACCATAGCGATTTTTCGCGATTGCGCAAGTTACTTAATAGCGCCTCGGTGTCAAAAAACGCAGTGACAGAATGAGATTGGTAACTCTTTTACCTATTAAACGTATTATGTGCCTATTAAATAAACGTTACACAATCACCGGCCCCTAGTAGGATGTGAATCCTGTGTCGGGATTCCGGAAACACACAACATACAAGCACACGACAAACATCTATATGGCCGATACAAATATTTGTCATGTGCGGGGATCGAAACGGTGACCGCTAGCGCATCAGCCAGTTGCTATTGTCGCTTGTCATTTATTATCTATCTAATGCATTCGGCGCGACTGTTATTTTCAAAAGGATTGTTGTGTACTGTTCTGTTGATAAAATTCTTAATTTGCGGTTTCGTATTCATAATATTCATTCTTTAGATTTTTGATGTAATAGATGTGGAGCTGCCCCATATTTGTAGTAGTATTTCCTTCGATATACTTATGACAACCTTAAAACCCGTGTGCATTGTCTGTACTGGGTTAAGAAATCGTATAACTTTAACGTGGTCAAGGGTAGAAATCTAAGCTATTAATATAGAAATTGGACATAAAATAATGGGTGGTCGTTAAGTTGCTTGTTCAGCAACATAAACATTTTCGTACATAATTAAAATTCACACTTTTATATGTATTTTTTTTATATACTTAACGTGCGAGTGTGTAAAACAGTACGTAAATTCAGTAGGTACTGCTATATCGTAACAAGAGACTACTAGCAAGTTGCTGACATGAGTAATATCATACAGTACTCACATTCGAGTTTCATTTGAATGGAATGTTTATAATATTAATGGCAATTATCTTTTTGTTATTTATAATAAAGCATAAAACAATACAATGTTCCATCCTTATTTTATTCTTTTCAACTTTGTTTTAGATATATAATATCTTAATGTTACAACTTTTATATGCCATGTACTATAACAACAGTCTGTAATGATTCTAATGCTGCAAACTAACTGAATAGGCTTCACCTTCTTTACTGGAGATAGATAAGAGTTTAATACACTGAAAAATGCAGGCTTCCTCATAGTGAAGGACACACTACCGAGTACGAGTACGAGACGAATTTTAACAATTTTAGTACACGAAAAATTCAGCCATGCCAGCTCGGTATTGAACCAGCAATAGTGTCTATTAAGATTTAGTCCATAGGGCTATCACAGCTCTAAAAGTTCGTTAAGAGTTTTCCATATATTTTGTACTAATCTTAAACTTGACGGAAGATAACTGGATCAGAATTTCCAATTTGGTTTTATATATTTAAAAAAAACGTCTGATAATTTTCGATTGGGAAAAGTTCTTAGACAAAAGATTTTCAAAAATTCATTTGAGCTATCGTGGTCTATATTTTTAGACATTGTCTGTCAGAGTTAACTAATCACTGAGAAAGTATATACATATGTATCTATTCCGAAAATTTTGTATAAAACGCCATACTCATTTTATCACAAAGTCTAACAAACGCATCCACAATGTCGCAATGGTAGTGAATATAATAAAAATATAATATTTATGGCGGCAATAAAATCAGTTTCATCTATGACAGTCATAAAATTTTTTGTATCGCGTCGCCATCAGTACATTCTTGTCGAGGTGTATGGATCATTTTTTTAGATTTAAACAGAAGCTATAAGTTTTCAGTGACAATCAATAGTGCGATTGATGCGAGAGGGGTACGACGTTCCGGTCGGTTGTGCTTATCGGATGAGCCGGCTAGGGAAGAGGTTCTGCTCCATTATACTTCGCAATAATCTCGCGATAGCTGTTTTATACTTCTGTTCAGTTCTTAATATAATTATATATTAACTTAGGTTTTTTTTTCTCAACTTGTGAGTGAGAAATTTACATTAATATAATAATCCTAAAGAGTTTGTTGAATGCATTAATTTCGGGCTTTTACTAATTCAACAAAAAATATATTATATGTTTGTTTCTGTTTATTAAGTGTTCTGTTTATTATAGAGTCAGCAAGTGTAAAAGTCAAGGCCGGTGGGCTAGAAGTCTTAATACAATCACAGGATGTCTAAATAAGTACGCACTAACGATAATAATAATAATATTCTAAAAATGTTCATAAAAAAGGCATGGGCAAATAAAGCCTGTGGATGTACAGTAAAAAAAAAAAAAATTAAAAAAAAGTACAATCACAGGAAAAACTTGACTCATCAGGATATAGCAAAAACTGTCGATTTTAAATAAAGAAAAGTTACTCCTTTCGCGTTTTAGATACAATGGACTTTTTTATAATCATAATTTTTTCAGTAATTTAAAACCCCAATACGGTGAAACCACTTGCGTCGTCTAGTACAAAAATATAAGTAATTTCTTTTTTACTAGGCAAAACTTTCCTTACAAAAATATTACCTGTTGAATTTCTTGTCGTTTCTTCTCAGCAGAGTGTGCATTCCGACTAGGCAGTAGCTTCTTAATATAAAGCATAAATTGACTATTTCAAAATTATAAGCCTTCTTAAAAAAAGTATATTTTGATTTGATATTTTTCGCAATATTAGATAGCATTATAGTAGAATATTTATAAAATAAAATTATAATAATACTGTAACAGTCCGTAAATGATCCACAATTGGGTTAATACACATCTCCTCTGAAGGAGAAGGCTTAGGCTCTGCTTCAAGATGTTGAATAAGTTTGTTTAGAAAGAAAAAAATAAAATAATTTACTCCAAAACTTGCAGGCTTCGTCGCGATGTATTTTTCAACGCTGAGAATTTTAAAGAAAAAGCACTTCCGCTTCAGCACCTGAAATATTCACTGATGCTGGTCCGGATTTGAGACTCTGTGTCCGCGCTGTCGTTTCATTGAACTGTCTAAGCGCACAACTTACAATACAAAATATTAAGTTTTATAGAGTAGAATTATGTGCTATAATTTTTGAAATGAAACTTTTAGTTTAATAAGAGGTATGTATTTTTTTAATTATTCATTAGTAGTCCATTGAAAAGTTACATTTGGGGTTGCGTTTTTTAGAGGACGCAATTTTATTTTTTTAATGTGTAGGGGGGGTCAGTGTAAAGCTAAAACCAAGTTTGTGGGGTCGCCACTCTTGTCCCACGGCCGCCATCTTGAAAATAAGGGTTGAAATGGTTTTTACAATATATCTCTTAAACTATTTATCTGATAAAAAAAAATACTTGACATTTTTTGTTGCAAATTAAATTCTCTACATTTTTGGTCCAGTAACTTTTTGTCGTAGAACTATAAATAAAAAAGTTATAAGCGAAAATGTTCAGAAATTCGAGAAAAGGATTTAAATTTTTCGATATAACTTTTTTAAAATCATTTTACGAAAAAATGATATTAGACCATTTTTGTAGATCGTTTTTTGAGGAACAACTTTTATATAAAACATTTTTTCATTAAGTCAATAGCTAAGGTTTTACAGCGCTCCGAAGTGAGTATTATTTTTCTTAACTATACATATATTATACGTGTGTACTAACAATGTGTAGAGTCTGGAGGCGCGTTTTTGCTTTTACGTGGTATCCCCAATAGGCATAATTCCACGGTGATTTTCTATATTACAACTACTCCGTCCTCAGTCTTTTCGATGGACCAGGCTGCGGCTCAGCATCTGATCGGCTTTATGAATTAAATATCAGTGGGAGAACTGGAGAAGGAAGGGGTGTTAATGTCGGCGGTTCATCATCAAAGTCATCTTCATTTATTAATTCTGAGAGCCCCATTACGTTGCTGCAAGTCTCTCCAGAATAATGGAAGCACACTGCAGAACATTTCAGCCCTGCTTTTCGACATCCACACATCGCTCCACAGTTTCCTTTGCAGTTGCAAAATATCAATTTTAGAAGCTCAGGGGGTGCTGGAGGTTTAGAGTTCTGCACTGGCATCAATAATTTTCCACATTTTTTCCAGTCCCAGTCTTCAGGATCAATATTATTACCAAGCCACGACTGGACCTGATGGTAGACTCGGAAAGTATGAAAGCGAGCTGTGTCTTGTGTTGGAGGAAGTGAAGATAAATTAAATGTACTTTTTGTCACTGACTTGGCGAATTGTTTGTATCTTAGGTTGTCAAGAAAATTATCATCTTTATTACCACCGTATACAGAGATAAAAAACGTTCACCAATTACAGTGAGCAAAGCAGGGTCAACTCTCTTGTTGAGAAACAAGGCCGTTCTACTTGCAAACTCTAAGTGTTTTTCCAGGGTTTTCACAAATTTCATTTTACCGATATTGTAAGGAGCTGAAGTTGTGTCACATCCTGAAAAGGCATGAAGAAACAGCAAGTTATCCGTTATTACATCTCCGTACATAAAAACTGAAGCACTATATAATAGTTCTGCTGTTCGTCCTTTTGATGGTTTTAAAAAAAATACATTTGCTTGTTTTCTACCAAGTGCTGTGAGCAATATCAGTATATCAATATCTTCAGCTACAATAGTAACGGTATTGAATAATGGAGATGCAGCAAGAGCAGAGCGAACGATAAGAGTGTCTGCATCTGATTCTGCTTGGTCAACAGTGAAACCTGCTTCCGAGAATACAGTTTTAAGAAGTATAAATAAAGTTAGATTTGTAATTGTATCGACTGGTGTTTTTTCGTGCGGCGCAAACGCTAATAATTATTAATAATTAATTATTAATAAAATTGCAAAATTAATAATTAAAAAAATTATAACAAAAAAAAAGAAAAAAAAAACAATAACTGATGACACATTGTTAGTACACACGTATAATATATGTATAGTTAAGACTACTGAAAAATAATACTCACTTCGGAGCGCTGTAAAACCTTAGCTATTGACTTAATGAAAAAATGTTTTATATAAAAGTTGTTCCTCAAAAAACGATCTACAAAAATGGTCTGATATCATTTTCGTAAAATGATAAAAAAAAAGTAATATCGAAATATTTAAATTTTTTTCTCGAATTTCTGAACATTTTCGCTTATAACTTTTTTATTTATAGTTCTACGATAAAAAGTTACTGGACCAAAGTTGTAGATAATTTAATTTTCAACAAAAAATGTCAAGAATTTTTTTAATCAGATAAATAGTTTAAGAGATATATCGTAAAAACCATTTCAACCCTTATTTTCAAGATGGCGGCCGTGGGACAAGAGTGGCGACCCCACAAACTTGGGTTTAGCTTTACACTGACCCCCCCTACACATTAAAAAAATAAAATTGCGTCCTCTAAAAAACGCAAGGTAAGGCCTAAAAAATGTAACATTTCAATGGACTATAGGTATTAAAAATATAATGTAATATTAACAATATTATTTGTTTCTAAAGGCTTATTAACATCAATTTAATAGCTGATATCATTTTAATATATATATATATATATATATATATATATATATATATATATATATATATATATATATATATATATATATATATATATATATTTATTTACCATTTTGAGGTATTATTTGTTTGAAATATTTTTATCGCCTCTTCAGTCTCTGATATCTATTAACTATTAATTAATAAATTTTAAATGCAGTTTGCCAAAGAAGTTTCACTTCTGACATGTGTACTCTTTTTTTTTTTTTTTTTTTTTTGTGACGCAGGGGAATCCATTTACGGATGATATCCAGGACGTCCGGGTCGGCAATCCTAGACCTATGTCGGACTCGGCACTTTGGGAGTGCAATACCGTACTAAACCCCTGCGGGAGCCTTCAGCCGCTTTAATTTGGAGGGTCCCGGATCTGCAGGCAACAGGATCCCTCCAGCGACAGGCTGGCCTCGGCGAAAAGGCCAGACTTCTCCTCCATGGGGACTGTCCGGCTCACCTCTGAACAGTCCCGACGACGCCGTGTCTAGCAGGACCGGGTTCCCATCCCGGCCCGACACGGGCACAAGGGCGTTACTGGAGGCGCATTAAGTAGCGCCTCCTACGCACCCCCATTCGTCGCCCGCGGATGGAGGCCACGTCGGCGGCCTCCTCTCTCCTCCGCTCGTCGGCCTCCTTCTGGGACATTACTGTCTCGCAGAAGGAGACCATCGCCTTCCAGGACTCGTCGTCGCCGAGCATCGCGGTGATGATGCTCGGGAGCGACAAGTCCCCTCCGAGGACCGACGTCAGACCTTGACGCAGCGCCGCCCATCTCGGGCACACCTCGAGGGTGTGCTGGGCAGAGTCCACCGCCGCGCCACAATCGTGACATTCAGTCGTCGGCTCCCTCTGGGCCGTCCGGCACAGGTAGTCACCAAAGCAACCGTGCCCGGTGAGAACCTGCGTCAGACGGAAGGTGAGGGGCTTGCGTTTTCGACGCATCCACCGCTCAAGGACCGGGCGAATGGCAGCCGTTACTCGTGTGCCGTACGGCTGCCCCGCCAGGTCCTCCCCCCACCTCCGCATAAGCGCTTCCTGCCCTATCCGACGCACCCGTAGGATTCCGTCTAACGTAGGGTTCTCACCAAGAGCCCTCCTACCCGAGACGTAAGAGTAGGTCTCGGCAAGAACCTCCGCCACGAGTTCCCACGGGGGGTCGCCGGCTAGAGCAGTAGCTGCAGCCCACGATACCGTACGGTACCCCCGGATCACCCTCACTGCGATGATCCTCTGCGCAGAGCGCAGCGCAGCCTTATTCCTCGCAGTGAGGCGATCCGCCCAAACCGGGGCGCCGTACGTCGCCATACTCCGGCAGACACCAGAGTACAGCTGCCTGCAAGCGGCGCTGGGTCCTCCGAGGTTCGGGAGGAGTCTGCCCAGTGCACTCGCCACCTTTACGACCTTCGGTCCCACCATAGAGAAGTGTGGGCCGAAGGTCCACCCTCCGTCTAGGATGAGCCCCAGATATTTGATTTGGGAGCTCATCCTGACCCTCCCCTCTCCGATCTGCAGGGTAGCCCCCGGTGGGGGTCCCTTGCGTCCGGTCCCGCGGAAGAGGAGGGCTTCGGTCTTATCAATTCTGACACGAAGCCCTAAACTCCTTATGCGGCTGATCACGAGGTCGACTCCGACCTCGGCCAGCCGCGCCGCCTCCTTGAAGTCACGTCCCCGGGAGTAAACGAGGGTATCATCTGCATAACAGATGACACCCATTCCGGGGAGAAGACGGCCTCGCAGGACCCAGTCGTACCCGATGTC
This sequence comes from Euphydryas editha, assembly GCA_036937285.1. Taxonomy (NCBI): domain Eukaryota; kingdom Metazoa; phylum Arthropoda; class Insecta; order Lepidoptera; family Nymphalidae; genus Euphydryas; species Euphydryas editha. Next base: position 12,195,726 of record JAUPFZ010000006.1, on the reverse strand, counting down.
CCACAGTATCGGACCCAGAACTGATCCCTGCGGGACACCGCAGCCGACTCGCCGCCACTCCACGGACCCCGACCGGTTCTCGAGGCCTACCCTCCGATCGGAGAGGTACGCCTCCAACAGCCTCCTTAGATACGGAGGCACTCCGAAATATTTTAGTGCCTCCCGTATCACCGTGTGCGGCAGACTATTGAAGGCGTTCGCGATGTCTAACGACACCGCGACCACCACCTCCCACCTGTGTTCCGCCTCACCCGTCACTGCCCGCAGGCGTTTGAGGGCGTCGACAGTCGACCGACGTGCTCGGAACCCGAACTGAAATTCTGACAGTCCAGGTCCCGAGCCCTCCTCCAGGTACTGAACGAGCCGGGAGGCCACTATCTTCTCCAAAGCCTTCCCTGCTTCGTTCAGCAGCACCACCGGTCGCACCGCCGAAGCCGAATCCGGAGTCCGCCCTGCCTTAGGGAGTAGGCAGAGCCGACCCTCCTTCCAGGCCTCCGGGAACTGGCCAGACCGCAGGCAGCGGTCAAACAGCTCCCGGAGACTGTCGCCGAGGTGCCCGAGAGCAATCGCGAGGACTCTCCCGTGCACCCCATCTGGACCCGGCGACCTTTTCTTACTCTGGAGGCGGGTAATCACCGCCTCTATTTCAGCATCTGTGACGGGTGGCGGAACACCCTCCTCCTCGTCCGGCGTCTGCCGAGCCATTCTGGGGGGCACGAAGCCCTCGGGTTCATCAGGGAAGAGTTCCCCGACGATCCTCCTCAGTTGGTCCGGCTGGAGCGTTTCGCTGATGGGGGCCGACTGGGCACGGAGCTTGTTCCGCGCCCAATTATACGGTCGGCCCCAGGGGTCTCTCTCCAGACCCCCAACTAACTCCAGCCAGGCCTCCTCCTCCTCGGTGGAGGTCCGGAAGCTCCAGGCGGAGAACTCCCATCTAAGGCGCGAGATGGACGACCTCCGTAGGCAGGTGGTAGAGCTCAGAGAAATGCGCTCTGATATTGTTGCTCCCATCTGTCTACCACGGCAAAGAGAGGGCCTCGTGGAGGAAGTGCATGCGTCGGTGGTCGCGTCAGTCGGGCGCATGATTGACGCACGTTTCGCCGGCTTGGAAGAGCGCCTCCTGCCTGCGAAGACCTTGCGTCCACCGCTGGCAGCGGACCGGAAAAAAGAAGAGACGACGCAAAAGGCGCAGGCTCCGGCCCGGTCTTCAAGCGTCCCCTGCGCTACGACAAAGACGGCGCAGAAGAAGAAAAAAACGCCAGCGAATGTAGCGTCAACATCCGCACAGGCAAATAACGACGGTGAATGGATCACCGTCGCTAAGCGGAAGAAGCGAAAAACCAAGACGCCGAAGACGTACGCCACTGCCGCCGCCACTTCAGTTCCGGCGGCGAAGAAAAAGCCGCAGCCACAGCCACAGCCGCAACCGCGGCCGCAGAAGTCGAAGAAGCCAAGGTTGGCTGCCCCCCGCTCTCCGGCAGTGCTCTTGACTATTGATGAGTACGCGGAGAGTAAGGGGGTGACGTACTGCCACCTGTTGGAGCGGGCGGCAGAGATGGTTGACCTTAAGGAGGTCGGCATCAACGGTGGCCTGAAAATACGGCGCGCCGCTACCGGGGCCAGGTTGCTGGAGCTGCCGAAGGGGCAGACCCCGGAAGTGGCGGGACGCCTGGCGGAGGCGATGCAGGCGGCACTGGGCAGCATGGCGAGGGTCGTCCAACCCATGAAGCTCGCGAGTCTGCGGATCTCTGGGTTGGACGACTCCGTCACCAGTGAGGCGGTGGCCGCTGCGGCAGCAAAGGTGAGCCAGTGCGATGCCGGCTCAATTAAGGTTGGCACAATTGCAGTCGGACCTGGCGGATTGGGATGCACCATTGTGCGATGCCCGATACCAGTCGCCAAGGCCCTGGCCGAGGCCGGCAGACTCCTTGTCAGCTGGAGCTCGGCCAGAGTCCAAGTCTTGGAGCAGCGCCCCATGCGCTGCTACAAATGTCTGTGCATCGGGCATACTCGCCCGACCTGTCCGACTGCGGTTGACCGTAGCGGCGCGTGCTTCCGGTGCGGCGTGGAGGGGCACATTGCCCGCAATTGCACCGGGGCACTGCGCTGCGCCGTTTGTGCTGCCGCTGGCAAACCAGCGGCTCATTTAATGGGGGGCCGGGACTGCCGTCCTCCCAAAACGAAAGGTAGAGCGGTCAATAAGAACCCGACCGCTCCCCAAAGCCCAATACTCCAGGTCACGGAGGAGACTGCGACTATGTCGTCATGACCTGCCGCAGTCTCTCCCGTTCGCCGGTCCCTGGTGCAGAGGGAATAGAGCACTCACGTTGCCCGCGAGCGCTCTATAAGCGAAGGCGGTCCGCATAGGCGGGCCAACCGTCGGGGCGTCACGGTGGCATGCGCCAGCGATCCCGTGGCGTCCTTGTACGACGACGAGAGCACCGCTGTGTTTTAGTGGGTATTCTGACTTCGCAGTCAGCGAGTCCCACATACCCGTCGCCTCCGGGTAGCGGGATGCGTAAACGCATTTCACAGCGTCAAAAAAAAAAAAAAAAAAAAAAAAAAAAAAAAAAAAAAAAAAAAAAAAAAAAAAAAAAAAAGGCCTCCTCCTTGGCTCGGCATATGGCCTGACGCAGGATCTTCGTTTTCTCCACGTAGATTCTGCACAGCCTGTCGTCCCTGTCCACGTCCTGGGGGCGTCGCCGCCTGCTCCGGGTATACTGTCTCCTGGCCCCGTTACAGGCGGCCCGGAGACCAGCTATCTCGGTCGACCACCAGTAAAGCGCCCGCCGCGGGGGTGGACGCTTCGCGGGCGGCATAGCCGCTCTGCAGGCAGCAGTAAATGTGTCACCGAGCCGGCTAGCCGCCTCATCCACCTCAAACTCCGACAGCGGCGGGAGACTCCAGCGGCCGACGATTGCAGCCTCCTCTGCCAGTTCCCGGTTGAGCTTGGAGAGTGCCCAACGCGGAAACTGAATTCGCCCTCTGGACAACGTTGACGAGGACGACGACGCCGGACGGACGAGAGCTGGAGACACCTCGAACCTTATGTAGCGATGGTCCGAGAGAGTCTCCACCTCCGTCTCCACCCTCCATCCCTCCACTCTGCGCGCGATGGCCGGCGTGGCAAAGGTGACGTCCACCACGGAACCTCCCGACCAGCGCACGCACGTCTGTACTGCCTCCACATTGAGTAGGGACAGTCCGGCAGCTAGCGCCCACTCCTCCACCTCCCTCCCTTTTGGGTTCGTAACCGGGTTACCCCAAGCCGTGGACTTGGCGTTGAGGTCGCCGGCCACGAACACCTGGAGGGGGGCTAGCTGCCCCACCAGCGGCCCCAGAACGTCGAGAAACCGTTCCAGGGCCGCCAGGTTACGGTTCGGGGAGAAGTAGACTCCAACGAAAGCCACCTCTCCCCGAACCGCCGCGACATGTGTACTCTGTACACACGACTTTTATTTATTTATTTTAATGAACTTAATTTACTGAATCATATTATAAAATTCCTTTCAACTTATTATCATTCACATATATCGAGAAGAGGTCTTTGCCCAGCAGCGGGTTACAGGCTGATTCATTAATTAGTAATAAAAAAATATTTGATAATAAAATATCTGAAAAATTTGAGATTAATAGAAAAAAGCGAGAGAAATGTATGGTAACTCTACCTATGGATCGTGTTGGATTTAAGATTTCGAAAAATCACTTCAAACGTAAAAATACAATCCGGTATAACCTTAACGCCCGAAATTGATTAATCTTGTAAGAAAACTATCTAGATATAATATACCTAAAAGAAAGTATATATAGATAAAGAAAAAGTAAAGAAGCTATTACTAAAATTCATATGTTAATAAACAACTCGAGTGAGCAAAGAGGTATGAATATCTTCTGACATTGTACGGTAAAAGATTATACAGGGAGGATTTTTGAGACGGGTCAGTAAGGGCAGGTACCTTAACCGTTATCGTTACAAGAAAACGTTCCTAGGAGACCATCCATAACTTTTTAAGATATTCTGAACTGCATTCACAGATTTTTGAGAAAATGTACAGTCAGCGAAAAAAGTGCTAAAATCCAAAAAAAAAATATTTCTATGCCTATCGATCCTACTTCAAATGGGGATCAAAAGACTCTATGGTACCATTTAAGGTATGAGTACTAGAAATGTCAGAAATCGCCAAAAACATTTTCCATACATTTTGTACTGAAAAACGATAAATCAACTCGAGCACACCAACAGTTAAAAGAAAATCGAACCTGATTGTGGCTTTCCCTTACTCTGACAGGATTTTCTCTAGATCAATAATGATAATTTTTTCGGTTGTACATACCGTTATTGAAAAAATTAGTTTCATCAGACCATAATATGTACTTTAAAAATCATGATCTGTACTTATTTTTCCTCTAAGCCATCTCCAAAAGGTAAGTCTTCGAACTTCTTTTTTATAATTTTTTTACTTTTTTATTGGGAACAAATAAGGTTGTTTGGCGATAAAGAATATTACGAGTTGATTTATCGTTTTTCAGTACAAAATGTATGGAAAATGTTTTTGGCGATTTCTGACATTTCTAGTACTCATACCTTAAATGGTCCCATAGAGTCTTTTGATCCCCATTTGAAGTAGGATCGATAGGCATAGAAATATTTTTTTTTGGATTTTAGCACTTTTTTCGCTGACTGTACATTTTCTCAAAAATCTGTGAATGCAGTTCAGAATATCTTAAAAAGTTATGGATGGTCTCCTAGGAACGTTTTCTTGTAACGATAACGGTTAAGGTACCTGCCCTTACTGACCCGTCTCAAAAATCCTCCCTGTATTTATTAAATTCGGTGAGAATCAAATAGTTACACGTAATACCGAAGTAGCCGAATAGTTGAGTATCATATGTGAAAAAGTTAAAGTAAGAGGAGGAAATATTACACTTTGCAGTTCTTTAAAATGAAATAAAATTTAATATATTAACTAATAGAAAAATATATAGATGTGAAAATGTATATGTAGAAATTTTATGAACGTTAAAATTAATCCACCGATTACTTTAATTATTTATTTACTTTTTTCCCGATATGTTGAGTTGAGTTGAGTATTTATGGGATCATTTAGACTAAACAAAATAATTCCGTGTCAGTTTTAGAAAAAATAAGTGAATACAAAACTGATTATTTTTGATGATCGAAACAATAACTGAAAGCTCAATTATAATAATTTTCAGTGTAAAACAAAAATTATTTGTGTATATTTTCGCTAATTCCACAATTTAATATATATTAACCAGTATGATATTGTTTACATGTTACTCAGATTTAATATTTTTTCCATTTAGTTATATTATTATTTTTCGCAATTGTAAATCGAACGATTAAATTTATCCAAATTATCAAAATATTTAAATAATAAAAAGTACTATACTCGACTTACTCGTATATAAAATGAAATTAATAAGAAAAAAGATTCACAAGAAATATGCTAGAATTAAAAGTTTTATTTTCAAAACTGTAAGTTAGGGAGCATTTGATGCCGTGGAATGGTATTAGTTTTTACTGAGGTGCCCTCTATGAGTTTCTCGGAACGTCTTTCTCGGGCACGCTCCAATGAACCCTGATCCTATCATATCGCAATCGCAAATCCTCTTATTTTGGAGCGACAGAGTTTCATTCTCGATTTCTTTGCAAATTTTCAACCTTCTGCTCTATAATATTTAGAATCAAAATTTCAAAAACATATAAGGATACCACCATGTTATAGGAAGAAAATTGAAAGCTACAGATATTTACGTTGATAGCCTTGCAGCTAAGAAGTGGAGTGGATACATGAATTCGATCAGGAACTTCAATAATGTAAAGCTTTATTCCAGCAATAAATGTCCGGTTAAAATCATGTCTTATTAAAAAACACGATTCGTATATGATGGCCACGTATACTCGTATGTGTTTAGGATTAAACATTATTAATTTTTGTTATCGTATCTACTAATGCCCAGCAATAAAACACACGCATGACACATATACAAATAACTCTTAAAACTATATTTGTTGTTTTTGAGTTATAAGAGTTTTATTATATTTTGTATATAGGTAACACTAATAATTAATTTGAAATGGGTTCAGAGGTGGTTAAAATCAAAATAAATAAATAGATACGTTTATATATAATTTTGTGCTCGAAATGTCTATAGGACTGACTTATAGACGTTACACATAAGTATAACAACATTTTTTTCCTACTTTAATACTAACTTTATTCTACGTCTATTAAATTAAAATATTTCTTATTAAAGGAGTAAAAGGTAAAGAAATAATTAATATACAAATACTTTGTAAATATTTAATATATGGATTGCAGTACATGCAATATGTATTACATTTTATTTCTGTTATTTAATTAAGTTCACAGAAATTATTGTATAAAAATTCCACAAAACCTATAATGTGTCCCCTAGAGCTCCCGTTTATCGATAATCCCTTTAGCGAGGGAAAAACTTCAAAAGTTAGTGCGGGCGTTGTGGGGCTCTGAATTTTTGATCTCTATTAAATTGTTTCAAATGGTTTAACTTGTCGCGGCTCAATCAGTGCGGAGGGCGCCATACGCACCGCTGTTTCACGCTCACTGCCTCGAATACTGATGTTGCATTTCTGCCCATGCCTTACACTTCTCCTCGTTTCCTTTATTATGGTCTGTGAAGTGTGGTAATTGGTTTTATTTTATGGTATGAAAATAGTAATTTTAATGTTAGAATAATTGTCCATAAATATATAATATGTTAGGTTAAAATAATAAATTTGTACACATAAAATTGTGAAATTAACCTCTGATGGACTTTGCTGAAATAAAAAGATTAATTTTTTATCACTCTTTGCTTACTTTTGTGTCTTTAAAATTGGATATTATTTTACTTAGATATTTTATTGTTTTCTAAAACTTAAAAGTATAAAACTAACTAGAAGAGAATAGAAAATTAACTCTATATCTTGACAATATTGTCATATGGGTATTACAATACGAGTATATTTCGTTGAGGGCAAAAGAAAATTGTTTTAAACATTCTATAAATAAACAGAAATTAAAATATTGTGTTGCGTTTTTGTGGTAGTAAATCATTAAGTAATAGTTTTGACAATTAATTCGTGCAACTGATAATTAATATTTTATCTATAACATTATTTTCTATAAGCATAAATCTTCGATAGTTACAGAGGTAGGGGGTTGGCGCATCACAGCAAAACTGATTTATTCACTGGTGATATTTTATAGCGCAGTTTGTTCCGGCCGTTATTGTATTAGGGCGACTGTTTGTTACACTGAACCCTCATTGCTACCTTAGGGACTATTTTTTTATTTTATAAAATTAAAAAAAAAGTATTATATATTTTTTTTATTATAGGTAAGAATCAAATTAATACATTTGAATAAACTCTCATTAAATAATAGATAATAAGATTATGCATACTTAAACTTTACTATAAATTTTAAATAATCCCAATCCACCCCTTTATAAGCTCCCTAGATCATCGTCTAACATTCGATTAATAAACTTCGTTACCGGCACTCAATAAAAAATAATATTTCCCGCTGTCCCCCAATTTTAAAAATTGCGTGAAATTAAATTTAAAATATACTTTTATCCCCCTGGAGTCTGACAAATAGCCAAGAGCGGCGGCGCGATTTAGTCACGCTGTAATTGGTTTTTTAATGCGGTACTCGCGAAATACCACCTTCCGCTTTATCAAGTGAATACATTATCAAATCGTTAGGTCGCGGTCGACTCGCCCTCGCCATGAATAAGAATCAAATGCGTTGTCGCTCACAACCCACCAGCACAATCGCTTTGAGGGTTGCAAATTAGTGATTCCGGAACGACTGCTCTCTACGTTTTAACAGTTGATAAATACAAATTACATCATGATAGTTATTGTTATGACTTTTAGACGCCCTTGGTTTTTTTTCTTATGTTATAATATTTTTAAAACTTTCACTTAATACACATCAATAGTCAATTTCAAATAATTTTGTTCGTAAAATAAACAATTCTTTTGCAAAAAATGTAATAGATTTGAAGAATCAAACAATAATACTTTTACTATTACGGTAACATGGATTTGATAGAGAGTGAAAGGAATTTGACAAGGGTCGATATTCAAAGATAGTAGGAATTTCCGTTACACTTTCGTGCTGGTTACATTACTGCTGGTTACGTTACATTATGTGTTATCCTGTACAAAAAAAAAAAACGCTTACGAAACATGTGCTTTTGGAACATAAATAACTAGTTTGATTTTTTAATGATATAAACGCATAAAAAAAGAGTGTTTTATTCGTGATTAGATATTTTTATATTTTTATTTTGAATAGATGTAACAAAAAAATACGCACAAAGACTTATCAAGACTCACTCAGGAACCAAGTCACGTCTCACGTTAGATCCGCATTCGATCCCGTGTCGTACCTGTCCGGTAGTACAACTGCCGTCTTCAAAGCGGATTATATTGATATACATACGAACGGTCATTGAATTATTATTCTATGCAACAAAGCAAAATTACTCTTTTATGGAATTACTTGTATATTTCAGTGTAAGGTCTTATATAGCCACTTTAATATGATTTGTTAAAGAAGTAAGTTGATATATATTTATTTAAATTATTATATTATTGGTAGTTAATAAAAAACCTGTTTTGATTTAATATAAATTATCTTTGAAAAATTTAATCTAAAACTACTCTTTGAAAAGTCAAAAATAATATCTGGAATATAAATAGTAACAATAATAATATTTAAGAGATAACTATATGATAAAATTATGAAATGTAATAAATATTTTTATGAGGTATAGGTAATCATAACTGACAAAGAACTAATAGAACGAGATATATTTTGCATTTTTTTGGTTTTATTTTAGCTTTATTTCGTAAATAATATTTGTTTCGCATTAAGAAAATGTGTTTTATACCGATTCTAAAAGATAAGAGAAACATCTAAAAAGCGTGGTCGAACTATTATCTTTAACATAAAGTTGCGTAATAGAGTTAGTATGGGGTGAAATTTGCGGTTCAGTGGGAGCTTGTCTTCGTGGTTAAGTAGCCCATTCGCGTGCAAACGAGCGTATACTTAAAAAATAATAAAACCCTTCTGTCTCACAAAAAGGGCGAAGAGTTGATGGGCTCGCGAAAGGACTTTTTGTTAAGCCGGTGATGTTAATTTAATAGTTTAAGTATATCCGGCTAAAAAAATAAAAAAAAAGTGTGTGTATGACAAAAATATATAAAATCGTTTGGATTTTTCGTATGCATGCGGCGTGTTATTGGGAACACTACGGTGTCATCTGTAATTGCATTTCCATAGAATAGGGAGCTCCGTGTGCACAATTTATTGGCTGACCAGTACTCTCAGAACAAACACTACCTAACAAACCGTAATTCGACACCTTTTTCCTCTCAAACACCAACAAAAATTTATTTTAACTGAGACGGTGACTGTTCTTACGATTTATATTTTAAAAAAAAATTTAAATAATCCCTAACAAATATAGTTTTAAAAATTAAGCATATGTATTTTTTTATTTATTACAGCAAGTAATGCTTTTAAGTTATTACAGCTAATAATCGTTACATATAAATTATAAAAAAGGAGATAAAAATGTTCATACCGTATTCTGAAATAAAAAAGGCCCACTTTGATCTTTCCCTATTTCCACGTGAAAATTAAGACGTTAAACATTGTAAGTTTACATGAGAACAAACAGGATAGATTCCTTTTAAAGAGTGTCGCTCCCGTATTTTATTTTCTCTGGGTGCGACATGCGTCTATCTAGTTAGAGCGAGGCACAGGAGGAAAAATGATATATAGAGGCAATCCAAATAGATTGTTATCTACCCACGTGTTTACCGGCGGGCGAGCGCGAGGCACGTTCGTGCTAACAAGCGTCCTCTCGCCTGAAACAGACCCGCGCTGTCAGGTCGAGGCCCTTAAAACCTGTCTGATTTAACAATAATGCTTTTGACAGATGTCCAGGCGTTTCTACGTTTATTAGTCGAACGTATTTTATTGTATTCGCATTTGTGTACTTTTTACTTTACTGTTATTGTTGTACTGTTATAAACTTTACTTTTATAATATAAACATTATTTTTTTCGCTTAAAAGTTGAAATAGCCTAGTGGGCATTCTGGTGACTTTTTAAATATCTAATATACCTTCTTTTTAAGCCTTACCTAGAAGCTTTTTTTTAGATATATGCTAATTGACAGATAAAGAAGTGTGAAAAATTTACTTTATGTGATCTTCATACAAATCATGAAAGTATATAATCGTAATAATTAAAGCATGTCTGTCACATCTATAAAAATTTTGACAATATTATCAAAAAGTTAATTACACCCTGACTGTGAGCCATTAATTTATCTATTAATGAACATACATCCGAGTTATAAAAATTTATAGGTGATATTTCCGCAGTATTAATTCGGTAGCCGCAGCTAAAACTATAAACGGTTGGTAATCCCATGTATCATAGCGGGGCGGTCATTGATTCGTTGCTATCAGATGGCCGGGTGACTTATAGTCGGTCCCCTCGCAGCTCGCGCCCATTACCTTTGCCCGAAGGCGATCAGCCTCGAACATCGCGAATACCTCTAATACGTCAAATCATTCTTTGCCGTTTATTGCATTAGATGACTAATTGACCGAAGACGATTCAGATAAGTATATTGAGAAAACGTCGGACACTTTAGTTGACACAATACGATTAAATTATTCAAGTCATACCATTTAGGCTTACAGTGTTCTCTGATGAACACAAAGACTGATAAGGATATTACAAGTTTACAATTAACATAATCCTAGCAGGCGCAGCGCAGATAGCAGTAAGATGCTTAGGTAAATTAATCGACTGCCTCAGAGAAAACTACGCTTCGTAGCTCCGTCGTAGCATGTCGTAGCCTTCACAACGTAACTTCTAGTCTCTTCTAGTTTTAAGAGAATTTGTGTCTTTCATTTTAGTGAAAAATCATTTATTTTATGTGTAATACTTATTTTTATTATATAATTGACGTGATAACGTAAATCGACGAATGCCGCGTGCACGCACGAAAAAGCATGACTCATTGTCACGTTCCGCGAGCGAGAGCGCGAAACAAGCGATAGAAGGGGACCTTTTTTTTAGTATACAAAATAATGATAATTCAGTGATAATAATTCAATTCAATTCATAAAAGTATGCAATTTTTTATCAATGTTTTCTTATGACGTTATCACGTAACTAAAATTATGGTCCGTAAACCGACTTGACAAACAGCCATTTTATTTTATGTTGAAAAATAAGATACATTTTTACTCAGTATATATCTAACTATAATGGTGGTTCAATTTAATTCTATTTTAAAATAAAATATTTTAAAAATCTGCATATTTATTAAAATAAACTAAAAATAGAACATTTTTGATAAGGTAAATCAAACGAGCTAGAATTATTACCTATATTTAATGTGTAATATAGAAATTGCGATCATTATCTTCTGCCATTATAAGATCGGTACGTACGTACATTGGATCGTCGCTTAACTTACATCAGTTTGCCATAATTAATAATTATCCACAGCAGTAGATAAAAAAAAAATGCAAGTGAACGTAAATGTTAAATCAAAAACTTCTACAAATCTAAAATAAAGCCAGGTGTATAGAATAATCAATAGTGCCTTAACTTTGTAGGTAGAGTAGGCGTGTGATCAGACCAATAGCCGTGATTGGATTAGGTCTGTCGGCACTGACGAGTCCCTAGAGAGAGCTCGTAGCCTTAAGCGACGCAGTGACACCACGTCCACTATACTGCCACTATAATAAATGTAAGTCGCTTCGAAGACATAAAAATAGGAACGGAACTTATTAGTTTTTTTATTGTGGTCGTAAATAGAAAAAAGATATATTCTTATTAAACATAATATAAAATAATATAATTTTATTATTTGACCAGAAAAAATTAACTTTTATTTACATGTAAGTAGTTATCGGATATTTCAGCGAAAATATTGATGAAGATTAACTGACCGCAGTCGGTATTACTGCTATTTAAAGAAATTATTAGGTGCAATTACGGAACTTGTAGTGCGTGATTGGAATTCAAGTTCAGCGGAGGGCGAGGGTCCAACGACAAATTCTTACAAATTAATACATCTATCTGGGCGCCGCCTCGCGACCGACTGCGATACGTGCAGAATACTTTATTATTATCTTAACACAATTCTCTGCTACAAGAAATATTGACACTTTGTGAGTACTTTCTTGAAGGGTGACGATCTAAGTCCGTTTCAGGTACAAATGTAGAATAAAGTTTGATTAAATCAAATTAAGTTATATAAGGTACCTAATGAATACTAGCTTGTAATTTTTGCGTCTAAATGTGGAAACAGTAATAATTATATATGTTGATGAATTTTACAAAAGTATCTTTAACTCTGATGAAAAACTTCGTAGAAGGTCTGCTAAATAATAAATAATATTTAATATTTGAAAAAGTGTCAAAAATACCGAATCAAATATGATGCAGAAATGATAATACACAGCGGGGAATTCTATTTCTAATCAGTTCGTATAATCTGCGGCATCAGCGTTGTTGCAGCTCGCCGCTTTACACTCGTCGTGTCGAGAGCAATCGAGGCGCCAATAAAAAAGGCGATCGTCGCCCCGCGCTTGGGCACCGACTTATTTACAGAACACCCTGCCATCGCTATTTATTTTATTGACTGCCATTTGCTCTAACTTTTATCGCTTCCCATTTTCAGGATAAAACAACGGCAGGTAAAGATTGTTTACTCATACCTTAAAAATTCTTATTGTTAAAGTCTGTCAATTTCATTATGATTCTATAAATATATCGTAACAGATTACCTTCGATTCTAAAATATGAGTTTTTACAATTTCACAAACTTTAATAGACGAATATGTTATAATTATTTACATAAAGATTGTTTCAAATCTCTTATTCAACAGAAAGATTAGTATAAAGGGTTACGGACCGACAAAACCACACAACCCTAAAAACAATATTTCAAACAAACGATACGTGCAACCAAGTTGTATTTTATATTCTATTACATAATAAAATGACCATTTGTAACGGCAATAAAAAAAAAACCTAAACTTCTGTTATCATATTAAGCTCTTTAAATTGTGTTGAATGTTGTATTGTTTTGTATTGAATTAAGTATTAATATGTGTTAAACTTTTCATCTAAGTAAAATCTTTGCTGAATATCGTTGCAAGCTTTTACTCTAGTTTTTTGTAATAGAATTCAGGTGCTAAAGATAAAACCCCTAACTTTTTGAGATTTCGGGGTAATAAAATATTAAACTCTGATGAAAAATAAATTAGGCAAAACAAGAAGAATAAGCCAGCTCTGTGTTATCAAAAACAAAATCAAAATTAAAATCAAAATCAAAATCAAAAACAAAAACAAAATCAAACTCAAAATCAAAATCAAAATCAAAATCAAAATCAAAATCAAAATCAAAATCAAAATCAAAATCAAAATCAAAATCAAAATCAAAATCAACTTTATTCAAATAGGCCCCAAGAGCACATTCGAATCGTCATTTTACAAATTAACACTTTCAAGTGATTATTATTTTGTAATAGTAAAGCTACCACCGATTCTGAATGTAGATTCTGCAGAGAAGAATCGGCAAGAAACTCCGCAGTTGCTCTTTTGAAAATAGTATCGGTACCGGAAATTTCAATTGTCGTAAAGGACAAAATACGAGTTTTCAGTAGAGCCAAAAAACAAAAATAATAATTGTTTTTGTGTAATATCTTTTTCAAACAAAGTACTATATTCATGATGTCGAAAGTAACCCTAACTATTTTTTCGTGTTCTATCCGTATCAATTAACAAAATAAACCAAAATTAATTATTGACGAAAATGAGAGTCCTTTACGGCCCACAAAAATTGAACTGAAGTACTTTACAGCCACGAAAAGTTGGTTACGATAAAGTCAGACCTGTAGTAAAGGACTAATCTTAATCATCAATGGGTAGTATAAGTCATTTAAATCAGAGACTAAGGGGGTAAAAGGAACAAAAAAACTAGAGATCTGGTTAGAAATTCCTATAATAGGTAGTAAAACTAAGTGAAATAAAAGGTTTTATTATTATTATTTTTTTATTAATCAAAATACTCAATAACAAAATAAACAGAAATGTTATCCTTATAGGAACTCATTTTTGGTAAAATGTCCTTTACGACAATTGAAATTTCCGGTATCGATATATAAACTGTGAATTATGAGTTTTTAAATACATAATTTCGTAATTTATTTTTGTTTTACAAACTAATAACTTTTTACAAAATACTCGATCACAACACAGGAGAAGATCGCATCTTCATTTATCCTCTTTCCTTTATTTTCACTTTCGGATACATCATACACACATATGAGTGACAATTTGATAAATCTTTAATGAATGTATTATATGGCTTAGAGTAAATGAGACTCTACCTATGTTTTCTATTAGCTGTGGAGAGTGGTGTAGCATCAGCATTCGCCTTTCATAACTTTTAGTACGCCAAGATAATCATAATGCAAAAATCAAAAAAAAGTGCCTATACAAATTCATTAAAAAACTTGTCTGTTATACTTTAATATACTGCATAACTTATTCTAAAGAATTTTTTTCGACTAGTATTTGCTGTCTCAATCTTGCCACTAAAATGGGTAAATTTCAATAAAGTATTGCAGTACTGACTTTGGTATTAGAAAGTCTACCTACTCGAAAAAAATGTAACGGTTGGGCATGTCTACATTTTTTTAACCTTTTTTGTTTTTATTTCAATAAACAAACGGGCATATTCAACAAATAGCATTCTATATGTAAAGTATTTTATATGTATCCCAAACTTCGAGTTGGACAAACGTGACACGATTGACTCAATACCTACCCCTTTTTTCATATCGTATAAAAATCTGTTCAAGTTTCGTTGTATTTCTAAACTTGCTCATTGTTCATAATTTTTAATCCTATTTAAATTATATATTTAGGAACATAATTTCAAAATGTGTTATTTCAGGTGACAGTCAAGTAGGCTAGCGGGCCACCGCCGCTGCCGATAGCGATATCACCGGCTACCGGACCCCATTCTCTACACATCATTGCATCGGGCCGCAGATTTATTTGCATGCGGGCCGCTGACCAGGATCCATTATTGCCATTACTGCTATATCTGATCAAGCGGTAAGAGTTATGGCCTCCTTGTTTTTGTAGCTAAAAATGCTAACAAAAAAAAGAAACAATATTAGAAAATTGGGAAGAGGGACGGGTTATGATTTCCGCTATAATTCTTTTTATTAGACTTGGTTTAGACAGTGGACGATACATTCTGATGATATATAGCTCGAGACAGTTTACCCGTGTCCAAATAAACTTTTATGGATTAAATTAATATAAAACACAATATGTCTACTAAATGCCATATTATCTATAGAATGTAAGTGCTAAAGCGAAAACTACAAGCAATTATTTTAAAAGTATTAAATTTATTAATAACATGTTGAAAACTAGGGAAAAATCGTATTCTTATTGGATACATTTATCACACTCAGTGTGAAGTCAAACGGGGCGAACTCTACGAACTTCTGAAACTTATGTCAGAGCGAAGAATAGTTTTCTCGACGGGCTATTTATTAGTTGCATTCAGATTTATGCCACGCGTTTGGACACCACCGCCAGCGCAGTTCAATACTGATAATGAATGGGGAGGAAACTATAAATCTACTTAGTCGAAAAACTTAGGCAATTGAGAAGAATCAAAGTAAAATAGCTATTGTTTACTATTAGCTCGTTTCCCAGTCACTATTCATGTGTATTACGCAGTCGGTCTTCTGTGCCATTTGAACCTGCTTAGTGAGGTTTCCGTTTAAGCGTATTAATCTGTAATTAGGTCACAGTTTAACACCGTTGTATTAAGTAAGGGTCAGTGCACGCGTCTGTGGCGCTTCATTACATTTAGAATTGAATCGTTTAGGAACAATGTGAACTGTGCCTTTATTTGATAATAATAACATTGATATCGTTTCAGTTCTACATGTTGTTGAGTTTTTTTTTGTATTTGATTTCTTGTTTTTTATATACAATGTTTTTATATAGAAATGAATTTTATTATTGATTGGTGAATAAAAATAAATGGTAGCATCAAAGCATACAAATAACATGGTAAATGTTTTCAAGTTACTGAACGATGTGATTATGCAAGTGGACCTCAATAATAGTTAAAGATATTCTTGACCGTGTGGGGACAACTTTACTGAGCGGCGCTTTATTGCTTGGCTATAAACACGAGCTTAGTGTTGGAGATATTTTGTCACAGATATCGAAATTATTAACAAGTTAATTTATTTTATAATAAACTTAATAATACTTCTCAACCGTTAAATAATATTAGAAATTAATGCATAATTTATTAAGTACTTTTTGTTTTTGTTTGTTAAATCCTTTTATAAAAACTTAAAATTACTGTATTTAATTATGGTACCGTATAGAACTGCTCTGTTTCCTTGAATCATCTAGAGGCCGGACCGAAAAAATATGTATTTCATGGAAAGGCATTAAAGTTTTATTTCATATTTTTGTTAATTTAATATCGATACAAGCAAAACATCCCTAGTGGCCTATACATTCGCATAATGTGGACGCGACAAATCAGGCCGCGAGCTGCAATAGGGCGGCCCCACATCGACAGACCGCTGATTTATAGCGGAGCCACAATATCGCACCCGTGGACGGAAATTCCGAGCTATTTACGAGATTCTGTGTTTATAAATAATTATTTTATTATATATCAAACAAGTTTTTTACACCTTGTGTAGCGACATTTCTATTATATAATATCTATACAACATTAAAATTATTGCTAGTTTTGGCTTTAGAAAACTGAAGCCCTAATTGGAGAAAAACCAGAAAAATAATTTAGACCTTTGTCAAATTTTCAATATATCATCTGTTATTTCTAATTGTGTCTTTTGTAACATAAAAAATTACATTATTAATTATATAGTTTAAAAAGACAATTGATATAGGTACATCATAAAATATGTCAAAAAATTCAAATGAACATTAAAAGTAATTTCTCTTTGCATAGGACGTGAAATCTGTTGCTAATGGTCGGTGACCGTGGTAAATCTCTTGTAATCCGTTGCAGAACAAATATAGTTGAGAGGCAGATAAGGTGCGTCCGGTCGCAGGGCTAATGTGCCATTTGTATGATGATGTGGAGTGGACGGTCCCTGGGGCACGCTTCTTATTATCATTACTTAAAAGAAGCTCTATTGCTAAATAACACTAGTAACATTTTAAGGTATTTCAGGTTTCTTTTGCAAAAAAACTAAAAACGTATGCGGGCAAATATTTGAAAACATGCAAATCGCGCGGCGGTTATTAAAGAACGAATGCGGAGTTTATATTTTTACTTTTGTGAATTATTTCTTATGTAAAAAAGTATCTCAAATATGGACCGATAACTAAAAATCTTATTTATAAATTGAGTTTAGAGATATTACAAATCAAAGAGCCAAAATCTAATTCCCATTCGTGTCCAATTCTCCATTTTCAATCAATAATTATCCTAAAATTGTTAAATTCTTCTTGAAGATTATACTTTTGGTAAGATATTCATAAACTTAAGTTGTTAATGAACACATAAAACCATGCTGTAACACGCAAAGAACATAACTTATTAAAAATAAGATCAGTTAAAAAATGTCCATGGACAACTTGCTAATTACCATTTGGGAACATTCCGTAATGATTTTTCTTGTAAAAACTGGAATATTCCAACCCAATAGTACATAGGCGCGTGGGTACCAGTTAGAGCTCGAACACCGAGCGAAGGCTAGTGTCAAAGATCAGTCTTTTTGGCGCCAATTGTGATTATCTCGTCCTCAAAGTGTTTTAGTAAAAATATTATCTAATAACCATTTATTGTTTTTTAGGTAAGTGATCAATTACATATTTTTGATAACATGTTTTATATAGTCCCTATAGTGACTCCTTTTGGATTTTGAGAATAGAATTAGAATGTTTCTAACACAAGACTGATTTATTTAAGAAAATAGTTGAAATACTACTTACCATTTGTCTCATTACCGATATTTGCCGTTCGCACAAGCGAATGGTAATTAGTTTTTTTTAGAAATGGTAATTATGTTGAAATTTCGTCTTAATTTGTGACAGCATTTTTGATGTCTGTTCGGAAAGGAGGTGATTCTTGTGACAACATTTTTGGTCTATTTTGAAGTCTTGGTCTATTTTATTATAGAAGCAGCAGCCTAATGCAAGCCTTTTGCAGCCAAATTGGGCGGCGCGCCGGGGAAGTACTTCTCTTTCACTTAACTTGTGGTTTTTAGCCACGTTTCGGACTACACGGCCTTTCTTGCAATAAGAGTTCAGGTATGTTTTCCCGCCAAGGTTCCCTGAATGAAACCATTAAAAGGGTTCTTGCCACCATCGACGTTCCTGCTCTTATTGAGCCTACTGGAATTGGTCGCGATAATGACAAGAGGCCTGATGGTTTAACACTGATTCCCTGGGAAAGGGAACGGGCGCTTTTATGGGACTCAACCTGCGTTAGCTCCGTCTCACGTCAGGGAGACAGCTTTAAGAGTGGAAGCCGCTGCGGAGAAAGTTGAAATGACTAAATGGCACAAATATTTGTAACTTATCCCATGTTATGTTTTTGTGCCGTTTACAGTCGAAACACTTGGACCTTAGAGTAGCAATGCAAAAAAAATTCTAAAAGAATTAACTCTACGTCTCATATCCTCCACTAGTGACAGGAGGGTTGGTGCATTTTTTGCCTTGCACGGATTTTGTCACTAGTAAGATTTTACGTCAAATTTTCACGAGTATTGTGAACTAATGGCGTATCGCAAAGTTTTTGTTTTGTAACTTCCTTGGGGCTATCGTCATTAGGACACACCAACCTCCAGTTTTCTACTGCGTCTGTAGCCTCTGTAATTTGGACTGAACCCAATTTTAAATTTTCGGAACATAGGCCTTTGATACTATGCACAGAAGCAAAAAAAGCAGGAAGAGCGACACTAGAAATTTTTCTCACGCCGATGCCACCATCTCTAATTGGTAAAGCAGCTTTTATATCTTAGTTATCATCTCTAATTTTTTTTTCATAATTACTATTTGAAAACTATTCATTACATTGTGAGTGACCTAATTACCAATTATTCATATTTATCACTACCGTTCGTATGAATTTTGAATTGCCTATCATACAAAAAGTAAATATTTTAAGGCATTCCCTTAGATACTATTTTAAAAAGAAAGTACCTGAGATTACAAAAATCATATAAAGAATCATTTTCCTCACCTTTTTTTCTTAATCTCCGAAACTATGCCATATGCGCATTTTCAAATATTTACCCATGCAATAGTAACCTTTAACTTTCAACTTCAATAAACACATATTTATGTTTTATAAAATAAAGTCCATTAAATAAGAAAAAACACATGTTTTTAGCAAACTCGTGTCCGAATCAGGAGACAGAACAAACATTGAACACGACATGTGGTGTTTGTGTTTAAAAAATGAACGTTGGTGTTGGTTCATTTATATGGTAAACAGCGCTTAGAATGGAACGTCACGCTTGTTTACAAGAGTGCTATTAAAGACAGGTTTTGGTACGATATCATACGTATATGTTGATTACTAAATATTTATTATTTTCTTATAAATAGTACGTGATGTAAAATTTTATTTTTAATACTTATGTATTAAATTGACATTTAATAAATTACAATATTAATATATATAATTATTGATATTTACTTTAACTATTAACATTATTATTATCATATATAACTAAAGATATTAAAACAAAAAAAAAAGCCTTAAAAATATAATATACCTAATGACTAAAATATAAAATTAATAAAATATTGTATTAAATAGCTTGCTAGACAAAACAAAAATTCTATTTCGACGTATAGAAATACGCGCATATTTAATTTTATATTCTTTATTAAATTATATTTAACTGCATTAATAATATTTAGATAATATAACCGATTATTATAACAATAAAAAGTTTGTCACTTTGATTTTGAAACTGCTGATTTCAGGATCTTTTCGCTATTCGATGAGCTTTTGAATATTTTTTTTACGTTAGATTGGGTGTTTTTTTTTTTTAAATTATACAGGCTATAAATTATTACACTACGAATCAAAGAAAATAGGCTGTAATAAGCAACAGCAAGGGATGACTAGTAATTATATTATACAAGAAGATTACCCGATAACCGACGTTGTCCTGTCTTAGCTATGAATATTCAATTCTAAGTGGAATCTATACATATAATAAAACTGTAGAAGACTTACAACTGGCTACTTGTTGTGGAACCACAAAAACTACATACAGGTGGATGGCGTGGCTATGGGCTCTCCAGTATCTCCCATAGTGGCTGACATCTACATGGAGGACTTCGAGGATCGAGCCCTAAAGACAGCACCGATCTCTCCTAGATTTTACAAGAGGTATGTAGATGACACTTTCACTATATTACCAACAGACAGTACTTGCATATTCCAAGAACACCTTAACTCCATAAATAACAATATTCAATTTACCATGGAGTTCTTATAATCAGAAATCTTGATCATAGTTTAAGTCATTCTCTGTATAGAAAATCTACCCACAGAAACAAGTATTTAAACGGTGCTTCTCACCACCATCCTATTCAACTCTCTGCCGTTGGTTTGTCTCTGTTTCAGAGAGCTCACGGGATCTGTGACGAGAATGGACGCAGAGCTGCAGCACGTCAAGCAGGTACTGCGAGACAACAATTTCCGAGCACCGCGTTAGCGTCACAGATCCCGGTGGAAGAAGACAGCCACAGTTGATCGCCAGCCTGCCGTACTACCATATGTCAAAGGAATCACTGACAAGATTGGCTACATCTTGAAGCGAGCTTCAATCAAGACTTACTACAAGCCGCCAACGAAGATAAGTCAATTATTACCATCTGTCAAGTGTCAAATACCTTTACAAGATGCAGGGGTCTACAAATTAGACTGTGAATGTCTATGTGTGTCTCTCATATGTAGGACAAACTGAGTGGAGGATAGGGACACGCGTCAAAGAACACATAGCTGACATTAAACACCAATGGTCGACAAAGTCTGATGTGTATCAACATACTCAACAAGGTAACAACCACTACATCAGATTTGATAAGCCACAAATTCTCGCTAAAGAACACCGATTCCTACCAAGGATGATTCGCGAGGCTATTGAAATAAAAAAAAACATCCTAATTTCAATAGAGAGGAAGAGTGAATAATAGGACGAGAGGAACGTACCACCAGCTTGGGAGGCAGTTCTGAAATTAATTAAAACCAAGGAAAATAAGAACACAGCACGACTTCCAGACACAATAAGTTCATTCTGTGTGAAAAGGAACGGTTAAAGTAATAATTAATTAACATTGTTTAAAAACGGGGTATGAAACAATTAATTTATTATTCGGACACCCACCACCTCAGTCCCCCGAGACCATGGACGCTGTAAGGCTGTAAAGGGTCCAAAACAGTCCGAAACGTCGGGAAATAATTAAAAAAAATAATTGGCAAACTAAAGTTTTAAATAAACGCGCTTTTAATTAAATGAGTTAAATTCGCGTAAATATATGAGAACAGAGTAAACTGTAGAAGAGTTAAATTCTGTGCATTGAATAAAAACTAAACAAAATTAAAAAAAATAATGCCCCTAAGGGTGTTCATACAAGTAATACAAGCCAAAAAAACTCATTTTGAAATTTTTCTGTCTGTTGTCCGTCTTTCTCATAAAAACTACTGGACGGATTTAGATGAAACTTTTTTTGTTATATTGCTATTAGTCCTCGGCAACATATAGGCTATAATTTATTTTGAAAATCGGATTATCTGATTGAAATTTTTGTCTGTGTGTCTGTTGCCCGGCTTTCACACAAAAACTACTGGACAGGCGCAAGCGTTGTGTTAGTCAATGTCTCCTTGCCATAGAGTAACTTGAATATCGGGTATAAGCCGGTGCCAACTATTGTATACCTACTGTTCTCTTATATTTTTATGCGAATTTTACTCATTTAATTAAAAGTCTATATCGGATTTTTTCTCGGGGACTCAGTCCCCCCGAGATCATGGATGCTGTAAAGGGTCCGAAACGTCGGGAAATAATTTAAAATATTGTTAAACTGTAAAGTTTTAAATAAACGCGATAAAATCCGATATAGACTTTTAATTAAATATTGTATACCTGTAAAAGTTCAATACAACATATCTATAAAACATTGGAGAATTTATAACTTGGTAAGTATAGGTTGGGTATAGCATTAATGCATTACTGTTTCAAAAAATATGAAAAAAAAAATCTAAGTATTTTTTGTAATCTACGGCTTTATTGTTCTATGATAAAAACATTCTAATTTAAAACAATTTAATCATTTATTTTTCTTCTTTGACTATAATAATACAATAATTGTTCACTTTGTATCCTATCTTCATTATCAAGTGGTCGTCGGAGAAAAACAATCAACACAATGCCAAACAAAACAAAAGAAAATATAGTGCCTCCACGATGGTCTCAACAGGCAGGCTGTTGAAGGCGTTCGCTATATCCAGCGAGGTGGCCAGGAGAACGTCTCCACTGGCCACCGCCTCCGCAGAGAGAGCCCTCAGGGTGTTCAGGGCGTCCAAGGTGGAACGGCTCGCCCTGAGCCCGAACTGCGCCCGACTCTTCTAGGTGCTGGATGAGGCGGGCAGCGAGAATCTTCTCAAGCATCTTGGCCGTCTCGTCCAGCAGCACGATCGGCCTGTACGCAGAGGGAGAGTCAGATGGTCGACCCTCCTGGCGCAACAGGTACAACCGGCCCGTCTTCCACGGCTTCGGGAACTGTCCGGAATACAGGCACTTGTCGAACGAGGACCCGAAGCCGCCCTCTCAGTTGTTCCAGGGCGATGCTCAGTACTCGCCCTGGAACACCATCTGGCCCTGGTGCCGTCCTCCTGGCCCTGAGACGATCCAGGGCCATGTCCATCTCCACCTCGGAAATCGGAGGGATGGACACCTCGGACTCGTTAGAGAAGGACAGCGCCATCACGGGCGGAACGTGGCCCTGGCGGTGCGGAAAAAGCTAAACGACACCACCCGTCGGAGGAGATCTGGCGGCATCGTATCCGTCACGATGTCGCATCTTGTATCAGCCTGTAAACAACTCACTGCTGAGCAAAGGTCTCTGCTCCATATAGAAGAAGGGTTGGAGCTTATCCACCACGCTTCTCCATTGCGGGTTGGCGGATAATTTCCTTACCATGAGTAACGATCGTTATCAGGTCTCTATGATAACAACTGGGACCGACGGCTTTACGTGCTCTCCGAGGCACGGTGGGGAGACTCACAAGGACATACACCCAGACCGGAAACAAATATTAGTACAAATAAAAAAATTTCTCTTTCGGGAATCAAACCCAAATCGAAATCAGGTTGGTAATATTATGGAATCAGATAGTCGAATAAGAGACCTATTTCTTAGTTCTTCTTAGCGTTGAGTGCCAAGCCGCTGGTATATATTATGCAGAGATGCTAAAAACATTCATGATGATATATGATATATGTATATAGATTTTGAAGAGTGAATGTGAAAGCTACGTACAATTTTTATCGATTTTCACATTTTCATAGTTAGAACAAAACTTCTTAAACAGATTTAAAAAATTTGGTCTGACATATGGGTAAAAGTGAGTTTTTTTTTCTGAGAATATTTCACATTTCACAATAAAATACAATAAAAATTTAATCATTTTCATATACAAGAAGTATCTAGGTTAATATCCGAAGATTATTCAAAGTCCTCTCACGAACGATATGGATTCTCATACTCGTAAATAAAATAATTTAATATAAAGTACAAGTGTCGGTAGTGGATGAGTTAGCGCTTCGGGCATGTCATTAGCGGTTATCACTTCATTCCGCGTGAAAAATCTTCAACAGCCCCATCCGGCTCTCATGTACGCTTTAATGATTTATTAATTTTCATCTCCTGTAACTTGGTTCAAGTGCTCATAATGAGGAAGTTTTGTAAATATATAAATTAATAAATATTATTATTTACAATTTTTGTATTTATCTATATAAAATAATATAGACGCTAATCTTCTGCATGATTATGTTATAAATTAAATAATAATAATACAAGTCAAAATTTGATGGAGACACAACTCCAGTTTCCTTTTTCGATTCCTGCCTTGCCTTGTATTGGTGCCTTCCAAGCACAAGTTGTTACTAAATCGGAACGAAACAGAATAAAACTGAATAAAACTGAATAAAACTGTTTCACTTTTAAATATTCTATTAAGATACGTCACATGTAATTATGACAGAAAATTAGCAAAAATCAAAAATAACAAATTATTTGTTTTAGTCATAATTATAAGCTTTTTGTATCATAAGTAAAATTTTTGTAACTATAACGTTGGTAACATGAAAATTTTGAATAGAAATTTTAATATTTGAATGTAAGAGAAGCAGACGATGGGGCGCTTACATAGCATTCACTACAGGCTAATAGATACAGATGTTTATGATTATATTATGAATGAATGGATATGAATTATGATTGGATCATAATTTTTTAATCTTTAATTTTGCATAATTAAACTATAACCATAGTAAGTAATAGTACATTTTTTGATTTAATATATTATAAGATCCATATTAATTTTAAAAATTTTCAAAATACTAAAATTCCATTATTATTTTTTTCATTTCCATTATTTCCATATTTCTCACAGTTAATAAAATCTATTTATTTGTATCTGAATTTTTTTGTCGAGTTCGTTAACTATCGAAATTGAATTTGAGTGTCAAGTTCGTATCAATATCACAAATAAGTTAGTTTCGAAAATTAAGCCTATATTTGTTTCCGTGATTTTAAGCGCTTGTTATGTTTCGTTACTCTTAATTAATGTTTTTTGGTTATTTTGTGTTTTTATACTTCCATTCACTCCTGTTCCACTTCGTCCTGGCGATATGAAGCTCGGTGCGTTTCCCGCTCCCCGCCGCGTTGGAGTGCGACTGCCGAGTCAGCAGCCGGAGCGATCGATACTCATCTTAGCCGCCTACTGAACAGCCTTTTGTTCTTCTATTATAACTTTACACTGAACTCAGAAGGTTTAGCCGAGCTCATATCTTAAATAGTGAAAAAGGCATAAGACAATATTAAATCGTATTTTTAATTTCAATATACTTTATTATTATAGAGAATGATAAAAAGATATGCTTATTTTAATTATTAAAAAAACCATTTTACACTTTTATTGTTACAGTTTACAGTTACTTTACAGTATATTAAATTAAGTACTAATTGCCATAAACACTGAGGACTGTAGGTATTTATGTATTTATTACAAAACTGTACCAAGTTTAATTCTGTATATTGAAAGTATTTTGAAAATTTTCTTGGGTACTATTTAATCAATACTGAAGGCAATTTTTTGTTATTTCATTTTGTTTGTTTGCTTTTCTATATTCTGACTACGCTTCAAGCATGAACTCCCGAATGAATTCGAATGATTTGAGCGGTAGTATCCACTACGACCTAGGACACTGAATACTTTTTACATATTTCGAAAGTTCGAAGTAAGAGGGAGAAAGAGAGATAAAAGTTAAAACGTGTAGGTACCTACTAAGCTATAATTTATGTTATAATTTATCAACGTAAAGTCAGATTTCATTTATTCTTTTTTGTTAGAAAGAAGATATTTTAAAGATTGTCCGATAGAAAAGAGAAGGTAGATATGAAATTTCTAAACATACTCTCTAAACCTAAAGTATTTTTGATATAGCCGTACACTCGTAATGAGGCAACATTACGTTATTATTTTAAATTGATTCCTTAATAAGTTTCTGTTAAAGCAGCGATCGATCAATTGATCAAGATTTCATTAAAAAAGACTTGAGTGTATGGAGTTGATGGTTATCAGATCCATCCCAAAGGTAGATCCAGAAGTACTCTATGCTTAGATTATACTGAGCATGTGTAGCATAGTGTGAGGAGTTGTTTAAAGGTGAGATACAACTTTACTTTATTTAGAATGCTGAGTTTTTGGCTACTGTTATTGCATGAGACTTCCGGGAATGGAAGTTGACTGATTGTGAGATATCATTGCCCAAAAGCTCAATGTGATTTAATCTAATCTAAACAGATAGACATTTTAAAATGAGGCAATAAAGGAAGGTATCGTCACCTCATTCCGAAATAGACATAGGAGATTTAGTAGATTGTTTAAATGCAGAAAGAAAAATTTGTAAAAATATGAAACATCAATAAAGTAGATAGACATTAAAAGTAATTATTTTAGAAGAGTGTCCAACCTTATTCACTCTAAAAGGTCGAAATTTGTTCCCATAGGAAATAGGCCAAAGTAAATCTCTTTAGCCTTTACTGAACTCTCACTCTTAATGAATTATTTAACCATCTAATAGTGTTTCTAATAAGGTACAAATTTTGGAAAGTCGTTCATTTGCTAACCATTGGGCAAGACTCATTTTTGTCTTTTACTTAAATCAGTATGAATTTACGAATATTTTTTTTCTTCAAATGTCTGTTATTAGTAATTTTGTTTTAATAAAGTCTCAGTAGATTTAGTATTGGCACAAGACTTTGGCTATTAGCCACTATTTGAAAAATTCAAAGTATGTAAAGGTTAACACGCAATCTCTTCTTGTGCTAAGTGTGAAACACGCGAAGTGTATGACGAATTTAAACACCAATTTAGCACTTTAAAGTACAGCAGTGCTAGGCCAATACGTGTATCTCATATCGATTCACGTTTTAGATTCCCTATGTATTATTATACTCTTTGGTTGTATCTATTGGGTCGTCTCGGGTCTTGGCTAGACCGGTCCTTTAGAAGTACCTATATTGCAAAATATATTTCTATCGCGAGAATATATTTGGTTTAACAGAGCTTTTTTGAAGTGATAACTTCTTATCGGAGGGTAGACCGCTACCTTACGTAACGCGTAACGGCGCCAGTCTATCTGGCTTCCCTTTCCTTCTGGAATTGAAAAATAATTTTTGTGTTGGATAGCCCATTTACTGAGGAAGGCTATAGGCTATATAACATCACGCTACGACCAATAGGGCGGAGCAATAATAAAAAATGTTACAAAAACGGGAAAAAATAATCTGTTTTGAGATCTTCTTTGCGTCCTTTGTTATTTGTCTTCTCGAGACATTTTTTAACTATAGTTCCACTTTGAAAGTAAATATAACATCACTCTTTTATTGAGAATTTTTGAAAAATAAAAACTGTTTACTGGGTCGTTGAACGACCCAGTAATCAAACCTGAGACCCCTTGCACGGTAGTAACACTTGCGACCACTCGACCAACGAGGCAGGTACCTACTATAAGAGTAATTGTTTAAAAATATTTAACTACGTTTTTTTTTTCTCAAATTAAAGCGGTTGAAACCGCGGGGCACAGCTAGTAATAAATATATAATTAAAAGCGTCCATAGAGTAATAATATATAATAAAATATATTTTATAATCAATAAAAGATTTTATTAATAAATAACCTTTCCTTACATTATTATATTAATATACCTACATAAAATTTAAGTAATAACCTAAGCTTTTCTCAAGTTAAACAATTTCAATATTAAATAGTTCAACTTAGATTAGTTTAAGACTTAAGTTATCACTTCTGTCGGCCGTCCCGAGACGCACACGTGGTTTTTTAAAAGTAAATAGTTGATAATAGTTTATATTAAAAAGCATTAAATAGGCAAAAAATATTACGCTGCGCTGTGCTGTGTGTGAGGATTATGTAAATGACAAGGATGTGTCTGTCGGCTTATTGGCGCTGTCTTTCATGTTATGTTCATGCAGGACCAATGCAGGACATAATTATGACATTTGTGCGAGTTATGTATTGACGGTTTTTTTTAAATAATATAATAATATAAGATTTATTTCAGATTTGCATCCATATTTGTTAGTAACAATAAACTTATTCTAGGGTTAGTAGTATTTTTTAATTAATATTGAAGTATGTGGCTTTCGATGAAACTCCTGTGCTAAAGATATTGGTAACTAGCAATAGGAGCATGAAGCTGTATCCAGCGACAAAACAATGAGGAGTCCCATCGGTTGGTCAACGCGCTTAGGATGGTGTTCGATGCGCCGCGCACGTGCTTCCACAGCGAGGCGCACCGCTATGATCGAATAGAAGCAGTCGGTACTCGGTACGCGCCTCGGCGATAATAGATGACGCACTGCAGAAACGCGGCAGACCGATCAGCATCCTAAACGCGTTATTGTATTGGACGCGCAGTGCGCTATATGTCCGCTGCGAGAAGTCGACCCACAGACCGCACGTGTAAAACGATTGACAATAGGCTTTAAAAACCGTCAGTTGGGTTTGTTTACTACAGCGTACAAATCTGTGAATCAACATATTACAGCGAACAGACAAGGCCCTACGCTCTCTCTTAATATCCACCATCTCTTAATATCCACCATGTCTGACTGTTCTCAGTGACCCAGTGACCCAGATCTTTGAATCGGTCAACTCTGATGACCGAGATGACTGAGATCCCCTTACAGTAACACAGGTTACTCTCCGAAAAACCATGAACTCGCTTTTAAACGAGTTATATCTGAGCCCATGAGTCACTGCGTACTCTTCGCACATGAGAAGTAGCTTAATCAAGTCACCGATAGATCGACTCAGCAGCATCTTATCGTTAGCGTAACTATGTAGGTACTGCTGAGTCCCGCAATCAGCTTGTTAATATACAAGTTAAAAAGCTTGGGTTGAAGTCAAATCCCTTTCCCTCATTTCACATTCCAACCCGTATACTCATCCGATCACGAGCCTCCCCATTTAACGCAATTCCTCTGATTGTCATACCAATATTAAAATATTGAAATAACATCCGGAGGTAGACTGATTTAACACTGTAGCTTTTTCCACAATAAATTGTAGGATACTAAATCGAATGCTTTCGACAAGTCCAAAAAGCAAGCATAGACTGGGGTTTTTCTAGATTTGTAATACTGCTCAGTCTGCTCGAGACAGAAGATGGCACTCTCCGTAGACAGACCGGGCTTAAAAACTGTAAGTCATGGAAGTTAAACTTAAAGCCAAACTATAGTTAAGTTTAGTTAAGCTTAAAACCAAACTGTAAGTCATGGTAGTTTAAAGAGTAACTGTTAAGTGTCTTGCCCATTCTTCTTAGCAGAATTTTCATTCCGAATCGGTAGTAGCCTGATATTAACTATAGTTGATTAATTTAAAATATTATATTATATGTAAAATGACGATTAAAAAGTGGTTAAGAAGCCTACTTGAATGAAGAATGATAAAGAAATTTTTGATTTATTTTCTCGAGTTATGAGTAATTGAGTATACAGCGCCATCTAGCATCTATATAAGAAACGTAAATAATATTAGAAATAATAAAACGTTATTAAAAAAATCTCTCCAGTAAAATTATAACCATAATCCTTGGACGTAACTATTAGTATAACGCATTTTTTAATTTTGTGTTTGTAATGTTGTGATTTTATTAAAACCTTAGGCATTATAATTAATTTCATTGTGCTAAAGCACAGATAAGTTATTACGATAAATAAATAATATGATTTTAAATGTCAAAAATGCTGCGATGAATTTGATTGTTTGTTTGTGAAAAACTCGTTAGAAAGTATTAAAATGTCATTATTATTAGAATTGTAAACAAATTTTAAACAAGAAAGCAATATTATTTTAATCGGCCAAAATATTTTTTAAGTTATTGTACCAGTGTCCATATTATATAGTAGTTAGCCTTGAAGTAGATGTCACATAAATGAGTTGTTTATTTAACATTTTAGTGATATTAGTCGTAATTTCATGATTA
The DNA here is from genome assembly GCA_036937285.1 of Euphydryas editha. Taxonomy (NCBI): domain Eukaryota; kingdom Metazoa; phylum Arthropoda; class Insecta; order Lepidoptera; family Nymphalidae; genus Euphydryas; species Euphydryas editha. The sequence goes on along the minus strand of JAUPFZ010000006.1, from coordinate 12,165,782 downwards.
TATGGCTCTTATGTTTGATTTATGTTTTGTTATAAATTGGAAGAGGCATGTTTTTCCCACGTATTCGGAAGAAAAGTGCAAGTTTTGTAGTTCTCAGCTGGACTTGCCTAGCTGTATTGTGCGCTGCGTCTACAGCACCTTGCGACAAGACCCGTAGAGTTTTCACCGAACCAAGTGGAATAATAACTGATGGCCCCAGTAACTCTAACTATACGCAAGTATGTGAATGGCTAAAATTAGTTTTTCGCTTATTTATACTTCACTAAATGTAGCTTTGAATATTTGTTCTTTTCTTCCTAGGATTCACATTGCGAGTGGCTAATTAAGGCTGCTAATAAAAGTCAGTACATAACATTGAGTTTCCTTCGCATGGGAACTGAATGTTCTTATGATTATGTATTTGTATATGACGGTGATTCATTTGATTCTCCGTTATTGGGAAGTTTCAGTGGAAAAACAGAGCCACAAAATGTTACTGCTTCTAGTGGTTATGTAAGTAACAATTTAAAAATATACATAATAAAAGTTTTACATATAGTAACATAATTTTTCTCTTTGTAGATGTTAATATTACTTTATAGTGATACAAACTATGTGCTAGATGGATTCCGAGCGACATATGCTATTCACAACTGCCCAAACAATTGCACTGGACGAGGTTTGTGTATGTCCAATAAATGCTTTTGTGTGGGCACCTGGGGTGGGCCAGATTGCAGTGTGGAACTTTGTCCTAATGGGTGTTCTGGAAATGGACAATGTAAAGGTGATAGATGTCTTTGTAAAAAGGGGTAAGTCCCTTAAATTTTTCACAAAGAATTCTTAAAATGTTTAAATTACTTTTCATTAAAAATTATAATTATGCAATATTTATTCACCTACCTTCACATAATTTGTAGTTAATTAAATATTTAACTTTTTATTGAATCATTAATAAAAGGATCTTTTACTAATAAAATTTTAGTTATTTATTGTATTACTTTATTAATATTTCGTTTTTAAATAATACTTAAAATATAGTATGGCTATGATGAATTTTACAGTGTATGTTTCCATTCTCAAATTATCTCAATGGAATTTTGTGTAAACTTTTATTTATTTTTAATACCATTGGTATCATTAAAACTGTAACTGCTAACTATCAAACTAAATGTAGGGAAGACTTAAGTACATGACTTTCGAGAGTCTTGATTCTAGCACCATCCAAATAGAGCTAAAATCAGCCATTAAGTTAGAGAAGTTCAGGTACCTGGGATGTGTCCTGCATGAGTCCGGTAGCATAGATCACAATCCAAGCCCAGATAAGTGCTGTTAGGGAAAATGATAGAAGGTCACAGGTGTGGTCTGTGATCGCAGAATACTATTTAAGTTCATGGGACTTGTATAAAAGAGCATTATGTGACGTCTTTTTATATGAGAGCGAGTGCTGGTCACTAGTTTCTCGGCATACTCGTGAACTTCATGTCACGGAGATGAATATGATGAGATGGATGTGCGGCGTAACGCGGGCTGCCCGCATACGCAACACATTCTGGGATAGTCTCGGGGTCCGTGACGTTAGCTTATAGGCTCCAAAAGTGGCGCCTGAAGTGGTATGGCCATGTTGCGCGCCAGTCATAGTCTGCAGACCATGTCGGCATAAAGTACCTTGGCTTATCTGTCCCTGGATGGCAATGGATGAACATCATTAACTAGGATATGAGAGCTAATGGACTAATAATGGGTGATACTAAAGATTGTTCAAAGTGGAGGCAGCACTCGTCTGAAAGCAGATCCTGATAACTGCTGATTAATAATGCCAGGCAGAAGAAGATACTATTAAACTGTAAAGTTAGTTAATTTAAAAGTTTTAACAACAGGATCTACAGAGGCAATAAAAAATAATTCCTTTTGAATTAGAAAAAAAGATTTTTTAAGAAGCGTTATAAACAATTACATCTGTAATCATCAATCAAACCAAATTTAGAATTTTATTGGGGGTTCATGAAATATAAAATAATGTGGAGTAATAAAATATCAAATGATTAGGTTAGCATTCTATACAGACATATTAGTTAGATTTTATATTAGAATACATATTTATCACTTCAAAATATACTTTTAATTGCATTTATATGTAATTTGATCTGAAGTGTTTTCAAATTTTAACTACTGCCTGTAGAAGCAGCATAGCAGTTTCATAAAACAAATCGATCATAACAAATGAGAATAGAAACAGAGTAGAATGAAAGTATAGTGGTGCTATGGTATTTTATTTTTATTTATCTTTTTGTTTTTAGATCATGTAATAATGTTTTTTTTTTTGAAATTAGTAGATATTAATGGCAAATTTTATAATAAAATATATATAATATAATTCTCCTGGTTATATTGTTTTATAAGATGACTTTTCGAGAACAAGAAATGCTTTTATGATACATTATTTATATAATAAAAATAATTTGTTACAGATATTCTGGTGAATCATGTTCACTCAAAAGCAATGATAAAGAAGGCAATAGCTGGCACTGGATATCTCACACAGAAAGTGGCATGACAAAAAGGGCTGCTCACTCGGCAGTTTATGTTAACCAAACTGACTCTCTATATGTATTTGGAGGATACGATCTGAATAGAGTTTTAGGTTTATTAGAGATTTATAAGTAAGTTTACAAGTATGTATACACTAAGGACATTTTAAATATATTTCTGTCCGAGAAGTTGTTTTTAATGTAACTAACAATGTCTATTAGTGACGAGTGACCTTCAATTATTCTTTATAGAAAAAACAGTATCTAAGGTTACTCTATCGACTTATCTGTTTTTTAAATCTTTTTATTTACCTATACAACACTGTCATTTATTATCTATGCATTCTGTGATAAAGCTATTATAATAATTATCACAGGATTATTTTATTGCTTCCTTGTACATTAAACGCTCTTGTTTCACAGATTTTCTACTAGTCAATGGTATGACGAAAACGGAAAAGTGTTACGACGCTATCCTACCAATGAAGAAATTGATAAATCCTTACTAACTTTGTTTACTAAGGTATGTACTTCTCATTAATATAATATGTATTTTGTACAATCACAAATTAAACACACTAAACAGTATTTATAGTTGATTAAATGATCATTTTTAGGGTTCCGTAGCCAAATGGCAAAAAACGGAACCCTGATGGATTCGTCGTCTGTCTGTCTGTCCGTCTGTCCGTATGCCACAGCCACTTTTTTCCGAAATTAATTCGGAAAAAAGTGGAGAAATTAATTAACTATACTGTTGAAACTTGGTAAGTAGATGTATTCTGTGAACCGCATGTTTTCATTGTTTTTTTTTTTCAAAAAAAAACAATAAATTTTGGGGGTTATATACAGTCCGCATACTTAGAACTAAAACTCAAAAAAAAAATTTTTTTTTCATCAAACCCATATGTGTGGTGTATGTGTGGTATCTATGGATAGGTCTTCAAAAATAATATTGAGGTTTCTAATATCATTTTTTTCTAAACTGAATAGTTTGCGCGAGAGACACTTCCAAAGTGGTAAAATGTGTTACTTCTAAAATAAGAGAATGATAAAATTAAAAAAAAATATATATATATATATATATATATATATATATATATATATATATATATATATATATATGTATGTATATATGATGTACATTACCATGCAAACTTCCACGAGATCTAGTAAGCAGTTTTTTTTATCAAAAAAAAAATACATTATTATTAAAACATCGATCAAAGTTACAACGCACTACAAGAACTTTTATATAATGTTACTTGCTGCTACGGAACCCTTCATGGGCGAGTCCGACTCGCACTTGTATAATTTTTTTTATTAATTATAATAACGTTAAAACTATAAGAAAAATGTTTTATTCATTCAATCTGATAACTATTGTTATTCCAGGGCAACATCGACGGAAGTTGGCAGATAGGAAATCGAAGTTCACTTTTTAATTTGCTATTGACATCATTTTCAAACCATGACAAAACCACATTACCTCTTATGTACACGCCCACATCCACCGCTTACTCTGAAAGTTATTTGCAATTTACCGATCGTCCTGAATTTCTTAGCTCCAATTTTAAAAGTAATTACTCCAAACCTGAACCGAGGTATGGGCACTCGGCATGCGCTTACCAAAACGGTTTTATATTGTACGGTGGAAAGCTGTCAGATGGAAGTCTATCCTCTGAGCTGTGGTATTATGATGCTTTAACTAATGTGTGGACTCTAAGAGCTGCAAATTCTACATTCATCCCGCCGGGCTTGACGCGTCACACGCTCACTGCCGTCAAGGATGAATTGTATCTGTTTGGAGGAAGTACAGTGGACGGCGAATTTTCTTCAAGGTTAGTGTTGTTTTATTTTTACATAATATATGTTTATTTTGTATATTATTGTTGAATTAAAAAAAAGCTTTATAGAATATATATTTTTTATTGATTTTATTTGTGTAGTAACAAAAATAATTTGCTATAAAATGTTAAGTGAAACTAGAAAATATATTATATAACGCATACATTTTCTAGATAAATTGCTAATATATAATTTACTTGTTTGTGAAAACAAATTTATCATTAGATTTGAAGAGTCGGCAACGAAATCTCGACTATTTAATAGATGCGACTAATTTTATTTCCCTTTTAGTTTATAGTCAATATTTAATTGTTAAACGAGAAAATATGAAATTATCCAATTTTGTCAGATACACAGATCACCTCATATTATATCACGCCATCTATAATAAAATTATATTGATATACCGTATGATGCTCGGATTGTCTACTTTTTATGTCGTCCAGATATTAGACCTGTGTCTTGTCTCAACTTCACGTTGACATTTATTTCCCTATTACATCTCTATGATAACCGTCCGAAAGAATGCGGATTACGTGGCGAGTTGGCAAATGTGAAATTGCAAAAAAAATATATAATTATATGTCGCTCATTCTCGGTGTACAATAAAGAGTTATTATTATTATTATTTCGTATATTTGTAGCCTTTACAAAATAAAGTTGAGCGAGAGCGGCGGCGAGTCGTGGGAGAAGGTGCAGGTGCGCGGCGGCAAGGAGCTGGACGTGCGCGTGGTGGCGCACGCGGCCGCGCACCACGCGCCCTCCAACTCGCTGCTGGTGTACGGCGGCGTCGTGGCCAGCGTCGCGCGGTGAGAGCGCTCGCGCGTATTTATATGTTCATACTTTACTGCAAAACACAGTATTGATTGTACAAAAGGCGGGCTTAATGCTTAAAGCGTTCTCTACCAGGCTCCAGCCAACCTTAGGACGTACAAGAGCGGACGTTTGTAGTTGTGCAAAATCGGAAATTGAAAAGAAAAAAATAGTTTGAAAGGCAATAAAAAGATAATAAAATTAGTAACAATCATTATACTTACAAACACACACATAAAACATATATATATACATATATGTATATATATACATACAATACATACATACAAACATAATACTTAATAATGAAAACACAAATTCACTATAATTATTGAGTTCACAGTAATAGATTAAATTTTGGCTAATAAGAACTCCTTAACTTGTCTCTTAAATCTTTTTTTCACTTTGTTTACGGTTGCCAGATCACTTGATGAAGGAGACCTAAAGGATTACGCCGGAGGATTATCTTTATGAATTTTGAACATGCACAATTCGTTGAGATTTATTTTGTCTAATTTTCTTTTTAAATTATATTTCGCCTTGTTGTACCTTTATTTTTATAAAAAAAAATCTTTCCTTACTACATTTAAGACTCAAATAATAAGAGGATTTATAGAAAATAATCTGGTAACCCTGGGTAAACAGACAATAATATTTATTGAAGTGCTGAAAAAGAGAAAGTTGTAACTGCCAATTACCTAACATACAATAAAAGCAAATAATAAATCATCATATTCTTACAACCTATCGGAATATAATTTTTGAATTCATACGTTTATTAACCCTAATATCAAAATACTTTTTTTCCCTTTACTTTAAAAATAGACGAAGAGGTATGACAATGATATCGAAAAGATTATAAGAAAGGTCGTTTGCTTCTTAACAATAACTTTGTAAATATTCTTATGTATAAAATTATAACAAAAATATGAAATGAATCCTTCATTTATCAGAAACCCGGATACTTAAATACGTTTTTATGACTCCTATTGTAAAAAACTGTAGTGTTCATTTTTTAATTTTACTGTGTTAATAATTTTAACCGCCTATACATGATATTAATAAATTCCTACAATCTACAAACATCCGCTCTTGTACAACCTAAGGTTGGCTGGTAGAGAAAATGAAGTGTTGAACCTTAATGGTAAGAGCTAGACCGAAGTTAAGTAACAAGAAAAGTCTGTGAACAAAAAATCTATAAAATAAGAACACTAATAAAAACAGATGTCATTAGTGGAGGTTTTATAATACGACTTGCTAACCCGTATGGATGCAACCGGCATGTTGATTTTTGTACAGTTTTTACCTCCAATATTTTCAATTAGTGACATGATAATGTAATACCCAACTAATTCTTTTATATATACATATATAATTGCGTAAAAGGAGGTTCTATACAAAAAGTTTCCAGTAGGTATCCACGCATACTATATAAAAATATTTGTTACCGTTTATCGCTTTGTTGTCTTAGCATTTTAAGTATCTAATAATAATATATTACCGTAAAATTCCAAAAGTAAATACATAATATGTGTATATTATGTGAGTTGATTTTTTATTATTTGCTTAGAACTCCGTAAAATGACTGCATTAAACGCACTAAAAAAAATTAATACCTCCGCTTGACAAAGCACTTGACCGTGATATCAATGTTATGGTGGCGTATGGCGCGCGCGACACGCAACTGCGACAGGCGAGACAGAGACAAGAGACCGCTACAAGTTATATCATTGGTCGTCTCGGTACTGTTGTCTCTGTCTCTCCTGTCGCGGTCGCCTGTCTCGGTCGCGTGTCGCGAGCGCAAACCGCCACCATTAGACTGTTAAAATACCTAATGCGTAGGTCACGTGACTCACCTATCATATTAAGATTTATATATTATTGGCATCTATACCTAAGCCAAATTCGATGTGGATTTTTTGTAAACAAACCAAAAATCATCGTTTATAAGGTTGTTACACTTTTATTAATGAAAATTTTTAAGTTATTACCTATTTCCTAGTTATACATTAAAAAATCTTCTTTAACATTATTTCCTAGAACTTAACCGCCAAATATGTAATACGCAAGAAAACACCAATTAACAAAATTTTAATTACTAATATACATCTAACAACCCTAAATTTTTGCACTGACGGGAAAATTTCGCAAATAAGCAACATTTGTTTTTTTTTATCAGTCGTTATATTGTTAAAGGTAAATTGTAATCGATTTTTACACACAAATTAAAATATTATAATTATTATATTTAATCAACGTAAGTAAAGTAAAATAAAAGAGAATGAGTGTCTGAACATAGTTTTTTAATGATAATAAACCCATTTTAAAACAAATGTTGTTTTATTTTGAATGGTAGTTAGGGATAGTGTAGCTATTTTTAATATAGCCATTATACATATTTATGAAAATATTTAGAAATCATTCAGTGGGAAATTAGTTATACCCACGTTAACAAGTAATTTTTACCTCTCTAACAGATAATTATAGATAATAAATAATTATATCTAACGTCCTGACTTATTTATTTTAAGTTTTATGTAGCTTGTACTTCTGTGTATAAATATTAAAAAATATAATTATTACAATTATTTTCCAATAGGTTTTTAACATCTGCCTATGCTTGGTTGCTAAGCAACGGTTTGTTGCTAAACATTCCTAATCGAATTTGGCTTAAGTATAGTAACTAAATTTCACTCTCCATAGGTTTTCCAAGCTCTCCGATCGGATGTTCGCCTTTGATCTAGACTACAAGCATTGGAGCGAAATCCACTATCCTCGAGCTCACTTGCCCGACACCTACGTTCCGCGCGAGCGGGCCTTCCACACGGCGACCGTCATTGGTAATTAATAACCGCTTTTACTGACAACCCTATTTTCGTATAAACGAGGTGCAATTTGTATGCGTGACTCGCTAGATTGTGTTTTGTAAGATGAATAAGTATGAACAGTTTTGTTGCGAATTGGTTTTTTAGTTGTGTTATTAAATTAATATTTTTATTAGGTAACCAATTAGCTTTTTTTCAAGTTATACTTCATTTGGCGTTTTATGGTAAAATGTTGAGAGTAAATTTTACGTTGCGCTCGCACACCGTCACAAAAAACCGACACCCTGAAGTTAGCTAGTCAACATTTTAGTTTTTTTATGATTTTTAAATAAACTTTAACTAGATAATGCGTTATGGAGGGATCCTGTTGCCTGCAGATCCGGGACCCTCCAATTAAAGCGGCTGAAGGCTCCCGCAGGGGTTGAGTACGGTATTGCACTCCCAAAGTGCCGAGTCTGACATAGGTCTAGGACTGTCGACCCGGGCGTCCTGGATATCATCCGTAAATGGATTCCCCTGCGTAAAAAAAAAAAGATAATGCGTTATAATAAAACTTTCAATGTAATAAATACCTTTTTTTCTATTATTAGTCGTTTTTTTCCCTATTATTAGTCTTTTTTTTTTCTATAAACGTAGGATAACGCGAAACATAAAATTTTTAGAAAGATTTTTATCTTGCTACACCAAAGAAGTATAACTTCTTACGTGCGTACATAAGTAACCTTTTTTTTTTTTTAAAGATAATATGCTCCGCCTAAGTTTTCTTAAATTTCTTTAATACTTTAGCACCATGCTTAGATCATCCGTTGGGCTTTATGCTCATATTGTATTGTCATCGTTATCGTACTACATCTAATAGTTACTTTCAGGAAACTATTTAGTAGTGTTTGGCGGGTACTCTCATAGACACAATAGGGAAGAGATCTGTTACGATAAACAAATGTATTTGTACCACCTCGGGTGCCACTCGTGGATACCGCTGGACGTTTTGGGTAAAACTCACAAGTTTTATCCGAAAAAGCAAGGAGTATTCGCCCACGCCGCCGCTCTCAAACCACCTTCTACTCTACTCATTGCCGGTGGCTATCACGGTAACGTTAATGGTAAGTACATTTATTTTAATAATAATTATTATATGAGTCAATTACAATTTTTTTTACATTTGGTTAAAAAAAATTGTCCATGGCAATAAAATGTCTCTAAAAAGTGTTTCATTGAATGAATATTTTTATAATTATTTTTTCTTGAGAGTTGATATTTGTTTTTTAAGTATGTTCATTGGCAATTTTATCTAAAATTAATAAAAAGTTAAAAAAAAAATGTATATTTTAATAATGATGTAAATTTTTCAGTCATACAAATACACTTTGTCCTACCCATGCTACGTTACAAACATAATCAAGCATCTTTTAAATATAATGTTAAAAAATTAAAGATTTTTCGCATAGATTATCTTTTCAAGTTAACGCTTTACTCTCTAAAATACTTTATGTCATTGGTAAGGATTAATTTCTTGAAAAAAAAATCCAGACGAAATCTAGTCCCAAATTTCCTTCCTGTGTATGACGTCCTTTTATGACAAATATTTAGAGGTTTCCAAAATCATTACGAACGTATCCATATTTTTTTAAAGTGCAGCAAAACTTTTACTACTAGCAAATAAAAAAATTGCAGAGTCAGCCATCTTATTTATTTGGCAGTAATTTGTTTGTTACTAAACAGTGAATTTCGTTCTGAAAAAAGTTGAAGTTGTACGACGTAATATTTCAGATAAGTTTATGTTTTTTACTATACATTCTTGATGATACAGTGACTCCAATCATAGTGTAAAATAATGAGAATTTTGGAATTGTGAAAATCTCTCAAATTTATAACCTATTTGTAAATATTGGTTCTTGTCACAGCTAAATTTGCTTCCTTTGGATGACGCTGTGTGACGTCATAGAAAGAAAGTGACTTTAAGATCTATACACCTTGGTATATATCCTTACTCTATTGTATTTAAAAAAAAATTAATATATGCACCGTGACTTTTTGAAGGGTAATGAACCGGTAAAAGTTTTGAATTATGTTTAACTAATCGTGCGAAAAACTCAATAATACGTTGAACGACCAAGAAATCAAATCTGAGACCCCTTGCTCGGCAGTAACGCTTGCGACCACTCGACCAATGAGTTGGGCACCTCCTCTTAGAGTAATTGTTTAAAAATATTTAAGTACGTTTTTGCCTCAAATTAACGCGGGTGAAACCGCGGGGCACAGCTAGTAAAATATAAAGGAAGGATATTAAGTCAATATACACATTAAAATCCTTAGTTGAGACATAAAAGTAAATGAGGAATGTAGAGGTTATTTCAAGGTTGAAGTTTATATTACAAAGTCACATGTGTAAATCTATTTACATATACACGAATGTTAATACGATTTAAATACGAAAACATTCTTTTATTTTATTTCTGGTATATGATTTTTTAAAAAAAAAAGAGAATAATGTAGATGAAAAAGTAAAGTAATTTGAATAAAATTTAACTTAAACAAGTTAAGAATCTTATTATTATGTCAATAACTTAACATCTATATATATATATATATATATAACAACATTGACATTATGTCAATATTTTCCATAAGTTTATGCATACTATTGTCGAGCGAGGTAGAGACACTAACATAAACCTCAAAAACATAGATTTTCCTACATATAAGTTGCACTATGCGTGTTATATTTTGAAAAGTTTCCTTGATACTCCACTATCATATGATTTTCACCGAGAATATGTAATATGTTTTACAAAATCGATTTACCATTGACAAAGAAAAAGATTTACCATTGGCAAACATAAAAAAACCTACAGACGACCATATAATATATTATCCCTTTTTTGAAGTCACTATTTATCTAGTTTCATGTCTTTGGAACTTGTCTGAACATAGCTTATCAGGTGAAAATGTGTCATGATCGCGTCCACTGGGAATATTTAGACCTACTTTGCATGAAAATGGGTTTTGTCTGTTAAGAGTAGCAAAACTTGATTTATTTTTGTCATTTTACTGGGTTCTTTGTTTTCAAAAGATTAGTGAACATAATATGTTTAAAAAAAATCTATTTTAGTTTGTTTATTAAAGCTAAACAATAAATTTTACAAATGTAGGTTCTATTTAAAAAATAATAATGTTTAGTTTATACAGAAATTCTGACAGAAAGGACTGTTTAGATTTTTTTTTATCAAAATTTATTACTTTACAATTTTTTCCATATTTGTTTTCCTAAAAATCTTAATCAGACTATAAGGTGAATGACACTTAAAAAAACGTCCAAGCATCAGTCGGACTCCACCGGAGTTGTTCCGTGTTATGTAGTATTTAACCAGACATACGAAAATATTAATCATAGTTTTCTGTATGAGAACCATCGTTAATATTCATCATATTTTATGTTTTTTGTTATTTGTTTTTAAGCGGTCACAATAATATATATTCTAAGAAAATTTCAAGTGTATTCGGATTACAAAGATAAACCCTTTCATAGACGGACAGACAATTTTTGCGTGTGGAAATCTAAAAATCCGTCAACTCAGTGTAGCATTGTCCGACATTCAGTACTTAATATATTTGTACATACAACATTTTTAAGTTTAAATACTTTCAGGTGACTTATTAGCGTACGTGGTGCCGAGTTGGCACGCTGGCATCATTAATAAGGATCCTGAGTCATCTTGCCCGAAACATCGCACGCAGCCCGAATGTCTCGCTGATCCAGAGTGTGGGTGGTGCTCGGCAGATGATGTAAATGTTTTGTATATTTTTTTAATTTTAACCTAAATTGGATTTTTATTTAAATGTAATTCGAACGGACAGTTTAAAATGCTCTAAGTTCTAAAATAAAATTAATATTATTTATTTTCATAGTCACTACTTATGTTCATGTTTTCATTCCGAAATATATTATATCTGTACTTTGTCTTTTTTTAGCTTTGCTACGGAAGAACAATAGGATCGAATTGTACCACCAATTTGCAATCAATACGTTGCTTAGGTATCTGTCCAGCTCTCGGTGACTGCCATTCTTGCCTCATTCATGGACCAGAACTAGGAAAAAATAGTTCTCGCACTCCACTTACTTCAGTTAGCACTAAATTAGGCCTCTATCAATGCAGTTGGTGCGTCCAAAATGCCAGGTGTCATCACAAAGACGGTAGGTGGATTTATTATAGAATCGATTACATTTTTTAAAAACAAATATGCATATGAAGCATTATATTTATATTGCAAATTGCAGACAACTATGGCGTTTGTGGTGAAGATACACCTTCTGAAAATCCTGGTTGGTGGGGCACGACGGGTACAGAAGTAACGACTCCGGACGAATGTAAAATATTAGACAAACGACCGGGACTTACATTTCTCAGATATCAACAACCAGCAGATTGGAATCATCCAGATGGTGTATCTGTCGTAAATGCGACGACTGTCGATTGGGGCACAGGGGGAGGTAGTAATCATATATTAACTGGAGCTAGCGAAGCGAGGCTTCGGGGATGGCTACATATCCCCCAATATTGGAACGGTACAGGGGAAACATTGCACATGTGCGCTGGAAACTCTAACTTATCCCTTAATTTAGGAGACAATACGGATCCCATTGCAAATTTAACAGCTCAGCCTTCAGCTTGTGCACCAATTGACTGGCCAACTCTGCGGCCCGGTCGGCTCGCCATCGATATGCACGCTAATGATTCTCTTCACACCGGTCTTTATCCTTCCCACTATCACGCTAAAATGGAACTTCTCCACAATAAATCCCAAGAAAGTGCTAAGGTAAAAATGGTCAAGATATTATAATAGTAAATTTTATCAAATAACCTTTATAAACGAAATTGAATAAAGTAATAATTATGAAATTATATTATTAATTTTACAGTAATAGCTAAATTTGATTTCCAGGTATTCACATTTGAATTTTTAGAGCCCTACTCGGACGGTCAGTGCTCAAACTACGACAACTGTCTTCTCTGTCTGTCGGACGCGGCGTGCGGGTGGTGCGAGCTGACGAACCGCTGCGAGCAAAGAAACGTCGACGAAAAGACGACGTGCACCGCCGACGGCGAGTGGCGGTATCTCACCCTGCAGCCCGCCGCGTGCCCCAACTGCTCCAACTACATCAGCTGCGAGCGCTGCGTGGCCGGCGCCTACTGCGAGTGGTGGGCGGACGAGGCGCGCTGCGCGAGGCGCGGGCGCGCGGGCGGCGCCGTGGTGGACGCCGGCGAGTGCCCCGCGCCCTGCCGCCTGCGCCTCGACTGCGAGCACTGCCTCGACGAGCGCGGCCGCTGCGTCTGGTGCGAGGCCACGCGCCAGTGCTTCGGCTTCAGCGTCTACACGAGCGAGTACCAGTTCGGCCTGTGCCGCGAGTGGCTCGACCGCGCCTCGACGCCCGGCGCCGACGCGTCCGGGAGATCCGGCCAGTGCAAGTCGTGCCACGCGCACGCGCAGTGCTCGACGTGCTTGCGCAGTATGGGCTGCGGCTGGTGTCACTCGCATGAAAATCCGATTAACGGAATGTGTACGGAGGGTGATTTTACTCGTTCGCACGTAGATTGCGCTTCTTTGCTGAACGTCACGTCTGCGGACGCGGGTTGGGCGTACGCGCAGTGTCCCGACGTCGACGAGTGTGGATTGAAACTGCACGATTGTCACGAAAACGCCGTCTGTAACAACACGCACGGGTCGTACACTTGCAAATGTAAACAGGGTTATATAGGCGACGGGAAGAAGAGCTGTAAGCGTACTTGTTATAATAACTGCATTCACGGTTACTGTTTGGGTCCTCCTCAATATAAATGTAATTGTGACTTGGGTTGGACGGGAGCCGATTGTTCAATTAACTGTGGATGCCACAATCACTCGACGTGTAGGACGGGCGTGGGGCGATGTGATGAATGTCAAGACTGGACTGAAGGCGAATTTTGTGAATCTTGTAAGCCGGGTAGTCATGGCAATGCGACCGCTGGTCAAGGATGTCGTCGTTGCGACTGTAACGATCATGGCGATGAAACCCAGGGTGTTTGTGATGTTGCGACCGGTGAATGTATTTGTAAAGACAATACTGAGGGGCAAAATTGCGAACGGTGTAAACCTAAGTTTTATGGAGATCCCCGTCACGGAGGCAGATGTTACTATCAATGTGAACCCAGGGGAATGTTGAATGCCTCACAGACCGAAGGTATAGGTTCATATAAGTCAGATCCAGATATTAAAAGTATTGGACCCGCTAAGGAATGTCTATGGATTATATCAGCAGGAGATGTTAAAGATCCCATCATTCAATTTACGGTAAATTCGTCAACGTTTAATGTGCCATGCGACCAGAACGCAGTTTATGTATATGATGGTTTAGGTGGTGTGCCAGATTTAAGTAATAATCAGCAAAGTCAACTCTTGGGTGTTTTTTGTAATGGAGCCTCCTCAGGAGTTGTAGAAGCTCGCAGTGGTAATTTGACTGTTCATTACAAACAGAGCCAACCTGATCAAGGTTTCGAAGGTGTTTACAATGTTTTAGCCTGCGATGGATACTGTTCTTGGCCTAGAATTTGTAAAAATAGACACTGCATTTGCAGAGATGGTTTCGGTGGTTATGATTGCAGTATAGAAATATGTAGAAACAATTGTAGTGTACATCTTAAAGGCGGTGTATGTGACACTAGCTATGGTCGATGTCTTTGTAACGAGGGCTATGGTGGCGATGATTGTTCTCTTAAACTTGACAAATCACAACTTGTTTTCACGGAACTTTTTAACTCTGACTTTCTTTCGGATGGTTTAGATCATTTAAGGAAAACCTTGCCCAGATTCGGTCATAGTTTAGTTGCAGACAGACGGGGTTTATGGATGTTTGGAGGTTACTCACTTTCACATGGACCTTTAAACGATATTAGATTTTATGACACAAAAAATAATACTTGGATGCAAGTAAATGTTGATGCTACACCTGATCCTAAAATGCCAGAAGGTCGATATTTTCACGCAGCTGAAATTTATCATTCTAAGCAAAATATCTACATTTATGGAGGTCTAAGTTTGCAGGAAAAAAGTGGTCAGAATAAAACGTTGAGAGACTTTTGGCAGTTTAGCTTAAAAGAACGTCGATGGAGTCAAATAAAAAATAAAGAAGAATCTCCTCCTCCCTTGGCGGGGCACACATTAACATTACAAAAATATCAAGATTATGAAAGTTTAGTCCTTATAGGAGGCTTTTCGTTAGAGGAAGGCTTTATGACAGACATGTGGGAATTTGATTTGGATAACGATAAGTGGATAAAATTAAATTGCGGAGGTTCGAAACCAGTTGGAATAATCGGCCACAGTACGGTTTATCACGCACCATCACAAAGTCTATACGTTTTTGGAGGAATACTTTACATGTATAATGGAACTACAATATCAAATAAACTGTTTTCGTTTCACTATCCGTCTAAAAGTTGGAGTGAATTGCCCACTTTTCCTAGCTTAAACGCTCACGACAATTTACCGAGAGCCACATATATGCATTCGGCTGTTACTACAAATGATTACATGATCGTTTTCGGAGGCAGGACTATACCAGATAAAAGAACTAATAACTTGATTGCATATGTATACAGCTGCAACCAATGGGTCAAACTTTCTAAAGGTTGGTATATAGATCACAGCTCTTAAATTATATTTATCGTATTGTTTAGATGTTATATGTGTCTTAATGGTAATTTAATTTTTACAGAATCAAGTGTTTTCGATCATCCACCACCCCGAACAATAGCTCACGCAATGGCTATAGATATGGAATCAGAGAGCGATTGGAATATTTATATCGTAGGGGGTTGGACTGGAAGTGCCAATTGTCAAGTGACCCGCGTCACTCTGCCCGATGATTTGTGTTCGCTGTGGAGTTCCAGTAAAATTGAGTGTCGAAGTCATATGGGCTGTAGTTTTTGTAGTACAGGAGATTACACAAAATGTTATTCTGTAGACAAACCTGGATGTGAGGGTAGCGATAGAATTTCTACTAACGCGGGTGCAGCTTGTGATGCTGATTTAGTGGCTAGACGTCCATGTGAAAATTTTACTTCGTGTATGTCTTGTTTAGCTGCTTGGCCACTATATCCTGAAGAGAAACCAGCTTGTCGGTGGTGTGAAACGTGTGCCGCAGGAATCGGTAAGTGAATTTTAGTTATATTATATTCTAGGTAAAAAGACTACGTGTAGTCTACAGCGTAATATACACGATCTATAAATAACTAGTGTGTATTATTATTTTACTACTGCTAATGGTATGAATGTGCTCTGCCTATTTTTTTTAATTTGAAATAAATTTTCATTGCCCTCTTAGATAATACACAATGCAAAATATTTTTCTGTTTTTTCCGGGACCTTTTGTTATGTTTTTCCCCTTTCAAAAAATAAAAAAAATAGCTTAGATTTAAAAACTTTAATCGCTTTAGTCTTGCTCACGTAATACATTTCGACCAGATTTTCATTTTCTTTAATGTAAAACTATGTAAATGTTACAGGTGAATGTGTTCCGACAGACGAATCTTGTATAAGTATAAAGTGTAATGCTGGAACCACATATATCAGTGATTCGGCACAATGTCCAGAATTAAGATGCGTAGCACCAGACTGTGAAAAATGTGTTTCAAATCAATGTTCTTGGACACGACTAGCGAATAGAGGAGGTAAAGTATCTTTTTTTTTTTAAATAAATTATTAGCACATTTTTTCTATAAATTGTTTATTCTATACACTTGTTTATTTTAGCACAAATTACAAGAATAACAGATGACCCGTTAGAGCTGTATAGCTGGACATGTGCTACAATAGAAGAGCCACGTACAACTCTACTGGCACTCTCACTCAAACTTGGACACTCATATTTCGGGCTCACAAAAGACGAGTGTCCCAGCCGATGCCACCTTTACGACGACTGTCAGTCCTGTCTCAGTTCGGAAGGCGCTGAGGGTGGTTCATCTGAATGTCACTGGGCAAGCTATCTCGGCACTTGCATTTCTCCAGCGTATCAGCCCTTGTACTGTGCGGGTGGTGTATGTGGGTTAGTTTTAACTAAAGCTGATAAAAACAAGTGTCCAGCGCCTTGCAGTACTTTTGAACAATGTACCGAGTGTCTTCATCATTCACATTGCGGTTGGTGCGCTTTGGAAGGAGCTAACGGAGAAGGCGTGTGTACCGAAGGCTCAATAGATTCTCCGTTGGAATATTCATCGAAAACTACTTGTTCTGCTGTGTATTCGAATGTCCATCAAACAAATGGCACGAACGACACGTTTTCCTGGCACTATACTCGCTGTCCGCCAGAAAATGAGTGTGAAAATAATCACCATCAATGTAAAGCGGAATCCGAGGTGAGTTGATTTGATGTACTACTCAATATTATACTTTGTTAGAATTTATTTTTATTAAATCATGTATACAGGAAGTAATGAAGTTAGGATGATAGAGAGTAACTTTGTTATCACACATGAGAGAATATTTACTATATCATTGTATCTCTTCTTCTCTTTCTTATTTTTTATTATGGAAACTGATTAATATTATACATATTATTCGAGTTGAATTTGATGGATTGACAGATATGTTTGTAACAGTTTTGACTTCCTTTTAATTATTTTACAAAAACGAAAAAATGATTTGCACAATATAGTATATTGTGTCACAAGAGACGAAAGTACTACTTTCTGTCCTGCATGTGAAATTGCTGCTTAAGCAGAAGGCGAGGGTGTCTAACATGCGTGAAAGGTAATACTTTCGTCCCATGTTACACATACTGTTTTTTTCCTACCTAGGCCGAAAGTTCGGGTTTTGTCCCTGTGAAGCGAGGGAAGAAGTGTCACTTTTGTCTCGCTTTACAGGGATGAAAATCGAACTTTCGCAGGAGGTAGGGGATAAAAAAAACGATTTGCCGCTACCTGTCGCAGGTGTGCCGCGACCTACCCGAGGGCTACGAGTGCCAGTGCGGCGCGGGCCACCGGCGCGTGGGCGGCGCGTGCGCGGCCGTGTGCTCGCAGGGCTGCGTGCGCGGCGTCTGCGTGCAGCCCGACCGCTGCCGCTGCGACTTCGGCTACGTGGGCGCCAACTGCACCATCCAGTGCCAGTGCAACGGCCACTCGCACTGCGAGGGGCCCGACAAGCTCGACGTCTGCCTCGAGTGCCACAACAACACCATGGTGCGTTCTACGGCTCCTCTATCTTTTTTTTTAAAATAAAATCTGGCCCATTTATCGACTAGGCTAATATGTGACTTGCGACAGCTGTAGTAGGTATCGTACATTATTGCTACCGAATAGCTTCAGAAGCGATGGCGGACAGTCTATAAATTAAAATTTTTGCAACCAGTAACAACAAATAATCTATCGAGTAATTATAGTTTATTTATTATTTTATTCAATTATCTCAATTTGCTTAATTTATGCTACTAGATCCATCAATATTAATCTCTTCAGAATCACTTCGTTATGAATAATATTTTACGATAACGTTACGATAATAGAGCACTTCGGTTCTTAACACAACAGGGTAGTCAGTGTGAAAAATGTAAGCCGAATTTCGTGGGCGATCCGACGGACAACGGCCAGTGCATACCGTGCTCGGTGTTCTGCCACGGGCACACGGCGGCGTGCGCGAGCGACGCGGAGGCGGCGCTGGCGCGCGACGTGGGCGTGGGCGTGGGCGGCGCCGAGCTCGACGACTTCTACCGCGAGGGCCCCGCCCGGGCGCGCTGTCTGCGCTGCGCCAACTACACGGACGGGCCGCGCTGCGAGCGCTGCCTCGAGGGCTACTTCCGCGGCTCAGAGGACTTCCGGGATCCTTGTCGCCCGTAAGTATATTACTGCACTGTATCAGCCTGTAAACAACCCACTACTGGGTGAAGGCCTCTTCTCCGTATAGAAGAAAGGTCGGAGCTTAATCCACCACGCTGCTCCACTGCGGGTTGGCGTATAATTTCCCTATCAGAGTAACAATCGTTATCAGGTGTCTATGATAACAACCAGGACCGACGGCTTTACGTGCTCTCCGAGGCACAATGGGGAGACCCACAAAGACATACACCCAGACCGAAAACAAATATTTGTACAAATACAAATATTTGTCCCGAGCGGGAATCGAACCCGCGACCGCCGGCGCGCGTGTTGAGGAGACTACTCGCACCAGTACACCGGAACGGTCGTCGAGGAGTATCTATATTGTACACATACAATTATTATATGTTGTTACTAATAACTTATACTGAAGCCAAAGTCCATATGGAATGTTTACCAAAAAACCGTTGCTTAGCAACCAACCATAGGCAGATAATAACAACCTATTGGAAAATAATTATAATGATTATATTTTTTAATATTTATACACAGTAGTATAAGCTACATAAAACTTGAAATAAATAAGTCAGGGATTTAGATATATTTATATATTATCTATAATTAGGGGTAAAGTTTACTTGTTAACGTGGATATAACTGATTTCGTACTGAATGATTTCTAAATATTTTCATAAAAATGTATATACCTTTATTAAAAATAGCTACACTATCCCTGAATAGCATTCAAAATAAAACAACATTTGTTTTAAAATGAATTTATTATGATTAAAAATCTATGTTCAGACAATCATTCTCTTTTATTATTTATTTTACTTTACTTACGTTGAAAAAACATAATAGTTATAATATTTAAAGTAGTGTATAAAAATCGATTACAATTTACCTTTAACAATATAATGACTGATAGCCGGCTTAATCATATGATTGTATGGCTTATAAAAATAAGAAATAAATAAAAAAAAAAATATAATGACTGATCAAGAAAAGACCAAATGTTGCTATAGTCATAAAAATATAATAGGCCCGTTTTGACAGTTGTCATTGCGTCGCAACTAGTAATGTACCATACGACTCTGTACTCGATACTCACGATAAATCGATTCAAGTTTGTATGAGTATTTGATCGATTTGATTATGTATAAAAAAGTGAATTGGATTAAAGTTCTCATTAGAAAATTAAACTTAAACTTTAATATTGTAGGTATTTTGAAATGATACAATGGTACGAAAGGTCAATTTGTCTTTAATTTAATATTTTTTAGTGAATTTTCATTTAATAAATTTCTTCTGATAATGAGCTAAAATCGTCAGTTGAGCTATCGTCACTAGTAAATATAATTATTTTATTATCAATTACATTATCAATATTGACGTTTCTGTCATAATCACCTTTTATTATTTTTCGAGTTTTTTTTTTACAGCTTCTTTTAGCAATGTCATCATTTTATTAGTGGAGAATGCCGGCTTTGTATTGTGGCGTGCTGCGTATCCTTTGACTTGAGCCCAGATCATCTCAACAGCATTGACACTTTTGACCAAGATGCTTTGGTATCGTTCATCCACTACTGCAGCACGGTATGATTCGAGTTCAGCCGAGTCTCATCGATAAATATGACATTGTCCCAATTTGTGATTTTGTTCATCTCTCTCAAGAATGATACTCTGTGCAAAATTAAATCATATCGTTCCATCATAATTTTCCTCGTGTCGGTTTTCTTGTATTTGAATCCAATTTACTTCATAATCGTTATTAAAGACGTGGAAGTTCCTCTCGTAGTGATATCAGCAATTTACTTATAGTTGGGTATTCATTTCTTATATAATGTGTATAAGAAATGAATGAACCACATGTATGCTATGTGGTTTCGAATAGCGTCTGCGTCAAATATATCAATACCTGTTACAGGCTTGCTTTTTTTCCTTTTTTTTAGGCGTACGTTGTTACGTACGCCATTTTCTTCAGTACCAGAAGGCCCATACTTTTCTTTCAAGATGGTTCTAATAGTTGTCTTGCCGATTCCTAGTGCTTCTGCGACGCGATCCTGTACTTGCGTTATGGGCAACAAAGGTCCACCATTAACTGATTCGCGTTCGAATTATTCGGATAACTCACTATGTTCAAATCAATGTTCAAAATACAAGAGCCAAGGTCAACGCGATAGTAAACAGAAATAGTCCAAAATAAAAACCGAGTCGAGAAAAAAATATCAAACATAAACGAGCGCACATTGAAAATCACAAGATGGCGAACTAATACATTCTATAGAAATCATTGTCGCCAATTCAAAATTTTATTTACAGCTTTGAGCGCCAAGTTCATTCTTTTCAGTAAAGATCATTACACAATAATTAATTACTATTAAAATCGAATGAATCTCAGTAATTAATTTGTAACAACACTAGAATTAAAAAAAAAAAGACTTAGAACGTAACTGTTCTTGAGACGTTTCATAATACTTAGAAATTACATGCTACTATAAAGTAACCTTGAAAAGAATACTTGCAATATATTCTATCATATTATTTAACGCGCCAAAAAAATTTATGTATTTTTTAAAACACTTTATGTAATTAACTAACTATTCTTTTATTGTTTCTTTCAGTTTCGTTGCAAGTTACATTCTAGGGTCTTTCTCAAATGTCAAAACGGGCCTATTATATTTTGACGACTATAATCTGCGAAATTTTCCTGTCAGTGCTAAAATTTAGGGTTGATAGATGTATACTAGAAATTAAAAATTTGTTAATTTTTGTTATAAGCAAATGTTCTTGCATATTACGTATTTGGTGGTTAAGTTCTAGGAAACAGTGTTAAAGTAAAATTTTTAATTATATTTTTAATATATTAATAAAAGTTTGATAACCCTATACACAATGACATTTGGTTTGTTTACAAAAATTCCACATCGAATTTGGCTCAAGTATAGCTAGCTAATTCATTTTCTCTTTACTATTGACAGACTCCAATCGTTCTGGTGTAGTGGTCTTAACGCCAGTGGACGTAGGTTCGATTCCCGCTCAGGGCAGACATTTGTATTGGTATAAATATTTGTTTCTGGTCTCAGTGTATGTCCTTGTCTGTCTCTCCACAGTGTCTCGGAGACCACGTAAAGCTCTCGGTCAAGGTTGCTATAATAGAATTCTGACACTAATTGTTAGTCATGCTAGGGAAATTATCCGCAAACCCGCAGTAGAGCAGCGTGGTGAAGAATCCTCCTATATGAAGAAGAGATCTTGGTCCAGCAGTGGAATTTTTACAGGTTGATTCAGTTCAGTTCAGTTCTGTATTGACAGTGCAGTGTACAAACTCTGGTACAGCTGATAAATGCTTTTTACAAAGGCAAATCATATTCAACTATGAAGGAAAAATTGGATGGATTGGAAAAAAAATGGGAGTAGATAAATAATATTTATCTACTCCAATGCTTTAAAGCCTCTATAAAAAATTCTGAAACAGCTTATTGCCAACATGAAAACACTCAGGCCCAGTTTCACCACTTGCTATTAAGTTCCGAATAACCTAACTGACACTTATTTTGACAGATAACCCATACAATTAGCTGTCAAAAAAGTGTCAGTTAGGTTAGCCGGAACTTAATAGCAAGTGGTGAAACTGGTTCTCAATGTCCTAATAACAATAATATCATCCAAAAAATGATATAATGTTGTACTGAATTTCATAATAACACTCTTTTGTTTTTTTTTTCTATCCCTTCTGTGCAAAGGGTTTACGCACCAGACAGCCACATTCTTACTGCTCGACGCGTATCCAGTACCTATCAGTATGAATTTTAAAAAAAGAACATCTGTATGAATTTGAAAAAAAAAGAACATTGTCATTCACGCGCGTTTATATGATGATATTAGGTTACTAGGACTGGCTGTTTTAATGTTGGCAGTAAGCTAACGGTTTCAGAATCTTTTATAGAGGATTCATAATTATTATGGGTGTAGAATGTAGATAAAGTCTTGTATGCAACTGTTGATAATTAAGTATTAAAACATTCATTTAATACTATCGTACCCGCAATCGTGTTTTGATACCCCTTAATATACAACAGTTGCATGAATAACTACAAGAGTATATAATGTACGTACGATAGGTGCGAGTGTCACGGGCACGGCGACACGTGCGACCCGGTGACGGGCGAGAAGTGCAACTGCGGCAACAACACGGAGAGCGACCCCACGTGCCAGGCCGCCGGCTCCAGCAAGAACTCGGCGCAGGAGTGCTGGCGCTACCAGTGCGTCAAGTGCCGCGACCTCTACATGGGCGACCCGCGCAACGGCCACCAGTGCTACAAGACCATCAACATCGAGAACAAGCTCTGCTTCGACGGGAAATCGATAGGTGAGCTCGGACCTACACTACACAGGCGTATCGACTCCTTATTACTGAGACGCCGCTCTTTGTCTCCTTTTAGTGGTAATAGGGAAACGTTTAAAATTACGTCACAGTCAGTTTCCATACGATAAACGATTTTTTTTTTTGGCATTTATTGCTGAATGTTAAAAGATATGTTGAGTTAAATACACATTTTCCTTACTCGAATAAAATTCTTTAGTGTTTCTCAAACTATTTTTTGATAAACTGTAAAACGTGTCTTAAATGATTTATATGTATTTTTTATTTCAGACGAGTGCAAAATCAAACCTCGTCCTCTATATCCGGGACAAACTGTCTTTGTAGCCGTCAACCCTAGATTCATGAACGTCGATATACGAGTTATAGTCGATGTTACGCAGGGCGCTGTAGATTTGTACATGAGCCCCAACGACAGTTCCTTCGTCGTATCTGTAAATTCGAGCACAGGGGCTCATGCTGTAGAACTTGATCCCACCTATTACAAACATGAACCTTTCCGGAAAATGCCATCCTTCGACGATAACGTACCGGAAAAACCTGGAAAAATAACGTGGTATTACGACAAGACAGAATACACTCTTGCCGATTATACGGCTAAAGACCTAGCGACGTACGTGACAGTGGATAAGAAAAATGTTTTGCTTCGTGTCAAAAACCTTCGAAACCGCTTAGTCCTGACTATACCTCAGAACGTTCACGATTTGTCACACACGAAGTTTTACATTATTATTCGAGCGGCAAACTCTGAAGAAGGTTTGGCGAGTTTCGGCGTGACCTTCTTCCGCCAGGACCAGTTGCACATAGATCTGTTCGTGTTCTTCTCAGTGTTTTTCTCCTGTTTTTTCCTTTTCCTGGCGGCGTGTGTCGTGGCGTGGAAGGCGAAGCAAGCTGCCGATGTTCGTAGAGCGAGAAGGAGACATGTTGTAGAAGTAAGTTTCACTTAATTTATTTTCTATTATTACTATTTGCAATAAAAGGTAAATAAGCTTACAAAAATTTAAAAAAGGCTTGGTATTTTAAAACAAAATATAGTGCATATAGTATAAAATGTAATGTCGGTTCAATAAATTGAAAGAAATTTTTAAAAGTCTAAAATATTGTACAGTACGGTACGCATTGAACGCATTTGAAGGATTCCCTTCAAATGCGTTTCATCCGCACAAGCTTAGCTAAGGCCGTGTTCCTAAATACTTTGCGAGCACTGCTCAGTGCTGTCACTAGTGAAAAATTTGTTCCGTTATAAACAGTGACCAGGATAGCACAGTATAGGAAACTAAAAAGGAACAGCTTCACAATATACTGAATTGACGTCACATCTCACAGTGCTCCAGTGTATTTCGGAACACGGCCTAAGTAGATAAAGTAAAACGAAAAGAAGAGACAAATCGCGAGTCGGTAGTGTATGTCGGGTGTGCGTCAGATGCTGCACATGGCGAAGCGGCCGTTCGCGGCGGTGCGCGTGGTGCTGAACGGCGGCGCGTGGGGCCGGCGGCGCCGCGCCGAGCTGCGGCCCGTCGCCATCGAGCCCACCGCCGACGGCCGCGCCGCCGTCACCTCGCTGCTCGTCAGGTGAGCGCACGCGCACGCGCACACGCGCACGGGCTCGACGTGCTACTTTGATTTAATTCGCGCGAATTCATTTTAATTTTTAGTATAAGGAATTCGATATATGAATTTTATGATTTACCAAAAATTTTCTCACACGAAGAAAGGCACACTTATTTTGTCCGGGTGATTCAGTAATGTGAATGTGTGAAGTTCCGTAAAAACATAAAAATGATGAAGTGCACATATTCCGCAGACTGCCGGGGGGAGCGCACGCGCCGGTGCGCATGGCGCTGGCGTCGGCGCTGGTGCTGGTGTCGCGCGCGCCGCCCGCCCGTCTGCGCGCGCGCCCACGCCGCGCGCTCTCCTAGCGCCCAACGAGCGCCCTCCTAGCGCCCTCCGAGAGCCCTCCTAGCGCCCACCGAGCGCCCTCCGAGAGCCCTCCTAGCGCCCACCGAGCGCCCTCCGAGCGCGCGGGGACCTGTCGGTGTGGGCACCGATCGCTCGCCGGACGTCTGTAGGATCATCACTGACTGATTTGGTTGATTTTTATTTTATGAATAATTTTTAGGACAAGATAAACACGAAAACAATTTTTTTGGAAAATCAGTTATTTATTCTCATAAAAAGTAAACCTGAAAAAAGGTATGACGTTTGGCTTGTATTTTGCTAAGTGCACATATTTTCTTATACACGTTTATTACACCCGTGTTAAAGCTGGGTCACTAGTTGAAAAGTATTTATTTTTTTGATCTACTATTTCGAGATTATCTTTGGTCGCATCCTCTGTGGATTTTTTCTCTACAGTATATGAAATAGAAACAAAGAGAGTGTGGAGGAATCGACGCGTAGAAGATGTATCTGAATGGAACTAAGAGCCGATTCGAACTGAGTCAACTGCAATTGAACTCGTTTTGGGTGTGGTTAGGTGAAGGTAATTTAGAAATTTGAGATGTATATTTTGTTTAATCAGGAACGTATTATGTATATTTGGGATGAAGAGAATTCTTGATTTTGATCCGTATTCATTGTAATTCCTCCGATGGACACCAATTATTGGGTTAATTTTACACTTACTATACTATGCGAGTCCTGAGAGTTATTATAGGAATAGTTTTGTTAATAGTTATTATTATAAATTAATAAGTTCCGTTATTGGTAACTTTATAATAAAATAAGTATGACAATTGGCGTTAAAAGTGTTAACAATCGCAATAAGGTTTGCTACAAAGCGTTTCGTTTTATTTTAAGTAATTATTGGATTTATTAAAAATATGCGTATTTTACAACGTATACTTTTCTTGACTTTTAGGTACTATTTAAAATAGTTATATTTGTAAATATGCCATATTGATTCGAAGAGAGCCAAAGGAATCAAAATTTAGCGTGATTTGAACGCGGGTTGTAATTAGCGGATAGTCGCAGCTGTTGTTATTCATTTCGAAATTTTATTGTGTGATGTTGAATCATAGTTACGTTATGGCTTGTTATGTCTAAATGTTTTAAGCAGCTAATTAATCGTCCTTATGAATTTTATTTAGATAGTTCAAATATATATTATAAATTTATATTTTCATAAAAATGCAAACTTTTAAGTTACTCTCCCTTTAAGCCTTACTAATGAATCTCATTTTAATATAAATTAACTTCATATCTACGTTATGGTATATTAATTATTATTATTTTTTTCTCGAGCTATGGTCTGTTATCATATTCATAATCATTATTGTATTTTGCTTGTAGGGTATTGTGAAAATGTTGACATTTATTAAATTTGTATTCTTTCTATTTAATATAAGGATAAGAAGGAACTTCAAGAGGACCGCTTACTGTAAATATTTTTTTAAATCGTCATTTTCCATTCATTTAGATCATCAATGTTTTTTTTTAATGTGAGAATGTCAACAAAATATTTTACCAAACTACTCAATGTAAGTTTAGGCACAAGAACTGGTTTAAATGATAGAAATAAACTTTTCTCAGGATATATAAGATGACATATAGTATTATTTAATTTTTAGAAGAAAAAAAAAACAACGTTAAATTTTAATACATTTACATCATTGACATTAGAGGTCCTCAATTGTGATTTATAAATGCTGAATCATTGATGTTTTTTATTTTAATTTTTTAAAAAGATTTGTACCTTTTATTGCACTTGATAGCGATTTTTTGATTATTATGTAAACTTCAATGAATATGCTCAAGACTTGTAAGTCATTGCTGATTATACTCAAAAACATTTCTAGAAGTTGCCGATAAAATTAAAAAGTTTTTCGGGATTGCTTTAATCTAGTGTGTACTGAATGGACACATATGTGTGTGTATAAACGTATGTCACTTACAATTTAGTTGCTAGACAGTATTTGTAACCTAGTATTTTTCATTACCTATAGGCAATATGGCTAAAGTATTGGCAACTTCTATAAACTATACATTATGAAATATAAATCAAAACTTGTTAGCTGCTGCGGAGAGTTAGTTGGAGAGTTTAGTCCATTATATTAGATACAGATGATTTGATTTTAAATGTTTTATAACTTTTGCGTTGTGTTTTATTAGCAGTAAATTCAATGCGGTAACTTTACGTTTACTGTGTTTTACTTTTGAATTTTTTGTGTCGATTTTTTCTTTGTGTACGCAACAACACACACCAAAAACAAAAATGAATATGCGCTGTATCACAATTATATGAAATAGTCTAGTTTTTTATAAACACTATAAATAAAATTGCTCAAACAGTGTATTTTGTAATTGTGAAATTGGTGTGGCAGCTAACATGTTTACAAAAGAAAAAAGCTCCGACACAATATGTGAATAAGCACAATCATGACTAATCTATAATGACAACTCATATGCTAAACTCCGACAAATTGTTTAACTTGCGACCGTGCCTAGATTAATACAAATACGTGCTTGCAAATATATATACATACATACGCTCGCAGCAACTCTCCTTGGCAGTCGGGTAAAAATGTATTAGAAATTCTGACTTGTGTTCTGATTTTTTGGTAAGAGAATTTTTTTTTCTCATTATTGATTAATATCATTCAATTTTCATGTTACTCAATAATATGAATTAATTGCTCATTCGTAATCAGCAGTATTCTGTAAATTAATAATCAATTAGTCGGTGTGTAAGTAGAATCATGTTATGATTTAATTTAAGATAAAAGTATAACTATTAGGCGTAATTATATAAGAGAGTACTGATATTGTTATTAATACTTGATTAAGATATATGTGATCAAATACCGTACCCATTGGGGTATAGAAAGTCCATAAAACATTCCATTGTATATCTTTTTTCTCTGTAAATACGATTTTATTAAGAAAATTATATATATATCAAATTTAAAACTGACATCTAAAAGCTTTAAGGACGTTATTCTAGTAAAATTGATTGCTCATGATTTCATTTCAAATTTGTATATACTATGAAATGCATTTATTTATTTTAATCTTGCAATCGGTAATCAAATTATTATATTAGAATGAATTATTTGACGTGATTATCCTCCTGTGATTCAGGTAAAATATTAAAAAAAGTAAGAATAAAAATAGTCTTTTTTATTATTATTGCAATGATCTCTTTTTCTTGTATTTGTATTATATGACAGTATGTACAGCTTTGCATAATAATAAATTATTATTTAAAACAAAAATAATTAAAAATATTATGAACGCAATGTTTTCGTGCTTTAATGATTTTAATACGATTTGACACAAGTTAAAGAGTCCCAGTTAATGATGTAATGAAGTGAAAGTTTTCTTCTAATAATATTTACTAACAAAATAATATTCTAACCTAATACCTAATTAGAAATGTCAAAAACGTATTATTTAAACAATATTGAATTACCTAAATAGAAATAACGATACAGAAGCAAATTCGAAATAATTTTATGATATATGTATATACATACACTTTTGTTAATATTTAATTGTAATGGATAAATTATGTGTTAACATCACTATGTTTTTTTTTTTCTTTTTTATTAAAACGAGCTCACTGATAAAGTATTTATTTATATTGCTCAGAGTATTTGATGTGAAAATGTAGCTGGTAATACATTAATAAAAGTTTTAATGTTATTTGGAAGTTTATTACATAATACATACGTAAGAACCTTCTATATTACCTATTTTCAACAAACTCTTCTGATACTATAGTGCGTTCAACGAGACAAGATACCAAATTCTATCTCTTTCTATCTTGTTTGTTTGCTATCTTCTGCACGGCTCTCGGCTAAGGTCGGGCAAACCCAACGAGACTATTGCGGGTTTGAAAACATTCGCGCGGCCTTTTGATGTCGTAATTTTTTTTTTTTTAAGTATGTTTAACACACACACAAGGTCGTCTGTTCCTAAGGTAGGCAACATGCATTACATTTAGGTAACAGCCGACTGATATAAATTTTTTTTTTTTTTTTGAAATAAATATACCTACATATAAATAATACATACATAAATAAACATATATTACACCCAGACTCGGGGCGGGAATCGAACCCACAACCCTTTGAGCAGAAAACAGGGTCACTGCAAAATGCGCCAACGGGTCAGTTAAATTATTATTTTTTTTTTCATTCTGTTCGTGAAGCGTTCGGGGTGATACATAAATTTCGTTCATTCTCTGTTATTTCCTGTTAATATTTTCGTTAATTATTCTTATTTGTTACTAGTTTTAGTTATAGTTGTTATTTGTTGTATTAGTTGTTATTTGTTGCTGTTTTAATAAATTTGTGTAAGTAAAAAAGGTTACAAAACCCTGCATAGGCGAATGACCTGGCAGTTGGTTTGTTTACATTTGGTATCTTGTCTCGTTGAATGCACTATAGTTACTTTACAATAAAAAAGTTTTGTTTTATTAAAACTTAAATATCTTTTTCCCGTTCCTCTAGGACTGCTTTTTTATGAATGAATAGTATTTTTATTAAAACAAAGTATTTAAAAAAATCTTGTTTTGATTTAATCTTTACGTGATCTAATCTTACATTTATTACTTTTAAATAAATAAATATTTTAAAATAGAAACACGGTCGCGTGTTCCTAAGTTAGATAACTTTTTGCCGTAAAAATATATTTTAATAAATGTATGTTATATACATGAATATCTATATAAGTTGACTGTTACGTAAAACAAATAAATTACATCCAAACTTGGAATGAGAATAGAACCACCCTGGCCCTGGAGTAGAAAGCAGGGTCAGTGCTAACTGTGCCAACGGCTAGTCACCCTTACGTTTCTTTGGGCCTTTTTCATGCGGGTTTCATTCGGTTGCTGATAAAGTTTATAAGTTTGTCTTGCACATAAGTTACTGATCGGCTATAACAGCAGGGCCTTATGACCTTTTTTGACTCAGCTAATTAACTACAACTTATGGATTCACAGATTGCGAATAGAAACATCTGACAGATAAAGAAGAGTTTATAAATATGTCAAATTTTATCAATTAGATACCGCTATAAATGAGATAGCTTTATGAGCAACCGGTGAAACAGGTCCTTAAAATTACAATATAAAATAAAACCATAGAAGCTCTGTTTTTTTTCTATTTCCTGGTAATAAGTGCAGTGCTTACACTGTTTGAATAATGTCTTATCTAAACTTATGGATATGAGGAGGCAGGAGCAGAAGTAAGATTATTTTGCATAATTGGTAATAGTTGTATGTACTAAGCTGGTGCAATGTGAAACAATGAAGCGATTGAGTTGATAATGTTGATAACGTTAAAAGAATTACAGAATCGAATTTTTGTACACCGTATGCCTTAGATACTAAAATTCAGGGGATGTGATATACACTGACAACAATTCTGGCGTAGTGGTGCGAGTAGTGCCCTCCTCTCCCCTCTCTCCCCTTGGATTTTTATCTTTTAAGTAATATTATTATTAACTTATTTAACATTATTAATGTGTGATAAGCGTAATTACTTTGTATAAAAGTGTTTGAGATCTTGTAATACAAATATATAATCAACTTCTATTGGCGCGATACCTAATAGATGTACAGCTACTCCGTGGTTTCACCTTTTTTTTTTTGACGCTGGGAAATACGTTTACGTATCTCGCCGCCCGAAGGTGACGGGTATGTGGGACTCGCTGACTGCGAAGTCAGAATACCCACTAAAACCCAGCGGTGCCCTCATCGTCGCACAAGGACGCCACGGGATCGCTGGCGCATGCCACCGTGACTCCGTGGTTTCACCTACTAAATTGATAGTTTATAGCAGTGAAAATTCGTTATCAATATTAGCTTTAATTTCTCTCAAAGCCTCTCTCTCAAACAGTAGCCTAATAATCAAAGACTACACTTAAAACTTTGAAAATGACAGTATTTGTATACAAAGTTTCATCTCCATTTTAAACCTCCAAAGCATGTACCTATGTAATTACAAAGATGGTGAAAAAGATGATTATTAATTGTTACCTACCAATAAACTAAATGGCAATTTTAATAATTCTATGTCCAGAATTAACAAATATTCGTTAAAATTTTAATCCTTTTCTTATACCCCGTTGGTTGAAGGAGTTTTCTATAATCCTTCAGGAGCTAGCGTCTTACAGACAAAACTTAGTTTTTTTTTAAATTGTGGTCGGTATATTAAATTTATAGTAACGATATTTAAAAAAATATCATGCGTACAAAAATGACTTCGTTATGATTTTACTACAATTATTTATAGACTAACAAATCCACTTCTGGACGGTGTTTCAAGATGAAACCAACACCAAATTTTAAGTTAAATCTCCAGGATCGCAATTGCGAAAACAGCATCCTTGTTTTTACTTCTATTGCTCTCAAGGATCTAGCGTACTTATAATTCATTTTTCCTAAATATCTTATATGTACATACATAATTAACATCCCAGACATAATAAACAGGCCAGTTGTAATTTGTTATATGTATAGAATAGAAAAATAATGACGAAGTCGTTGTTGTTTTTCGACAGAGAGTACATTTTAAAGATATAAATACTTCTTCTTGTCGTGTATTTATTACATTACCATTTTTTTTGTTTGTTTTTTTTTTCAGTATTTTTTTGTTACTTGTGCTTAAATTAGTAAGACTCAAGTTTACAAATGATAAGCATAAGTAATTTAAATCCAATTTTATGCGTCGAGTTATGCTATTATTATTTATTTTTATTTTATTTAGATGTTATAGCAGTGGATTTTGTTAAGTAAATAAATGTTGTCAAGCTCATTGAAATTAAATGTTAAATAATTTTAAGCATGCCTAACAACACTAATGCTACGTAATAGTCTTGTCTATTTTAGATGATAATTAAATCTTCTTTTTGATAAATTCCCAAAACAATCATACTTTCATTAAACTATATACATGTCCAATATATTTACTATTAAATAATTTATTTAACAGGTTGTAAAGTTAACGAAAATGACCTTACATAACATCCTCTTTTTAACTTAAAATGGGTAAAATATATTATTTCATGAATAAATACAAATTACTTTCATCACTATGTTACTCTATGTTCATAACACAAGTGTGCTGGTGTAGTGGTTGTAAAAGTTTCATTGATACCTACAGTTATGAATTTAATACCCTTCTTGGAGAGGATATTTGTTGCTTGTCTGGGTGTTTGTCAAATAATTTGTTGGGTTGCTCCGCCATGGCTGTCAGAGCATTTGAAGTCATTCACCAGTTATTATCATAAACATCTGATTGTTACTCTTGTTAGGGAAATTATCCAGGAATCCACAGTGGAGCAACATGACGGATCTGTTTTTGTATCACAAATACACTTAAACATATACTTATATGCTATATAGTTTCATGAAAGAATGTTTATATACAGTTAAATATATTTTTTAGGATTAACCTAAATTTTTGTGGTTCTAATAAATTAAGGAATTTATAATATGGGCAACTTGTGGCATGGATATGTTGAGGGAGAATTGTTCAAAAGAAACCACATAAAATTTGCTTTTTCATAACCATAACAATCAAAAAATCCTCGTATATTTACTTAAAAAAATAAAAAACATATTTTTATTTTTCATTACAGTTTTTTTTTGGAATTTATGGTAAGGGCAGAAGTACTTTTTTAAATAAAAATAATTGTTGTGTAAATTTACAATTTTATTATATCTTTAATTATATGATTTAATGACAGTAAGGTGTACGTAAATAAAGCATTAAAAGGAAATACATACTATTGATCTTTTTGTGTTAGAAGATGGGTTTTTAGTTTTAATAATAATTCCTTTTTTACTGAATCGGGAACAATAGCTCTAGCTCGAGGTGTGACTCTAGTTAATAACATGTCAAAAGTAATATTATTGCCATCATTTTCTTTAACAACTTCCCTGCATAGCATTCTTACTTGATCTCTCCATCCACATTCAATTAACCGACGCCTTAAAAGTTCCTTAAACCTGTAAAAGAGTACACTTTACATTACAAAGCTCTTCTCTTATAACAAAAATTTTAATACAAGAATATTATAAACATGCATTGCATGCGAAATGTAATATAGATGCTATGTGATATTACATATAAAAAACACGAATATTTACAGTCTCATTAAAAATATTTCAACACATGTTATGTTGTGGAGTTATAAATACGTTATTAAGCATTATATATGAAAATTTATTAGTAAAGTTGATACTATTATAATACCTTTCCCGGTCTCCGCTGAGTATTAAGCGTTGGTGAGCAATAGTACTGTTTACAGTCATATTTAGTTCAATACTTGTCACACTTAATTAGAAAATTTCTTTGTATTACAAATTAATAGGAAGAAAATTCTAGATACAAATGTTTGGTCTTATATTCATGTTATAGAATATACGTTTACCGTCACGAAAAATAAATTTGTTATTTTGGATTTTCTACAATGACAAAATGAAATGACACTTGACAGTGACAGTTTCTTTGACAAGGGAAAAGTATTGAAACGTTCGCGTTCATTATTATGCCTAGGATGTCGGTTATTCCGACCAAAAAAAAAGTACAAAGTGACCAGCGAAATCGGAGATGCGAAATCCATTAGTAGGACGAGTTGGCATGGAATGCCCATATATTTTAATAAAAAGTATCATGATTATCGGTTAAGTAGTTTTCGCGTGAAAGCGTAATAAACAAACTTACATTTCACATTAATAATATATGATTAAATATGAAACATCGAAAACTATCTACTAAATCTAAACTGAACTATACTGGAGCTTGTTAACGTCCCACTGCTGGGAGAAGACCTCTTCTCCATCTAAAAGAAGGGTTGGAGCTTAATCCACCACGCTGCTCCACTGCGGGTTGGTAGATAATTTCCCTAACATGAGTAATGATTGTTAACAGGTGTCTATGATGACAACCGGGACCGACAGCTTAACGCGCTCTCCGAGGCACGGTAGGGAAACCCACAAGGACTTATACCTAAACCGGAGAAAAATATTAGCATACATATCTGCCTGGGCAAATATTTGTTTACTGGTCTGGGGTCTGGGTCTTCCCACCGTGCTTCGAAGAGTACATAAAGATGTCGGTTCCGGTTGTAATTACAGACAACTGATAGCAATCGTTACTCATGGTAGGGAAAAATATCCGCCAACCCCCAGTGGAACAGCGTGGTGGATTAGGCACCAACTCTTTTTTAATATGGAGAGGAGGCTTTTGCCCAGTAGTCGGACGTTTGCAGTTTGTAATAGTCAAATACATTTACATAGTAAAATACATTTACTTTAATTAATGGCTTATAATAGTACCAAAATAGTACGGATAATTGCGCCAATGTTACACCAATTGGAAAATAATAATAGTTACTGTAGCGACATCTATCTCGCCACATATGAACTGACGTATCCTACATCACGCTATCGAAGTTATCCCAGCGATTGAATATATATACAAGAATCCGACAACAACCGTCGGGGGGCCAGTAGTCCACCAGAGACAACACCATCTGGTCGGAGGAGGATCCTCGCTTTTTATTGGTAGTCATCCACCATTGAAAATAGAGGATCCATCACACCCTCATCACACCTAGGAACCTCATACCCTTGTTCCTCATCACCTCCCAAACTGGTGACCCCGACGTGATCGCCAATGCAGCGTTCGCAAAGCTACGTCATCGTGACGGCATCATCGCTTCCTTAAGCTTTCGAGTAGCGAGTCATACAGCCAGCCAGCATCCACGGTTACTACGGTCCGCTGCATCCTGACCACCAGCATGCAGCGGACGCGCATTCCTGGTTATCATCCACATCCTTCTCAGCGACCTTGGTACAGCACACTGCACTTCAGCTGGTCAGCAAGCAGAGATGCACTTCTCTCCTGGTCGACGTAGCAGCCAGCCACTACGGAGCACTGCACCACCCCTTTTTTTTTGTTACAGGGGAATCCATTTACGGATGATATCCAGGATGCCCGGGTCGGCAGTCCTAGACCTATGTCGGACTCGGCACTTTGTGAGTGAAATACCGTACTAAGCCCCTGCGGGAGCCTTCAGCCGTTTTATTTGGAGAAGAAGCTTGCAGAAGGAGACCATCGCCTTCCAGGACTCGTCGTCGCCGAGCATCGCGATGATAATGCTCGGGAGCGACAAGTCCCCTCCGAGGACCGACGTCAGACTTTGACGCAGCGCCGCCCATCTCGGGCACACCTCGAGGGTGTGCTGGGCGGAGTCCACCGCCGCGCCACACTGCACCACCCCGACTCACTGGGGCGTCACTGCAGACAGTTCCGACTTACCGTGAACATATGCGGCATCTGGTTCCGACTCACTGGAACGTTCCACGGGCCCGGAAAGCATCACAAGATGTATGGACGACTCAACCTGCTCTCGACCTCCGGTCGCGGAGGGGGACTGATGTAGCGACATCTATCTCGCCACATATGAACTGACATATCCTACATCATGCTGTCGAAGTTATCCGAGCGATTGAATATATATACATCCTCCCTTTTGAATGGTGGATGAGGAACTTCACACCCTGTTTCTCACTGGCCCCCAATTTGGTGACCCCGATGTGATTGTTAGCGCAGCCTTTCCCCAAAGTTATTATAGCTAGGTACCTGTACTTGAAGTTATTTTTTTTTTCTATTTCTTTAGGAAATTTTTCATTTAAATCCTTAATATATATATACATTTACGTATATATATATATATTGGTATATTGGTATATCCATGTTGGTGCGACGCATCTGTAAGGCTTCCGAACCATAATCTTATATCCAATTAACGTTAACTCTTATAAACTTTGCTTTTATTCAATTTCTGACTTTCGATAGAAAGTAATGTAATACAAAATGAATTTTTATTTAAAATTTACGGTTACTTTGCTATTATTAGCGACAATCAGTGTAATAATTTCAATTATCAAAGATTGAAAAAATATAACGGCAATAATTAAATATTTAACGACCTATATTAATTTCAGGCCCGACAGTTTAGAATTACTGATCAAGTTTACTTAGATGTTAAAAGTGAAAATAAGTTTTTAGGCCGCATTGTAATTGGTCTATTTGGTGATTTGGCACCGAGAGCAGTGAAGAACTTTAAGGTTCTTGCTACTAAAGGTATAAATGGAAAGTCATATAAGGGCACCAGCTTTAATCGCATAATCAAAAGATTTATGATACAAGGTAAGTTGATTACTGTTTAACCTAAAACAAGAAGTAAATTTATACGGAACTTCTTAAATCGCAATTTAGGAGGTGATGTGGTGTCAGATGATGGCAAAGGATCTATCAGTATTTATGGCGAAACTTTTGAGGACGAGAATTTAGACACAGAGCATACTATAGCAGGTTTTGTTTCGATGGCAAATAAAGGTAAGCCGATTGCTTTTGTTTAGATTTCGAAAGATTATAAAATAAATATCATTATATTTTGTGCTTACCTATAGGTAGGTTCTATAATATCATTCAATTTAACTAATTGTTTAACAAATTACTTAACTGACTACTAGGATAGGGACAACGAAGTTTTTTTTTTTTAAATTCTTCTAGAATCTTGTGCAAATATTGTGTCGTATTACTCGAGTAAAATTGCATTTGATTGAATTGCACAATGCGAATTGCACAGATTTAATAAATATTTTAAAAATAAATGTAATATCTATATTTTTCAATAAGTTCACCATAACAATTTATTAGGTGTGCTCTGTTTCAGGAAAGAATACAAATGGCTGCCAATTTATTATAACAACAAAAGGTACTCCATGGTTAGACGGCTTACATACTGTTATAGGAAAGGTGTGTCCGACATTTACAAAGCCTTAAATAACACATTACAAAAATTGAACTTTCATAGTAGTAATAATTGGTTTGAAAGCGAAAATAATTATATAAATATTTCTGATTTTAATTGGATTTGTGCTGCTACAAACTGCAATAATTGCAACTATATGACTTGCATAATTGATCAATCAACAAGCATATTTGTTTGTTGATTGATCGTTGATACTTTCTGTTATCCAGCTCTAAATATTTTTTGATTAAATTTGATTCAATTTAATGGTAATCCTGCTGCTTTCCCTTTCTATCTCATTAAAAAAATCAAAAATCGACGAAGATATCGTATACCTATTTTAATAAACATAATTAGAATAAAATTGATTGATACTCGTAAATCTTCCTATTTTGACTTGCCAAAACGGGATATTATATTGTATATTCAAAACTTTTTTTATATGTTGTAAAAGGTAGTGGAAGGTCAGAAATTCGTGCATATGATAGAACTGACTCCAACTGACATCAACGATCGTCCCGAGGTGCACGTGTACATTGCCGACTGCGGTCTCCTACCCACTCAACCGTTTTACGTCTCTGACGATTTTTACGAGTGAGTTACTAATTATTTTTGCTACTAGTCCCAAAATTACATATTTTGTAATAGATGACGATAAATAAATAATTTACACAGATATATATTATATCTATATATATGCACTTTGAAAATTACATAGTAACTACTCGTGACAAAACAATGCCAATTTCAAACACTTTGTATAAATAGTTCATACTGGTCTCTTATATTTATGCGAATTTTACTTATTTAATTAAAAGTCTAAAAACGGATTTTATCGCGTTTATTTCAATTTTGATAAATTGAAATAGTTCATGTCAGCATTTTCTATTTCTATGAATGACATAACTTTATTGGATCTTTTGTTAGCAATTTTTTATTATTATTTATTATAACTTTATGGAGAATTATTATATAATATACAAGTAAATTATTAATAATTGGTAAATAAGTAGGTAATTAATGATTTTTTTTCAGTATTTGGGGATGGATTAAAGCATCTGCAGTTCCGTTGACGATGTCGTTCTCTATCCTTGGATTTTTTCATTGGATGATTAAGAAGATGGATATTTAATATAAAATGTATTTTTGAAAATTAATAGGTTGTGGTACTTACTGATTGTTTGACACGACGCGATGTCCGCGTTGTGTATGTGCGTGTTCACATGCATCGTTCGCAGACAATTAAATATGCGAACTCTAAAAGTTTTCTGGTTAATTCAATAAAATATCTAATGTATTTTTCACGTGATGCGTGTACAGCAAATAAATTGTATGTTTAGTTTATAATATTATGTGTTCATAATATATTACACAACAATTTTTTTTTTTCAAAAATATTTATTAAAGCATATTTTACAAAATTTCTACAATGATTTACTTCTCCTAAAAGTAAAAGTACCTATAGTTTTTACTTATTATTTAATCTTTGAAATAAATACATACTTGACCTATTTAAAAGAAACTTGACGATGACTTGGTACAATAGTTACAACAAATAGTCGTTCCGTAAGCGGTTGTGGGTTCTCAATTCGACTGTTATTTTTTATATGTTTGTTTCGCGATTATTCCTTCAATTATGAATCGATTTTGATGATTCTTTTTTTTAATCAGCAGGTCATACTTGAGAGGTAGTCCCATAGAAATAGGAATCAATTTAGCACTTTATAAGGAAAATCAACAAAACAAGGTTTTTATTTTTTAAACTTTTAATATTATTCTTATAACAAAAATATTCCTTAAATTCTTCTGTGACATAATTACATACTGTTCTTACAGATAACCTGCAGTGTCACAAAAATTCATTTAAAAAATTATTAACATAAGAATTTTTATTAGACGTGTATAAATCATAAATAAAAATGCAATTAGTTTTGTAAGTTCATTTATATCTCGGTTGAAATACAATTTAATATTTACTATATATATATATTATTATTATTTATTATTTATTGAAATTAACTTCTTCACAACCAAATAAGAAATATAATAGGGGAGAGTTGGATAATACCGCGCGTTTGATAATTCCACGCCCTAGCATATTTCAAAAACTAAACGCTAATTGCGCTATCCAATCCTTAAAGATCACAGCCCGAGTCCTCTACCCCTCCCCGTGCACGACGCTAATTTACTCGGAGCGACGATTAAGACACATCGTGTCTTACAAGTTTTTACTCTCGTTCCTTATAATTTCGCGGGCATTTTTGACAAGATGTAAGCTATTCTATATTTGTATTGTAACACATTGATTACTTTTATTTTAATCCTAACATA
Organism: Euphydryas editha; assembly: GCA_036937285.1. Taxonomy (NCBI): domain Eukaryota; kingdom Metazoa; phylum Arthropoda; class Insecta; order Lepidoptera; family Nymphalidae; genus Euphydryas; species Euphydryas editha. The sequence continues at coordinate 12,126,458 of JAUPFZ010000006.1, read as the reverse complement.
TTATAGAATTAATGACTAGATTGATTTGAATACACAATTAAATAGACTGTATTATTTTGAGGTTATAAAATGAAATAACAGAGTTTGTCAATTCCGCGCCCAGGGCGTGGTATTATCGAACGGGGCGCGAAATTGTAAACTATGAAAATGATACTTAATTGTACTTATGTACTAGATAGATAAATCTATGCAGAAAAAAAAGAAGTCATGGAATCCGGAAAATATGAGGACTGCATTAGAGGCCATACGAAACGGAAGTAAAATAAAGACAGCTGCTAAAAACTTTAATGTCCCCGAAACTACAATGAGGATCCGTAACGTTTTTAGTTGAGAATGCAGATTTATAGAGCTAAGAAATCCTTAAGATACAGTGAAAAATTTTTTGTTCTACGACAAAAATTGACGAAGTTATGATCAAATTACTAGCGGAGTTCACTAACCGGCCGGCACGGTAGGCTGTGACGTCACAGTGTCCGAACCCGTTGTCAGCGATAAGGCGCGTAGGTGTTTTCATTGGTTTATTGTGTCTTTGAAACAAATTAAGTGTCCGATTTGTGTCTAATTCTCCTTTCTAATTATGTATGAATATTGTATAGTGCCGTAATGTATAAATACTTCTTTTAAAAAGCCTGAAAAACTCTTTTTATACGTGCCGAAAGACCCAAAACTACGTGAAAAATACTATGCCGTTGTGAAAAGAGATGATAAAACTCCACCTTCTTCCCGGGCTACAAGACATTGTTGCGAAGATAATTTCGATGTAAGTACCTACATAACTACCTATACCTATATTATTTAGTTAATATGAATATAAGTTGGTACCTACTACAACATGTCATGTACTTAAGTATTCACTCATTTTAAGCCTACTGTATTAATAAAAACATACCTACTTACTTTTTCTGTGTTTTGTGGATAAACCTAAGTACTTACCTATTCGCCCGTTCCGATTTCTATATAATATTCCAAGGTCAAAACAATGACACAGGGATGTACTCGGGTAAAAAAACAAAGAGTAAAGGCCGCGGCGCCGGCGTGATCCGAAAAGAGTAAGTCCTTCCGGGCCCTCTCCGCCGCCTCTTTCTGCGAGATGACGTTCTCGCAGAAGATGGCGACCGCGGTCCAGGCCCTATTACCGCCAACCAAAGCTCGCGCAACGGCCGGCGGCGACAGGTCCTCTCCAATGACTGCAGCGAGATCCCGGCGCTGCTCAGCCCAGGCCGGGCACGACACGCTCGTATCTCGCGTATGTTGTGCGGAGTCCTCACAGCAGTCACTATGGTGGCAGTCCGGAGTAGTCTCCCTCCTTGCGACGACGTGCAAGTATTTGCCGAAGCAGCCATGCCCCGACAACGAGAACTCCGTGCTGCCGCACCGTCCACTCCTCCAATATCGGCTGAAGCGCCCCGATGGCCCAAAGACCAACCCGAGACGTCTCCAGCCGAGCCTTCCACCGTGTGAAGGTGGTGCGGCGGGTGTCATCCCACCATGCGGTGAATTTGATCGGCGGGGGATTAGTGCCCCCCGTCCACGCCGCCGACACCCGCCGATAAACTTCGGCGAGCGCTTCCATCTCCAAGTCCCATAGGGGGGTTCCGGCCAATGCGCAGGAGGCCTCAGCAACTACCGTGCGGTAGCCGCGTATGGCCCTGACCGCCACGACCCTCTGTGGACGTCACAGACGGGATCTATTGTGGGCAGTCAGGGACTCTGCCTACACGGGGGCATTGACCGGACCACCCCAGCGTAGAGTCGTTGGCACGCTAGACTTTTTCCGCCCATATTCGACATTAGCCGACCGAGGGCGGACGCCGTGCCGACGAGCTTCGGTGCTAGTTGGCGAAAGTGCTCGCCGAAGCACCACCTTCCGTCAAGTACCAGGCCCGGATATTTCATGTGGGCTCGGATACCGATCACAGTACTGTCAACCGTATACGTAACGTAACCGTACCATTATCGAAGTACTGGCGGGTGGATCACATCGAGACCCATGGAAAAGCAGGGCCTCAAACTTGTTAAGGACCACCCTAAGACCCAGTGCCTCGATCCTCCTGACCACCTCCGCGGTACCTGAGGTGGCCAGAGATGCCGCCTCCACGAAGGTCCCGCCCCGAGCTGTAACCAGAGTGTCATCGGCGTAACAAATCAGTCCCAGCCCAGGGGAGGGGGGGCGGCCACGGAGGACTCAGTCGTACCCGATGTCCCACAGGAGCGATCCGAGAACAGAACCCTGTGGGATGCCACACGACATGGACCTCCTGACAACGTCCCCTTCACGAAGAGTTCACGAAGAGGACATTGCGACCGTCAAGGTAGTCTGCCACTAGCCGCCTTTGGTAGAGGGCACTCCATGAAACCGGAGTGCCTCCGTGATGCAGCCGAATGGCAGACTTTTGAATGCGTTGGCGATGTCGAGAGACACCGCCAACAGCACTCCCTTCGAGGCGACGGCCTCCGAAGCCACGATCTTCAGATGCAGAATGGCGTCGACCGACCAGCCCGAAACCCGAGCCGGATGTCGGACAGGTCAGGGCCGACCCGCGTGAGGTGCTGGACGATGCGAGCAGTGACTACCCTCTCCAACAGCTTGCGTACCTCGTTCAGCAGCACGATGGCCCTGAAGCCAACGACTGATGTCGAAGGCCTTCCCGGCTTCGGCAGTAGCACGAGATTCCCCTCCTTCCAGCTGTGAGGGAATCGTCCGGACACCAGTCTAGTGTCGAACAGTACCCTGATGCGGGACTTCAGGTGGTCGAGGACCAGGACCAGCACTCGAGCGGGTACCCCATTCGGCCAGGGAGCGGCGCTTTTCCGCATACGGCTCGCCGTGTGTGAGTTCCAACTCCAAACCTATAGCAGAGGTAGTTTTGCAAACAGAGAGAATTGGTGCTATAAAAGTTCACATTGAAAGAAGCATATGGAAGTTGAGAGACTTCAAAATGATCGGACCTGACGCATGTGTCGATATTTCATACATAAATTTTTTGGATAATATTGTAACAATAGCCTGTAGTGTAGTTAATTTACAGGATTGTCTATTTAGTAATCAAGTTTAAAAATAAAAATGCTTTTCTTTCTTTTATAGAGTTTTATTTCGAAATCTTGCATAATAAAAAGCACATGTCATATTATTAATAGAAGAGTAATTTCAAATCTCAATTCGTTTCGGAAATATTGATGTTTTCCAAAAATGCGTGGACTCCTCTAAAATATCAGTACAATAGTTTTCATCATAATCTTCGAATATTTCTTCTTTGTTTCTTGCACAAAACCAGTTTCTACTTTATTAGTACGATTAGTAAATACGTTTTATATTTAAATATCAGAAAATTACACTTTATAACAACACTATATTTAAATAAATTTCAAATAAAACGACCAACCGCGTCGCCGCCGCTCCGTTGATTCGTGAACTGCGCTCGTTCGGGCACAATGACGTCACACGCACCCGCGTACACTAACTTTTAGCGGCAGGAAGGCATAATGTTTATAACTTAATATCTTCGTAAGTAATGGTCCGATTTGGATAATTCAAAAAGGAATATCATTCTTATGTCATAGAGAATAACGTGGATACTAGTTCTATTGAATTTGCTATACCTTTACTGATCCTCATTAGAGATCGATTAAAATTGGGTGAAGATTTTTTCTGCCCATAGGTGGATTATAATCCACCTATGGGCAGAAAAAACACATTTACAAAAGAAGAAGAGGATGGGTTGGTCGCATTTATCACTCGGGGATACGAAAATTATACAAAAGACCGAGGAGTATAATCGGCCATTATGCTTCGCGTATGTGGACTATGAGAAAGCCTTCGATTAGGTCGAAACTTGGGCGGTGCTGTCTCTCCAGCGGTGCCATATTGACTATTGCAGTGCTTGTACAGTAACTCTAGTATGTCGGTTCGAGTACAGGAACACACCACGAAAGCGATTCCAATGCAGCGAGGTGTGATACAAGGAGATGTCATCTCTCCGAAACTGTTTACCAAAGCATTGGAAGACGCTTTCAAGCTTATAGAATGGAAAGGATACGGCATCAATATAAACGGCGAGTACATCATTCACCTTCGATTTGCCGATGATATCGTGCTTATGGCAGAATCCCTGGAGGACCTCGGTATTATGCTCAGTAATCTTAATGAAATTTCCTGACGGGTGGGGCATATGAACAAGACAAAAATCATGTCGAATGTCCATGTCGTGCCCACCCCTATATCGGTTGGAAATTCAACTCTTGAAGCTCAGCGTGCAATAGAGAGGGCTATGCTTGGTATTTCTCTGCGAGGTCGAATAAAAATGATGAGATCCGCAGACGAACGAAGGTTGTCGACATAGCCCAATGGATTTGCAAGCTGAAGTGACAATGAGCAGGGCACATATCTCGTAGAACTGACGGCCGATGGAGCAGAAAGGTTCTCGAGTAAAGACCACGTACCGGCAAGCACAGTGTCGGACGGCCATCCACGCGATGAACAGACGACTTGAAGGGAGTCGCCGGAAGTCGTTGGATGGAGGCTGCTTTGAACCGGAGTCGATGGGGGGAGGCCTACGTTCAGCAGTGGACATCCAATGGCTGATATGGTTATGATAATTAATCTAGTCGTAAAATAAGAATTATATCTAGGTATAGAAAGGAGTCTATGCTTCTTTTTCTACGAACGAGTTTATTCAACCTTGCATTTTTTTTAATTCTAAGTTTACTGATAGAAATTCACGAAATTATTATGGGCACGGTTTTATCAAACCTTGGCACGATATTATCAGACCAGTCTGATAATACCACGCTTTCCCGTTTTTTTATTATTTTGCAATAATTAATTTTTGTTTATTTTTTGAAATATTTTGCCGTGATGTATGCGTAGCTAAATAAATTCTGTACTATTTGCTGCATTTTTGAATATATATATCGAACCTTCTCCGAATTATAGGTCCAAGTTCTTAGAGGCTCGGTAATATCCAACTCTCCCCTACAGGTTTGAAAATTATATCAGATACATAATATTAGATACATTAACATTACGTTATTAATTTAGATTTTTATTGCATCTTTTTTTTATAATTTAATACAACAATAATCTGGATAAAGATAATAAATAAACTATTATTTATGCAGTTTAAATTGACAATATTATTAGATACAATTTGTAGAATATCACATGTAAAAAGCTACAAAAATAAAACAACGAATAAATAATACTAATTATCAGTATATATTATATGATGTAAGTACATATCAATACATATGGTCGGTAGTATTTGGTGGTTCTAAAGAGTAATATTATAAACTAGAGATGCCGCGAAAAGTTATTTGGCCGAATACTGAATATTCGGCTACGCTCTTGGTCGAAGCACCGAATATTCGGTGACCGAATGTTCGGCGACCGAATGTTCGGTGACCGAATGTTCGGCGACCGAATGCTCGACGACCGAATGTTCGGCAACAGATGTGTGCATTTCGAGCGTGACATGTTACGACTTGTCTAATTGCGATGCATTATTATTTCGTTAATTTATTAGTTATTACATCATATTGTGTAACTTATATTTCTTACTTACTCCTTACTACTAAAAAATATGAGGATGCAGATAAAAGTTCTGTGGCAAAAAACCGAATAGTAGCCGAATATTCGTGGCATCTTTATTATAAATAATTTTATTCAAAAAAAATTATTTAAGTAACTTTGTACCTAGTTTATCTTGTGACAATTACACGATGATACTGACTATTAATTTAACTTAGGCCGTTGTTGAATCAAATTGAATTGTAAATATGTATAATATTATAAAATTTTTCTTCTTTAATAAATAGACAGACTATTTTATAAAGGTAAAAAAAAATCAATATAGTAATTGAGAAATATTTTAAAATAATTAATTTTAAATTCGTTAGTATTTGAAATAAAAAATTTTGTATTACATATAATTATATAAAAATAATTAACTCTTTATTTTAATATCATAATATAATTCTTTTTCAGTACAATTAGTTTTTTTAATTAATTTTTAATACATAGTCGTAAATACTGTATCTCGTACTGGTTGGAGCCATTTTTACCTTATCGTCCGGTAGACTACTATCGCGATACTTCTTTACTTCTTCATCCCCCTGGCCTGATTTTATAACTGTCTTAATATTCCGTGATTGATTACGCATATAAATAAATTCGTTAAAAATATTTTTTTACATTCCGCTATAAAATCTAAGATACACGAAACGCATAACTCAGCAGTATAGAGCAGTATGTATTATGATGGGTCGGTAGCGACGGGGATCTACTGGGAGTGAGGAGGGAAGAGGGCGTCGTGCAGGCGTTGCGCCGACGCGTGCTCGTACGCTCAAGTTACAAGAGTAAAGAAAGTAGAAACGGAACAGAGACAAAGCTTCATACAAGCGCGCCACGATAGGTACACTACTACAAGTTTGAGGCGCGTGTGTGCGTGAGCACTCGCGCCTCATCACGTACGGTGAGAAACCGGCCTATACCGACTTGGCGAGTGCTCAAACTCAGGGGTTGCAGCACATGAGTAATTACTCATGTGGTTGCAGTACACGTCGCGCGTCATGTTTTCATTTCATAATGTCAATTATAATTTAATAACTATAATTATAATTATTAATTATAATTATAATTTAATATATTTTAATATTGTTTTAATATAAAAGTGTACATATAGTTTACTGTACAGTGTGTATGAACAATAATTTTAGTCTCCTGTGCCAACCCTACCAAAATAGGTAGAAATTTTGCTCGCTCCTTAAAAGCATCTGTTTCATTTCTTTACTCATGTGCTCAAGTAGGCATCATCACAGGAACACGGCTAGTAGCAGCAGTAGCGGCAGCAGGGTGTGCGGGGGCGCCGGGGCAGCGGAGGGCGCGGGCGGCGGGCGCGAGGGGGCGGGCGCGCGCTGGCCGGCCGCCGCGCCGCACGCTCGCTCGCACGACGGCCACGCGCGGCACACGTCGCACGGCGTGCTCGCCGGCACCTGGTAGAACACGCGCGCGCGGTGGCCTGCAAGGGGCACCGGCACTATTGTTACTTGGAATGTTTCGCACTTTAGCCCAGTCACACAATGACAGGTTCGGGGGCTGCTTAAAATGTTTAGTTACCAATAGCGTTTCTTAACTGGTGGGTCTGAAATTAAACATGGATTAAGATTGTGCCTTAGTTGCATGTTTCGGTTGTCTCGAAGTTGTCCTGAAATACGAACCAGGTAAGCCGTCGAGCTAAGTAAAAAAGTTTTAGAATGCGAATAGATATTATACATATTTATCGAAAAACTTCGCGATATATCCTTCTATATGGAAAAGCGGCCTTCGTTCAGCAGTGGGTTGTTTACAGGTTGATACGGTACAGTATGGAGAGATTTATAGTAGTGTTATTAATGTACAATTATCAGAAATAAGAACATTTACTATATTACCGGAGTAAAAGAAATCTCAATTAATGAACCCTGTGTGATGATATGACGTAGTGGGGCACATAGTTTTGAAAAATAGATGATCACTGGATCACAGGATTAAACGTTGTAGTTGAGAACCACCGAAAAGCGTCAATGATAAGTAAAATGTATACGTACTGGAGTCGTAGAGGTCGACGAGCGTGACGACGGCGGGGCGCTGGCGCGCGACCGGCAGCGCGCGCGGCGCCGCCAGCGTGGCGCAGCGCTCCGCCGCGCCGGCGCGCAGCCACGCGCGCACGAGCGACCCGCCGCGGGACACGCGCGCGCCCACCACGTGCCGCGCCGCCTGGCACACGCGCACTATGTTACCGCGGATCGAATATGGTGGTCCACAAGATGGAATACTACTATTGATATGAAAATCGTTTAACCAAAAGTTTTCATTGATGCGTCCTTTATTGGCAATCTAGACTTTATTAAAAAAAAAATTATTATTTTACCGTTAGCTCCGTAATCGTGTGTATATCTGCTAGATATCCTGAAGGTAACTGTACAGTAAGCAGAGCTAATCCACTTTCTGTTTCATTTGCTACAGGAACAAATCTGAAAGTACAAAATGTTATTATCGCTTCGATCAAATAATCAATTCCCCACAGATTCTCCGACACAAAATTTCATCTTGAGCGTTACATTTGACTAAAATAATCTTAATTCATACTTTGTAGGAATCTAAATATCGAAGGATAAACGAGACGTATATAGATAGGATAGAGGCCGTACCCGACGCAGACGGAGAGCTGCAGGCGGTCGCGCGTGGAGACCTGGTCGACGCGCGGGTCGAGCGTGTAGCGCGGCCAGGCGGCCGTCACGTTGGTGTGGCCGCGAGCCGTCAGCCCCACGGCGCCGACGCCGCGCCCCTCCGTCCACGCGCTCACGTTGCGAACGTTGCGCACCTGCGGGAAATGGGTTCATGTCACGCCACTGGACAAAGGTCTCTACTATTGCAGGAGTATTAGAGCGTCCTCTTTAGATATCTTAAACAGATGCATTTCAGAATTTCTTTTGATACATGCAAATTTTCGCGTGAAGTGTTATTTCAACGATTGATTTTTTTTAATTTCTGCTGTAATATTTATCCAAGATTGAAGACCGTGGGACTACATATGTAACTTGCAAATAGAGAACGATCGTGAAAAATCGCTGTAAAAAATAAATTTCAATAGTAACAAACCCTCAATTAGTATTGAAATTTGACATTACAGCGATTTTTCATGACCGTTCGCTATTTGCAAGTTACGTAGTAATCCCACCTAGGGCCGGATTTAGACTTGTGGAGGCCCGGGGCAATGGAGGAGTGGAGGAGTGGAGGCCCCTTGATCTGAAATTGGATTGTTTTTTTTCTTTCTTGCAGAAGAAAATGACGACGAAAAAAAAGGTCGTCGCGATCTCACGCCAATATATTATCGATGACGCGTCGTCACCGATAAAAAAAAGGTCATCACCTATTCCTATTCCTAAAAAAAAAGTCGTCCCAACTCCGTACCGCTCCAACTCGGTTGGCTCTATTGTATGGAAAATGTATTGGAAGCCCCTCTTTTATGGATGTGGGGGCCCCTCTTATGTTGGAACCCGGGGCAGTTGCTCCCGGTTGCCCTCCCCTAAATCCGGCCCTGGTCCCACCGATTCGAATCTTTCGCCTCGTTCAGTTAAATTTAACGTGTTTTGTACACATAACTTTGACTGTTTTTTGAAAAAAAAAAAACGTACGATACACGTTCTACAGTATAAAAGTTTTAAGTTTGAAAATTGTATTTAATGGGGTAAAATATGGTAAAAAAATTTATTGTATTGATCGTCAATATATCAATCGTAACGTTGCTTCACGATAGTCTAAAATGTCTTTCTACGAATAACAAAAAATCTCTTACCAATTGTGTCTGTATAATGAGAGCATTGTCGTCGTCGATGTTGAACTGCCGCGGCTCCTCGGAGCCGGCCAGCGCAACCGACACCCTCAGCTTAGTCGCCGTTTTTATAGCTTGAGCGAAATGAGACAAGGCGTCAAGCTGGAACAAAACAAATTTTTGTTGAACTTTTACATAGGAACCAATTTATGATGAATTGTGCAATTGGTGTTTAATCGACTCCTAATCGAATCTCTTCGTCTCTTTAACGAAAGTTAAAAACAAAATATAAAAACATCATTGTCATGTGTGATTGAATTCAAATACCTTAACTGAAATAATATTAGAATTTAGTTTCATTAGAGTGGGTAGGATTGAAGACAAAAATTTTAATATGATCTTATGAAATAGAATATTTACCAAAGTTTTAATGAAATTACTTACCACATCAGGGTCTTGATCCTTCGGACCCAATGCTTGCAACAGGTAGCGAGCAACTGGAACAGCTTCATCTATAAGATTGGAAGACAGCATGGCTCGCAAGCCCCAAGCCGCTGTCGAAGCTTCTAAACTGTTTCCAACTAGCCACGGATTCTTCCACTCTGAGGAGGGTATCTTACGCGCCCAGTATAATGCAGATCCTGCACCAAATATATTTTATTGGCATTATATAAGTAAACTAGTTTAAGGTGATATTTTCTGAAAATAATGAGGAAATAAACATATTACCTACTGTAATGAAAAGCGTAAGAAAAAGCAAAAATAGTAAAAAAATGGGGGTCGTGGCAGTTAAAGCAGTAAGATACTTTCATGTTGATTTTTCACTATTTATTGTCAAGATACGTGTAATGCATGTTGATAGGATGTAATCAAAGCTGTAGAGTTATAATTAAAAATATCAGAATTAATATGATACTTCAAAAATGTGTATTCATTACAAGAAGTATATTGTAATACAGACAACATATAACAATGGTTCATTGGAGTGTTAGTTTTAACTAATAATTGGAATCGAAACTGCGATTTAAGAAAGACATTAATTACCCAGTGAACAAATTTACTGATTAACTGATGATTTAATTGATGTCAAGCGGATATGACGTCATAGTTAAGTTTCAAGTTCATATGAAGGTCATAGTGATGTAGTACAACACGAACTCAAAAGTCATCAAACACAGTCACTAATATGTCATATTTAGGCGAAAATTTTCAGACCTGTGTGACCTATATATGACATCATTATAAAGTCAAAGTCACACATGTGTTCACTGGGTAATACAATGTCGCAAGTGACACAGTGGGAGTGGCGAGTACGGACCGGAGGTGTTGGCGTAGCGCTCGAGCAGCTGCAGCGCCTGCGCGGCCTGCGGGTGGCGCGCGGCGGCGAGCGCGCCGGCCAGCGCCGCCAGCGCCGGCGCGCCCAGCGCGGGCGACAGCGCGCGCGACAGGTACTCCGTCGCCTTGTCCACCGCGCTTGCGAACAGCAGGTCGTTGGCCTGGGCGGGTCCAGAAACGCGAATACTATTACTTCATCTATTTATTCCTAAGCTTCCTAATGATGGCGGTTGCGACAGTAGGTCGAGACCAGAGATAGAGACGGGAGACCGCGACAAGTGTAGTTTCGGTCTCTTCTGTACCAGTACATGCACCGCTACCATAAAGTTGCTTCACACCGAGGAACGCAGTGATGGCTAGACCCCATGTGGAGAGACGAATTATAGGAAGTCGCAGAAAATCACTAGTTTCGAGCAGTACAAAATCATTACAAATACTTTAGGTCAGCAGTGAAGCGGCATAGTTAAGTTGTAGTAACCTTAGTTTCCAGCAAGGCCACCAGCGCCAGCGCGCTGAGTGGCACGGGCTGCTGGTGGTAGGGGTTGTTGGCGCGCGCACGCGGTGGCGGCTCCCAGCTGCCGTCCGCACGTTGAGCCGCCACCAGCCAGCGCGCCGCCGCCGCGCCCGCCTCCGGGGACACCTCCGCGTAGCGCTTCGAGCGCGACAGCCAGCGCGCCGCCGACGACGTCATCCTGGAACGAGAAGTACATGGATATCGTCTAGGTCAATCCAGGTCTACTTCTATCAGCATGTCATCGGGGAAAGTAAAAACCCCTCTCACTAATAATATCGCTGGAAAACTGCGTGTGAAGATAAAAAAATCTCTTCTAGCTAAAAAAACTATTAAAATGTATTGTCAACACATCTTTTCAACACTGAATACAAAGATTTTTTTTTTTTCTCAAAAAGAATCATATGAACGTATCAACGTGGATCAATCGTGTCTTAATTAAATAATCCAGCTTTTTTGTCTAGGAAACTATGATGCCTTTGATGAAGAAAATACAAAAATCTAGACGTGGCAATGTATACGAACCAGACGTCAGATGGAGCATCTTCACCGATTTCTTGTGAAAAAGAGCCGTCTGGTCGGCGGAAAGCCATGAGTCGCTGGTAACCGGTAGCTACTTGCAAGCGGGCTTCTTTCACTGCGGCTGTCTCATCGCCCTGTTCTGTTGCCTATGGATACATTAAATTTAATTCAATTCTAGTTTCATAGTTTACAAAACCTTGATTATAAATAGAAATCGTTATAAATCTTATCGAACCTGAAGGTAGTCTAGCAAAATGCACGCCCGAGCCATTGGTCGCAATGCGTAATTAGCGTCCGCTGCGACAACGGGAGGTGACTTCATAGCTCTCAGAGCGTTAGCCAGTAGATCGCCGGTCGCTTCTAGTGACACGGTGCCAAGCTTCGTGCCAGCCGCCGGCAACAGCGTGACGTTCGCACGAGCTACTCCTCGCCGACCGTCCAATAGTGCCCAAGACCAAATATCCTCAACATAGCCATCCTGAAATTTATCTTAAATATTAATAGTTATATATTAATTTGACAGTCACAAAAGAAATAAATAAAGATGAACGTAAATACATTTAATATACATATTGTATTGCAAATATTTATAAAAATAAACAAAGTATAAGCAAAACGATAATTTATTACAGTTGTTTCAAAACATTTTGGAGCTCAGTGTTGTGTACGTCAAGTTGTTACATTGATACAGTAACTGCGTGTACGTCTCATTTAAATTTAAATTCAAAAGGTTTATTTGCTAAGTGTACCCAAGGTTTTACATTGCATGGATGGACTTGTTAACTTGAATGCCTATTCCAGACGCTGCAAATTGCAATATACAATTTTATTACACATTTGGTCACTGCTTATATAATGTTTAAACATATTATCAATATATATTCACTATTATGAAATATATATTGGTAAATTTATTTTATATATTAAACAGTAATGACATTATTTAAATTATTAATATATTATATAAACAATTAATTTTTCATTTCTAAATATTCTTTTATCGATTATTAGGGGTTCTACTTGTGGTATTGGCAAAGGTTGCATTGGAATTTATTTACATTTTTGTGATTGCCGAGGAAAGGTTATATTTTTTGCACTTATGTTTACTAGATTCGTTATAATAAATTGACTGGTACATGGGCAATAGGTTTTTCTTTTAATCTAAATAATCGAACGTTTTCTTATTAAAAAAAAAATAAAATAAATATATGACACTCTTATTTAACCTGAATAGTTGTAACAAACAATACAGTAAAAAAAATTGGTTGCCCGTAAGGTTGGTTTACGGACGATAATTTTACGTGATAACGTAATAAGAAAATATTGATGAAAAATTGCACACTTTTATGAATTGAATTATTATTATCACTATTTCATTATCATTATTTTGTATAATACAAAGAAGGAGTTAATTACAAATTACAATATTTTCGATAAATTAACATTTATTTGTATTCGGTAATTTAAATATTTTTCTCTTTTACTAGGACGCATCTGCCGATAGAGTTGACGACAGATAGATGCGTCACAAGCCGAACGCTTAGGCCAATCGTGTCTCTCTATTGCTTGTTCCGCGCTCTCGTTCGCGAAACGTGACAATGAGTCATGCTTTTTTGTGCGTGCAGCCGGCTTTCATCGTTTTATAGGATGTTATCACGTGAAAAATATTATGAGAACGTGATCATAAATCCAGAACGAATAATGGAGAGAAAACATATTAGGAATGTAACATGACTCAATTTTAAAGTTAAAATAGAGAAAAAACTACCAATATTTAGGTTATTTTACATCATTCTTAAGGAGGTTGAATTTCGAATATAGGTATAGCTTCATGAGTGTGACAGTACGTAACTAAAACTTATAGTCATATAACGCAAAATATGGTTATTTTAAAGTCTAAAATATACAGTAAGACTTAGTGCTTTGCAAACAAAATCTGTTGAAATACGACAAATGCAAAATCTATAATATAGTGTGGATTCTACGTAGGAAACTCACATAAAATATTTCACAGCAACTTAAGCGAAAAAATCTGGGACTTCAGAATTTAAGTTTGAATTAACTGGGGAATATTACGTCATTGTGATACTTGGTGTGAATTACACATATGAAATATACATCACAACAGCAATTTAAACACATGGACAGACAAACAAACAAAAGTCTTATCGCAACCTAACTTCTGTTATTAGAGATAAGAAAAATATATATAAAAATATTTACTATAGGTCTATGCAAGTATGGATGTATGTATGTTCTGTTCTGGATGTATGTTCTTGTGAGTCTCCGCACCGTGCCTCGGAGAGCACATAAAGCCGTCGGTCCCGGTTGTTATCATATAACAATGACCTGATAACAATCGTTACTCATGGTAGGGAAATTATAACCTAACCCGCAGTGGAGCAGCGTGGTGGATTAAGCTCCAACCCTTTTTCTATATAGAGAAGAGGCCTTCGCTCGGCAGTGGGTTGTTTACAGGCTGATACAGGACAGTGCAGTACAGAGTAAGGTCCGGACCTTGACGTCGATGGTGCGGAACATGGAGGCGGAGACGCCGCTTCCGTTGGCCTCCACGATGACGGGCGCGTCGCCTGCGCGCACCGCCGTCACGAGGAAGGCGGTGCTGGCCCGCGAGCGCGCCGCCAGCCGTACGCGTGCGCGCCGGAACAGCTCGATCTCTGGACACCGCACGCTTATGGTGGCAGTTCGCGCCCGCGATACGCGACCGCGACAGGAGAGACAGAGACAAGAGAGCGCGACAAGTTATATTATTATTGGTCGTCTCGGTTCTGTTGTCTCTGTCTCTCCTTTCACGGTTGCCTGTCGCGGTCGCCTGCCGCGGCGTGAACTGCACTCATTACTCACACCGGCACTCAGCCCGGCTGAGGCGCCGAGTGGGTGGCGGGACATGGATGTAGTAGCAGTAGCAGGAATAATTCAGTAATACCGATTTTACTTTAGATAGTTTTATGATTTTATTAAAATCCCAAATGACAAATTCTCAAAACTTCTGTCTGCTACATTGCAATACTGACTGATGATGTTCTGCTTTGCGAAAAGTTTAAAAATGAAAGCTTAACAGGAAACTATTAGTGATACGATATCTTCGAAACCTGAACTACTTACAATACGAATGAGAATAGTACCAATCGTAACACTTACTTTTAGATGAATCGACATTATTTTCTAAGGGTTCGAATTCGTAGTATTGATCGGAATTGTGGAAAGTAACTTCAACAGTCGTGTCCACGGTTAAAGAACTCTTGAGCGTTATTACAATCGCTATAGTTTCTCCTTTTTGTAGAGATTCGGGTAGCTCGGCTGTCATGGACAGTGGAAGTGCAGTGGTCAGTTTTTGCGGCGCCGCCAGACCCAGGCCCAGGGTCGGGTGCACAGCAAACGCTCCAACTGACCATTCTCCGGGAGTGATCGGTGACCAGCGTTCCCTGGTGCCCATGCCGTCGGCACTGGAACGAGAGCAACGATTTGAATTGCATATATTACTTTTTGTTCCCAATTCGGTGTTTTATTTTTATGTTCTTTAACATATTTATGAAATTTGGTTTATCGTTTTATTATAAGATAGGTTTAATAGTTGTTTTTGCAAAATCGAACACAGTTCGTGTTATTTACAGGATGGTTAATGAATAGCAGCATTGATTATATCAAGCTTAAATTGGATCGATTTATATGGAAATTAGACTCGGTGAAATGATCTTTTGTCACTTCAGCGTACTGAACCTGGGACTAGCGAATGCTCCTTCAAGTTATTAACAATGGTAGCGGCTGGCGACCGACATGCGACCGCCACAGGAGATACAGAGACAAGAGACCGCGACAAGTTATATCATTGGACGTCGCGGTCTCTTGTCTCTGTCTCTCCTGATACATAGGACGTAGCGTCGTACCCGAGCGTGAGGTTGGTGAACATCCAGGTGGGCGCGGGCGCGGGCGCGCGCGTCAGGTAGTAGCGCGGCGACGGCGGCGGCGGCACGCGGCTGAAGGCGTAGGGCCCCGCCTGCGGCGCGCGCGTGCCCGTCTCCGGCGTCTGCGCCTGCGCCACCGCTGCTCGACACATGCGTTTCTCATTGTTATTGTCATTATTGTCTCTGGGTGCAGTATTGTCAAAAATATCGCTTTTAATCATTTATTTATTTATTTTTATTTTATTTTAAGAAACAAATAGTATACGAGTAGTAATACAATGAATTAAAATTTATACAACAAACACATAAACCATAAAGTTTCCAATAATAAATAATTCTAAAAGAGCAAAAAACACACATTATTCCCTGTACAAGTTAGCTTGATCTTTTTGACAGATGTAAATTTTTCTCATCGACATAACTTTGCAATGACGAACGACGTTATCCGAAAATTTTAAGACTTTTTATTGCTTCAAAGTAAAATTTAAATAGGAACACTGAAAATAATAGACGCTTGTACAAACCTACATCGGTCGGTCGGATATAACGTACGACCGATGTAACATGTATCGCTTGATTCTTTAGGGACTTTTGTGTTATATGTATTTTTTAATATTTTTAAAATCTTTAAATTAAGAAAACAATATGTTCATCATTGCAAAGTTATGTCGATCAGAAAATTTACATCTATCAAAAGTTCAAGCTAACTTGTACAGGGTATAATAAAAAATAAATACTTATATCGAGAAAATACGAAACGGAAATTAAAATATTATGTCAATTTATAATAAAATTAACAAATTAATACTCATGCATATGAAAAATTTCATTATATTAATTAAATAACAAAATGTTAATATAAAATAATTAATTATAAACACATTATTCGATTTAATCAAGGTCATTAAATAAAAAAGTTCAATTGAGTGAAAAAAAAAATTCTAATAGTCTGATCTTTATCATTGAGCAATGACCTACGATGGTATCCTTGAAAAACTGACCAGTTTTTACGAAAAATTAGATTTGTGTTTTTCATTACGATTTGTTTCTAAAAATAGTTTTACCTTTATTGTCACTCGAAATCACGAGTCCATCCATCAGAATCACCAAACCCGCGTTCTAAAACATAAGATTCGTATAAATTATTAAATCCGAACGACGAGTGTATCTATACTAATATAATATAATTATGACACTTACGCTAAAAACGTCAGAAGAGTTCCGTCCACCTAAATCAAGTCCGAAACTTGGTAAATAGTCTTCATTTTTGAAGAGTGAATGTTTTAATCCACTGAAACTTTCCACTTCTCGTTCGATCTGTTAATAAAATAATAAATAAATTAATAAACGTCTCACACTCAACGCCCCCCAGTAGGATGTGAACCCTGTGTCGGGGGTCCGGAAGCACACACAATACACAAGCACAAACAGCCAGACCACAACATCTGTATGGCCTATACAAATATTTGTCATGTGCGGGGATCGAACCCGCGACCGCTAGCGCATCTACAGTTGCTATGACCACTGCGCCAACGCGTCGTAATAATATTTCATAACTCAAATTACAACATGAAGTAAAAATTTTAAAGTACCCAATATTTAAATGACCGTGTATTAAGAGAAACAAAATAAACATAGCGTTAACTATAGGGTTGAAACACGAGTACCGAATTAGAAAATGGCTTATATGATCTTCAAATTAGATACGTTATATCAAAAACAGCTTGGAACCATTGCGAATCAATCACTGTTCAAATTAAATAATCACGTCAAGGTCGGGCCGTAGGCTTGGGATCTACATTGCATCAACAAAAAGCCTTTTGTGTCAGATGGTGTGTTGCATTACAATATATACAAATATTTTAAGACAATTAAAACTATTTTTATTACTACAAAAAAAAAACTACGCTCTAATTGCATAAAGTACCTACCTACTCAAGTTTTTTATATATCTGCATTCATGAAATTAGAAAAACCACCATTTCAATCGACTGCATGGAAAACTTTCGAATGAAAGATCGTTTTTAAATAAGTCAGGTTATATTTTGTTAAATAAAAACTATGGAATTATCATAATTATCACATCAATAGAAAAAAGGAGTAAAAGGACATATCTACATAACGATCGTTATGTAAAAATCTGACATGGAATGTTTTATTATTGATTTCTTAACACCTAGTATAGAATTGTTCGTATTAAAATAGCAAAATGACGTATTCATCATGTATTTATGCGTATTGATGTATAGAATATATTAACATAGTGTATCCTTCGCATCGTTTTCCTGCAGCTATTATTTGTAAACTTAATTGTCTTTATAAAAAGACTCTACTGACACGACTGCACGAGACTTAGATCAATAGTTTGTTTTATATTAGTTTAAGGCGAGGAAATTATTATAATATTGTAAGGGGTCGTCCATTAATCACGTGATGTTTTTAGCAACTTTTAACCCCCCCCCCCCTACTGGTGATATGTGGTGAAGTCTTAGAATAAAATCAAAATCATGTATATTTTTTTTTGGTACAAAGTATATTAATATTTACAGAATTATTATCTTTAAGCACAGGTGTAATCTGATTAAATTTTGGAAAATTAACCTTTAAGTATTGACGTGGCTTAGATGACTCATAAATTGTGATGTGACGTTTTTTAGACGTCTATATAATTTATGTAAATTATATAAACTTTATTATATTTAGACATTGCTTTTTATTGATAATTGAAATAAATAATTATCTTCTAATGTTTAGTTATAAAAAGAAACCCAATATAAGCATAAATCAACATTTATTAGGACATTTGGTAACAGGTGTGAATAAATCACATAATGAAAATTGTACTTCTTCGTTCTTATGAAATAAGCAAATAAACTTATTTTTTATCAAAACTAAGAAAGTATTCTACTAGTTTAACTTACTAACTAAGAAAAAAATGAAATAAAATAATCAGTCTCCTAAATTCAGTCGTAAGCAATAGAGTCGCTGCAGATCGTTTTGGAACATCTCAAGCATATAGGTTTGCGACATGCAATGCACTTATACTTGGTACCCCGCTTCAGCCTTGCCGGACACACCCTACAAGTCTTTTTGACATTATCACCAACAACTGACTTAATGCGGCTAGGCTCCGGCGGTAAGTCTTCTCCAAGAATCCTTATTATTGTCAGCCTTAGCTCTCTTGGAAGACGGTCATTGTAAACTCGCTGAGGTAAATGTGGGAAAACTAATTCTCACGATAAATCCTACGAGAATCGTCCTCTAGATATATTTGGTACGTCAGCACACTGCTTATAAAGCACAAAGGCATTCACCCCGCTCAAGTCTAGCAATCTGAAAAAATAGTTAAAGTCCATCTGCGAGTGCGGCGGCTACAAGAATGATTTGAACACTTCTTGTCGACTTCATCTACTCCATCCTTTGTCTTATTGTAGTCCATAATGATAATAGGTTTATTGGTATTAGGATCAATTTCTGAGGTGTGATGCATAGATGAAATTAGTAGAACTGCCTTAGATGTTTTAGGTACTCCTTGTTCTCGTGACTTGGATACTTGAAATTCAGGTGGAATATGACGCTTTTTTAAGGGTGCCGAAAGCGGCTATTTCCTGAAGATCCTGGTTGATCCATCTAAAATAGTAGCACATATAATGAGGTGACGAATAATAGACACTTAGAAAAATATACTCTAATACTGATGTGACGTTTAAAAATTCATATACCCAAATACTGACCTCACGTCTCAGGGACACCCAATGGTTATACAGGTACAAGTGTTACAGCCACAAGCGCGAGCACTCGACTTACTGATCACACTACCGAAACGCGAAGGTAGCAGGGAGGGCAGGGGCGTCACTTTAAAATCGACTGTGTCTCTGCGACACCCACGTCACTACTTAAAGGTTAAGCACCGTGATAAAAATGTCCAGACAGACATTAAGGTCGCAGGTTGTTTTTGACTGTGATATTTCGTGATTTTTTTCCGAACACCTCTTTCCCCACTTTCGAGCCTCACGTGATTAATGAACGATCCCTAAGGTGTATTTTTTTATGTAAATTTTTGACAAAAAAGTCTGTCCTAAGTTTCACCTTTTTAAATGTATTTTTTACGAAAATAATTAACAAATAAAAAGGCAGCTCATTT
This sequence comes from Euphydryas editha, assembly GCA_036937285.1. NCBI lineage: Eukaryota > Metazoa > Arthropoda > Insecta > Lepidoptera > Nymphalidae > Euphydryas > Euphydryas editha. The sequence goes on along the minus strand of JAUPFZ010000006.1, from coordinate 12,106,709 downwards.
GATATTAGAATATCATCGTTAAAGAGGAGAGGTTTAGGAGAGGAAAAAAGGAGCCTAGAAACGCATTGTCGGCTAAAAGAATGAAGAAAAGTCGAAGTATTTATATAGGAGCTCTACTAAATTACCTACAGTTTCTAGGCAGATAACTCATAAATGTTCTAATTCTTATCTTACTCTAATTTTAACCGAGTTTTGTTAACTTTTAACCTGAATCTATATTATATACAGTAAAAAAATTATAGCGATTACAACGTAACAATGTAGGTACTATACATTAAATTCTCCAACACAATTAAACTTCAAGTTGCCATTTAAATTTATTTCAACGCAATATAAGCTAAATATAATAAGTTCACAAAAGTTATACTGCATAGGTATAATATAAGTTATTGGTAGTAGTGTTGGTAATTGTACCGTAAGCATATCGAGTCCGCTGCCCAGTCCGTTGCCGTCGGCCAGGCCGGTCGCGACGGAGCTCTCGTCGCCCCCGAGTAGAGCGACGCGCGCGCCCGCCTCACCCGCCACACGGAACTCCACCAGACCGTTGGGCCGCAGCAGCGAGCCGGAGCTCACTGGCGTCACTGACACCTGAGTAAAAATTAACTGTAATATGCCATGCCATGCCCATATGTCTTATTTAAAGTCAGTATTGCTAATCATTGAAAGTCACGTCCGATCTTGCAATCCATTGCATAATGGCTCGGCTTCGGCTTGTGGAAACAAAGTTTGGCACACTAAATTGTAAAGTATCCTGACTCCTCTAACTTCTTTCGGGAAGAATAGGAAAGACCGAAAAAACAATTGAAAACATAAACAGTAGCTACAATAATATTAAACTGTTAAGGCAATGAAATACGCTTTCACAGTAAATTAACAGCCAATCCAAGTCTGAGTAGCGAGCAATAGCCAAACCTTAGTCGTATCTTGTTATTTTATAAAGTTTCAATGTATTACTGAGGATCTATTTGCGTAACAAGGCTTGTCGGAAATGCATATCATTCAAAGTGAGTCAACTCTTATATTCGTAACTACTGCCGGGAGAACAATTTGGATCCCACAGTTAAGGCTATGACAATAGAATGAGTACGGCTTAAAATCATACATGTTACGATTCAATATTACTTATCAGTAGTTATTATGCATTTATCAAGCCATTATGAGTAATTTCGTGCACTGTTTTCAATTACGAATAGTCATAATTTTATTTTAATTTACAGATGATTACCAATATATATTTTTTGTTTTTAGTATTATATGTATATATTTTTTAAATATTTGATAAAGTAGGTATGAAGACTCATAAAATGCCTATAGTTTTTACGTAAAAATTATTACTGATAAAACAATAAGCACATTACTTCATGATTTTTTCGTAGTTTATACTTAGGTATAAACAGCGCGGCAGCGCTTGCTGAGGAAAAATTACTAAACTTAGAAAATAATTTAAAAATGGTAATATGATACCATATAACAGTAGATACTAGGGCCCACGGTTTTAATAGCGCGAGTCTTGTTCTCGGGGATTTTTTTAATAAAAATATTTAACGTGTTAATCCGAGCATTCAACCGATAATATCAAGTTTCGTCGCCATCGATTCAGTAGTTTTAACGTGAGTACTGAGTAATAAACATTCGTCCTCACAATAGTCCGCGTTGGTAGAGTAGTACAAAGTGCAGGGTACCTGATGTTGGGTTACGGAGCAACGTATGCGGTACCCGTGGTCCGCCTTGTAAGGGCGGGTGAAGGCGTACAGCGAGTCATTTTAGTGAGTGAGGGACCTACACTACCTCGTTGTATGATTGTATGCCCGGACGGCGGAGTGTGCGGTCAAGTATATTTTGTCGCCAAAAAAAGAGTACCTGATGTTGCAGCAGCTGCGAGTGCGGCGCGTAGACGGCGGCGGCGAGCAGCGCGTCGGCCGCCAGGCGCGGGTGCCACGCCAGCAGCGCGCAGCCCGGCGCCATGGCCGCCGTCACGCGCTCCGACACGTCCACGCTGCGCCGCGCCGGGCTCAGCTGCGACACCGCGGACACGTTATGGTGGCGATTCTCGCCCGCAACACGCGACCGCGACAGGAGAGACAGAGACAACAGAACCGAGATGACCAATGATATAACTTGTCGCGGTCTCTGGTCTCAGTCTCTTCTGTCACCATGATCGTCACCGTACACCACCAGCTCGCGCTACTCTACTCGTTTAGTTGAGGTCGAGGACTACTTTCCAGCGTCGAGTTCACTGGCTATTATAATTATATCAATCACTTATGGGCTTAGTTGACCCAGGTACAAAAAAAATTGTGCAGTTGGTAGCGAGTCTTTCACTCATTAAATCGATGTTAAGTGAGTCAGTATTTTAGTTACTAAATTACTTGTAATTCGACTGAATTGCTTCTTTCTTGCCTTCTATCCTATTCAACGAAAGCGTTGTATTTTTTTTAAAAGCGCTACGTTAAAAATAATGCTAAAATATGATCAAATTACTTCAAATCTGACCATCGTAAACTGGATGAATGATATACTGGAATAACCAAGAAGCAACTGTAGCTTGTCATTCTACTGCACACACATTGTTTCCAATATCAACATCTACCAGACTAAGACGATAACGAGAAAGATAAGGAGATGGTTAGGCGGATGTATTAACTTTAATAATACTTTTCCCCTAGACTAAGACAGTTTATTCTGTAACTAATACAAATATACCTACGAGTACATCAGTTGCTGGATCTTAATTAAGTCACTTTAAATATATATACTCGTATTTTTAACCAATGACAACCGAAAGATATCGTGTCTTCATTTACAATTTATTTAGGTTAAGATCAGTGTTCTGTTTCTGATTTTATAATTATATAATATTCATAATTTGACTTTAAGAAAATGTCATTTAACTCACTTCTAATGTCTTCGCAATGAGAATGTCGCCACGGCCAATGATGACATAGTGAACGAGGTCCATAGGCTCGGTGGCTGTGATCCGCGCCCGCATCTCATCTCCCACTGAAGTGTTGCGAGTCAAAAGTTCTATTACTAAAAACTGTCCACTTGTCTCCAGGCTCTTCTGGACGTTGACCACCCTCTCTGATATTTCTTTGTATTTAACCTGTAAAAAAGGCGTAGTAATAGGGTATAAGGGTAACATATTCTTTTCAAACCTTTCCACTTCTATGTATGCGACTTACCAACAAGTTGAGTGTTGAATTTGTTTGAGCAACATCTGGTATGAAAGTGTATTTTGCAAAGCCTTTATTCAGAGTTACAGTAGTTTTATTGACAGGAGATCCATCATCCCACATCCTTTCAACAACTACGTCACCAGACATTTCCATGGTTTGACCAGCTGAGTTCACTAACTCAATCTAAAAATGTTAAACAATATGGGAATTTATTGTTGCGTAATACTTTATTGTCAACATAGCTTAAACATTTTATTAGATTCTTACTTGCATAATGTATGGAAGACTTGGCTTAAAGCGATCGGGGGCTGTGACTTTTAGTCTATAAGGTGTCCGCAGTAGTAGAATCCTTGTAGACACATTTTGACGTATCAAAGTATTCTTTTCCTCTAGAATGGCTTCGACGACCAACGGTCTTGCAGCATCTTCTGCAAGATCTAGGTCAGTTTTTAGATCATATACCATACTTGCTTGGCCGTCGAATTCGATGACTTTTCGAGCGGGTGTCGAGAACACGGGTTGTAATAATCCCGAGAAGAACACAGCATATGCTGATATTGTCAGCTCCCCTTTAACTGGGAGTCCATTAAAATGTCTGAAAATATGCGTAACTGATGAAATGAATCAACAAGTAAGACTTTTTGATATTTTAAAATATATGTACCTATTATAAATATATGGAAGATATAAAAAATTAAATATTATTTTTATTATGTAATCTCAATAATCTCAATTATTCTTTTACTTGTTTTGTTTACTATAATAAAAAAAAAAACATAAACTCTTATAGACATTTAGATTATATTGTTGGTTCGCGTAGTACAAAGCGATTGGTTTTAGACTTGACAGATACTTTTTATATTTTTAGAAGCAAGTAACAGTTTACGCCTCCTTTGAACAGAAGATAATATCTTCATTCAATCTAATAATAACTTACAGCCTGTTATTACTTTTGTGCTTTGATCAACAATTATCGATAATTATATTTGTACAAGTCTATTGTATTATTACGTTTACTCACAGACTTTCACAATATTGACATAAAATTTCTCAGAGAAAACTTCTTTACGTGAAAACGTTGAATTATATTAAGTTTTAAGGTATACTTCCTTTGCTATAATTTCTATGAACCATTAAAAAAAACGAAACAATCTAAATATATATATCTATATATATTTAGGTTATATATTATTATTATTTCTCTACAACATTTTGTGATTTCAAGAACGTTTTATATGTTTTCTTTTTTTAATTTCCTTTTAAAGGAAAAATCAATACGCGATAGACGCAGTTATGAACTTAACTGTTAATGTAGATAATTACGTAACATTGTAATCTTATATTAGCAAGTAACTTAAGATTTACGAGTACTACAGATACTATTTCACTTAGCAGATTATTTTCTTGGAGAGTGGTGTTTTCAACAAAATTTTATAATTACGATATTTCTAGACTAGCTATATAGAATACTAGCTGTGACCCGCGGTTTCACCCGCGTTAATTTAAGGGAAAAACGTACTTAAATATTTTCGCGTTCAAACAAACAAACAAACAAAAAAACAAACAAACTCTTCAGCTTTATAATATTAGTATAGATAATGTGTCAATATGTTATATAAAAATAAATGTTTACCTGGCAGTTACATTAATATTAAAGCGTCCATCACTAAATAGCATTTCCTTTGGCATTTGAACATCCATCTTAAATTTCGGTAGCACATAGTCAGCTATCATTATGTGTCGAGAATATTTTTGACCGTGAACTTCTACCTTTAGTTGAAAAAAAAAAATACATTTAAAAATACCTCGCTAGCCGAAATTATATTGGTCTCATAACTTATTTACGGATTTTTATTTAAAATCCTCTTTTATTTTTCTTTACTTTATTGTATTTTTAATGTAACACTATACTAGTATAAGAGTTCCAGCTGACATCATACTCTTACATGTAAGAGACAATTCTTGTTGTTAGTAACACGATGAACTACAACTATTTCGTTAGTTATTTGGACCAATAAAAACTATTAAAATTTAACAAGAACAGCCATCTAAAATAATTATACAACTTAATAAGCTTCAATAAAAAGCAAAGATTAATACTTGTATAGTCCATTTTCCGAGCGCTGGTTCATCAGCTAGGAGAAACTCCTCAGCGAATATCCCGGTGTCCAAAGATACTGCGGCCCACTGACGCACTGGTGACCCACCTGTATCCAACACGCTCACGTCCACCGTGTTGGACAACGGTAACAAGTACCTGTTCATTAGACAAACGAACATACATATACAATACATATACGTCTATGATAACAACCGGGACCGACGGCTTTACGTGCTCTCCGAGACACGGTGGGGAGACCCATAAGGACATACACCCAGACCGGAAACAGATATTTGTACAAACACAAATATCTGTTCCGAGCGGAAATCGAACCCGCAACCGTCGGCGCGCGGCGTTGAGGCGACTACTCGGACCACTACACCAGAACGGTCGTCAAAGAATACGGTATTTAAACTAAAAGTCAGGCTTTTTAACGTACTATGTACGAGTGAACCGCCCCGGCTTCGCACCGGTAGTGTATAATGTTTTTAGCGACAGCAAGGGGTGCGGCATGGGGGTGGTCGCATCAAGCGAGTCCCATCATCGGTATGAAACCCCTTGCTGGAATTTGTTTTTACGCGCCTTAGTTTTCATTTTCAATAATTCCTAAGATATTCATTTAAATTATATGGTTTATCATAATGTGCAAGAAATTTTTAATGTAGCTAACGTATTAAATTAATAAGAATTAATACTTTATACCTTTAAACATCTTTCCAATTACCACATTGTACATTACCATTTTTTTAGGAGTTAGAATGGGTATAGTAAGCTGTCCTTAAAAGGAAGATATAAACCATCACAGACATTCCTGTAGACCTATAAAAGAGAGCTTAAAGACTCTCTTATTGACTGTATATCTTATAGACTCTCTTAATAATCTCTTTGAGCAGCGTTTTCGGTGAAAGTTCCCAGGCGGATTGACTTATCCATATATTTTCAACAATTATCGTCATATTTCAACCATTTTATCTACCTAAAATCTTGATAGATAATACACTTAAACCTTCCTCGTGAATCATTCTATCTTTTGGTAGAAGCCGCATGAAAACCCGTTCAGTAGCGTAAAGACAAACAGATCGATAGAAAGATGTGGCGGGGGGGCTTTGTTTTATAATATGTGATAGTGAAGTGGAATTTCATAGCTTTTTTTTAAATAACCAAAATATCACCTTAGTGCCTGGGATCACTCAAGCTTCAAAGTTATTTTCCAAAACTGACCGACTAAATAATTGACATCACTTAAAAATATTGCTCATTTGGTTTAATAAATCGTTCTTTAAGTATAATGAAATCAACCGGAACAGTAGTACAGTAGCACGACAACCAAGCTCGTGTTAAAGACGCTCGCGGTGGTCCGTCGGCTGCTGCGAGTATCTACGCAACAGGTCGACGACCGCACGGTTATCACACGTAACCTCAGCGTGCGAACACTTTAACCGCTCTTCGTGATGTTACAATCGAAAGTGTTTACTTTGTATGTTAATGTTCTATCCGCATATGTTCTACTATTTACTTAAAACAATTAAAAATAATGAATTAATTCTTAGTTTCTATGTTAGTTTAGATCTTGGATCATTGTTTTCGTTACACTTACTTGTCTAAAGCGATCACTCTGAAGTTAATAGTGTCTCCAGGTTGATATACTTTTTTATCTGTTTGTATGAAAATACAGAAGCTTCTCGGTTGATAGACCAGGGAAGCTGATGATGCGAAGAGTGGGCCTGAGGTAGATCTAGCTACCAATCTGTATCGACCGGGCCCCGGGTCTCCTATCTGTGTAAACGTAAGTTATTAAAAAATAAAAAAAGAACTAGCCGGTTGAAATAGAAACAACTTATTGATTCATACATAGTTCGCCCTGTTTGTACAATGTGTCATTAGTATTACAGATTTTTTAAAGAGCGATGATTCATTATTTCATTGAATGTATATTTGTTGCCTTGAGATTACTTACTTCAAGATCTATTAGCCTGGAAGCAGCTACCGGGACCTGCACTACTCTTCCCTGCGAGAACGGCTCCCCAGTAGCTCGTTTGCCTTCAACTGCTACATACAGATTGTAGGCGCGGGAACCACCCGCTATAGAAACTTTGTAGTTCCCAAATGGCCTTAGCACTTTTGGTCCTACGACTGACACGCTATAAAAATGACACAAACTATGAGAAGAACATATTTATTTACACATACATAGAAATGTTCGAACTCTGCGACGTAGTACCTAGTGTGTAAAAGAGGTTAAATTAAAAAAGCGATCTTTTTCGATAAACGTTTTTATTTTCCAATACCATTCATCATCTTAACTTAACTGAATTAGCCTGTAAGCGTCCCACTGTTGGGCTCCTTCTCCATATAGGAGAAGGGTTGGAGCTTAATCCACTAGGTTGCTCCAATGCAGGTTGGCAGATAATTTTTCCTATCATGAGTAACGATCGCTATTAGGTGTTTATGATAACAACCGGGACCGATGGCTTTACGTGCTAAGAGCTGCTTAAAGCACGAAAAGCCAACAAGGACATACACCCAGACTGGAAACAAATATTTGTACAAATACAAATATCTGCCCCGAGTGGGAATCGAACCCGCAACCGCCGGCGTTGAGGCGATTGCGGGTTCGATTCCCTACTCGCACCACTACACCAGAACATTCGTCATCTAGCTTAATAATATTATTACATGTCTAAACAAGTGAGAAACAGTAAATGAATACTATAGTCTTAAGTACAAGTATTATATGTTACGACGTAGTATTTAAAATTATATAAAGTGCTTATTTTTAAATCGTTACGTAAATACATCGATTTCATAAAAACATTTTTATACGTAAACTAATTAAGAGAAGCAGTGTCATTATTATTAATCTAAATTCTATTTCTAAAATTAAAAAAAAAATAATTCAAATACGTCTTATGTAATAAAATTGATTAATACAGCCTACATTAAAGTGATATCATGTCGTTTCTACATTGTAACTGCATGGGAAAATAACTAAAGTTTTGTTTACGTTTTGAAGAATTTTTTTGTTGAACTTTATATTATTTTTCACTATACATGTATATAATTATTTTATACGTGCATATATTACTAAATAACTTCTAAATGAGTGGTTTTGATAACGTTTTTAAAATAGAATAGTCACGATAGGTGGTACATACGTGGTGCAGAATCCTATGATTATTTTTGGCAAAGAAAGGCTATTATTATTTAAAATCATGTAACTCACCATTGTATTGTGCTTGATACAATAAAAATCGTTAAGCAGTAAAATAACGTCGCGTTAGTCGTCATTTTGCTGAAATAAATGTTTTTGATTAATACTTATATCAAGAATTATAATAAATATGTACAAATTTTTTTTTTTTTTTTTTTTATGTTATTTGGATAGGCAAACTGGCAGACGTGCCACCTGATGGTAAGTGGTCGACGTCGCCCATGAACATAAACTAGTTTACTTGGAACTAGCCCAGCCAACTCATTTATGTGTTGCCTATCCTGAGACATATGATGTTAAGTCTCGGTGCCAGTAATTACACTCTCGGATAGATAGATATCAATATTTATTATTATAAAGTTTTAAAATGTATTTTTCTACAATTTGTGATTCAAATTGATAACATCACGTTACAAACTTATGTGCCACAAATAAAGTGACGTGATGTAATTATATGTAGACATATTATTTATACATAATCGATACTAAAATTTGTCAACACAAAGTCAAGTGCATGTAAATAGGAAAGATGACAGGTGTTGTGGGTGTATTACTTTAATATCACCATTGAATTCATATGATTACTGTTTTAACATATTGAGCTCACTGTCCTTGAGTCCTCAGGCTTCTGACTCACTATGTAAACATGACATACCTATTTACGTCGGCGGAATTGTCTTTTGACCTAATATGGCAAACGTTATTTTAAATTTTGAAAAATGAATTTGGCGTTGATTATCTTCTTATTTTGTATCGAAAATTAATTAATCAGGATGGCTTATGAATCAGCTCTTATGCATATATTTAACTATATATGCGTATAGTAAGATTCACATATGTCGTTAAATGTAGAGATGTTTGAAAATAGGCTTCTGTTTATAGAAAGGAACTTTCTCTACAACATGTATTATACATTGTATTTTTTAAGTTGTTGTAAGAACTCAAAACTAGTGTACATTATCTTTCGTTTTCGAGTAAATATTATTTTTTTCTCAACGTTTCGCTTTTCCTAAGGTATGGTGTTATGGTGATGTTTATGTGTGTATTTATGTTACAAAACAAAAGCTCAGAAACGTGCTTACGCTATATTAAGTGTCGTTATTATATCCGTGAGATTTCACTTGATTTATATTGTTCACTTTCAGTTATTGCATGTAACTTAACACTATATCACAGATCGTTTCCATTAGATACACATTATTGCTAGTGCGATGGTCTCGGACCGTCGCGTAGTGTTCACGATTCGCAATGTCGAAGAATGACTGACTGACTACGGTATGGTCGCACGGTCGAGGCGCCTACGCAGGTCGTCTGAGGTGGGGCGCCGCGAAGCCTTGCGAAAACCGCGCGTCACAACTTACTGCACCCACTCTACCAACCTCCACCGTCCAAAACTGTGAGGAAATACTGCCTACATAACATTGGACTATGTTCCTGTTATACACGGTTATTTAAAAACAAACGTAAAAGCAACATAATATGTATTTCATTGCACCTCAATATATGCATGAGTGATTAAGTAGAACAATATTTTCATTTATAATTTTGCTTTAGTATGTTTAACTCGTCTGTGATTATAACCTTGATCTTTACCAAAATTGCATAACATCCAACGAACCACATTTCTGTCACATTTATTTATATAGGTATATTTTACATAAAAATTAATATATAACTAATGATTCAAACTTTATTATTTTTGCAATCTAATACATTTTAATTGCTAAGGTAGTTGTAGATTATCAATTTTATAAAATACTTCTGATTATAAAGCTTACGAAACGAATAGACATATAGGTGGTTAATTAAACGATAATAAAAGTGAGTGTATATTATTATGTTACGTTATATACGTTCGCGATTAAGTAAATATTTCCCAAATTATGCAGACGCGCGTATAATATCAGTCTGTGTACTCGAAACGCATTTCTAGAAACAGGTTTTATGATGCAGTACAAAAGGTTTTCCACCGGTTTCTATTATATTCAACGGTACTTATGCACGAATTGTCTCTCTAGAAGCTGTGTGTTTCAAAGAAAACAAAAAATTAAAGAAAAAATTGGTTGTCTGTAAAGTCGGTTTACGGACGATAATTTTTACGTGATAACGTCATAAGAAAACATGAATGGAATTTAATTATTATCACTGAATTATCATTATTTTAGTTTCATAACTTAAAGTTAGCAAAACAAATTAGATTATCGTTAACCACTTCTGAAAATTGTAAAAATATACTAAATAAAAACAGTTTACATTTTATACGATCGTAATTATATGAGTCCTAATAACTTTTTAGTCAAAATTGTAATATAACCTAATATTACTGCACTCGCCCACCGATGCTAGGTACTTATTTTATAATCCAAGAACAAATATATGAGATTATATCGCTAATCGGATTCTTAAAATGCAAGAATTAATTACCTTTTTTGCTGCAATTGTTGTTGTAATAAACTATGGTAACCATTTTATGATTTTATTAACTTTTATTATTAACTTACATTTATTTACTTATATATTATTAACTTATATTATTACATTACATTATATTATCAACTTTTCACTATTTGACATTACTTCAATATTGACAAAACAGTTTCCCGCCATTTGCCGCTGTCATTTCTACTCGGACGCGTCGTAAGTTACGTCGACCATCGATTGTGAGCCGAACGCTTAGGCCGAGCCGATCGTACCTCTCTACCGCTTGTCCCGCGCTCTCACTCACTAATTGTGACAATGATGACGTCATCTTCTTCGAACGGGCACCCCTTCATCAATTTACTAGACGTTATCACGTCAAAAAATAAAACAACAATATAATATAAAGAATTAAAAAAAAAATTGTATCACGCAGTTCTAAATTTGAAAACCTGTTTCATATGCAGAAAAGCTAAGCTGGTTCTCCCACGATAGTTTTTTTGGGTGACTAAGTTTTGAATTTTTTATTCCTTTAGGCATCTACGTATATTTATTATAAGGCTCTTAATAGATTACGCTTGTTTACTTTATATTGAATATTAAGTTTTTTGTATGACGTTAATATTCTATTGACAATGTCCACGCTATAAAAAACATTAAAGTTTTTTTATTAAGTAATATTTCAGACAAGGAGACGGCGGGTTGGCGCAGTTGTCACAGCAATAGACTGTTGCGCTCGCAGTCGCGGGTTCGATCCCTGCACATGACAAATGTTTTTATAGACCATACACACATAAATTAGTCGTGTTTTTTTTTTGCGTTGTGCATTTCAGGACTCCCGACACAGGAATCTCATCCTACTTGGAGCCATTTAATGTGACGCGTTTATTTAATAATAGATTAAAATACTTTTAACAAAGATTTATTAAGACAATTAATGCAAGATTTTGAATATTTACAACCTTAATTTTAGTTTAAGACACTGTTTTATATTTTAAGGTGTATGTTTATTTCATACAAATGAAACGAAACAGAGTTCTTTGTTTAAACTTATTTATTTTTATGAAATACAAAAAAAAAAAAAAAAAAACTAATAGCATGTAGCGCAGAAAATTTATTTAAAGAATAGAAGTTTCTATTGAACAGTCAAGGTGGTAAAATAAGTATTTTTTTTTTAATTTTCAATACACAAAAAAATATCACTATTCAGCAAGAAATGAATCAATGGGGCATATATTTATAGGAGAGTTATCTGGCGAGGCAGATTTTTCTTCATTTGTATCGTTATCGTTAGTGTGCAACTGAGCCGCTAAAGTAGAATTGTCAGCCAATGCCGCGGCTAATGCTTTTTCTAATTTGGCTGCACCTGCTCTCTCAGCTTCTAAAGCTGCTCGTATTTCAACCAAGGCTTGAGATTCCGTATCATCTATCTTCTTTACAGATTTTGTATTTGACAGTGTATATTGCAATTCAGCTATTTTAATACCGAGGCGAGCTATTTCAGCTAAAGAACACACAGAATAAATTATTATCAAAAATTGTCTACTATTATGAGGATTACTTATTGTAATGCTAATTAACAAATATAGTTCTGTTACTTTACTGATTACTTATTGTAACTTTGTATAAGTATATTGTGAATAAATAAAAATGGCTCTGCTAGATCAGTTTCGCCTAATTTTTTGCCTAATTATATTGCCATTATATAAATTTGGTTGAAATTAGGTAAGAAATTATCATATTAAAAATTAAAAATCGAGGTTAATTAAAATGTTTGTAAATTTAACAAATCATAAATTCTTATGGTAGGTACCATGAGCACTCTGCAGCTCGTGTCTGGTATGCTTTAGCTCCGCGGCTGCGAGTTTCCTCTCGCGCGCGTGCGCAGCGGCAGCGAGCCGGGCGCGCTCGCGGAGCTCCGCGCCGGCGCCCGCGCATCGCTCTACTCTATGGAGTTCGGCTTCAAGTTTCGAAGCCTCGCTTCAAATCAAGGTTAATTTGACATTACAATAGGTTTTTGCAAAATAAAACATACTATATAGTACATAAGGGCCAAAACACATAACGGCGTTGCGGCGTCGCAACGCTAAAATCGGCGGTGGCGTCACCGCCAATTTTAGCGGCGCGGCACCGCCAATTCCGGCGTTGTGACGTCATACTTGTTGACCATGATTTATTGACATTTTGTGTCTATTTTTATATTTTTTTTTTTTTGTGTCTTTATTAGACATGGGTATCTCAATGAATTTTTATGAACTGCAGATAAGCTCATGAGCCATATGCTTGAACCGGAGCTGTGAACCGGCTCACAGTTCAGCTCAATTGTTGTTATGTTGTTACTTTTAACTATTAGATTTACAGCTAATTTAAGACTCGGTTCAAACAAGTGACATGTATGATGTACCTAAATTATAAATATGTAATAAAGCAGCGTTTCGAAAAGTTATTATAGTGATATTTTTTCTATCTTACACAATTATAGGGGAATGCTAATTTCATGCATATGATAAACGCTAAAGTGAGTTTCTTTGTTTGTTACGCTTTCACGCTTTAACTATTCACCTGAATTACGATCATCATGAAATTCTGCATACCAGTTGTCTGGGGTACAGAAAAGGACATAGAGTACCTACTTTACGTACCGACTACCGTTGGTGCCTGTACCATGCGAGCGGAGCCGCGGACAAAACCTATTTATTTATATTTAATCTATAAAACTAATATAGTAAGATATTAATTTATGTATCACTTTGTTTCAATTTTGTTTAGGCTTTATGAGACAAAAGTTGTTTAAAATTCTACCAGCATACAAACTTGATTCACAAAATTATTTCCGGTACAAAGGATTTCCGGATTCCGGAACTTCACAAACAATAATTAACAAATTTCACGTGAACTATAATATTTAAAATAATTAAATTAATATCCACAATAAAAAATCACGAAGAACTGGTTACCCTACAACAACGCTCTTTTTCGCGGCGCCGCAACGCCGCAACGCAAACTGCCGATTTTAGCGTTGCGTCGCCGCAACGCCGTTATGTGTTTTGGCTCTTAAAGAGCTTTTTCTTATAAAAGAAGAACAAAAATATTTAGGTACACAATGAAGACTTATTATTGAGAATTATTATTGTTTACCTAGTCTGACTATCGACGGAACAAAGGCCTCTCCACGACTTTTTACATCCATGTAATTGAACTGAACTAAACTGAATCAGTCTGTAAAAGTCCCAGTGGTGGAGAAGGGTTGGAGCTTAATCCACCACACTGCTCCACTGTGGGGTGGCGGATAATTTCAAACAAACGAAACCGCCGGCTTACGTGCTCTCCGAGGCACGGTGAGGAAATCCACAAGGACATCGGAACCGGAAACAAATATTTGCACAAATACAAATATCTGCCCCGAGCGGGAATCGAACCCGCGACCGCTGGCGTTGAGGCGACTACTCGCACCACTACACCAAACGGTCGTCGATGGATATGATTACTTAAATTTTTTTTAAATATATTAATCATACAAAATAAATAAAAAATATATAATTATTAATTGTAACTAAAAATAAGAACCTTCGCGCTTCTTCAGTAGCTTTTTGAATGCGTTCCTGCAGTTCGATATATTGCCGCTGCAAAGTACAATGTGCGGACTGCAGAGGCTGTAATTGCAGCAATTCTCTCTCTAAAAAGTTTATTTTGTTTGACATTTCAGTACACTTTTCTTCGAAGAGCGCGCGCTGATTTTCCTAATAAAATGTATTGAAGTATGTTATGTTAAGCCGTGAGTCTGCTAGAATTTTAAAGCACCAATTCTAAAAACCGTTCTGGTGTGATGGAGCGAATCAGTCGCCTTAACGCCGGCGGCCGCATGTTCGATTCCCGTCTGGAGCAGATATTTGTATTTGTGCAAATATTTGTTTCCGGTCTGGGTGTGTGTTGTAAATACGTTTCTGTTCTGGATGTCCTTGTGGGTATCCCATTCGAAAGTACATAAAGCCGTCGGTCCCGGTTATTATTATTTACACCTTATAGCGTATATCTTTTTACTCATGGTAGAAAAATTATCCACCAAACCGTTGTGGAGCAGCCTTTTGGATTGAGTTCCAACATTATCTGCCAACCCGCATTGGAGCAACCTAGTGGATTAAGCTCCAACCCTTCTCCTACATGGAGAAGAGGCCTTTGTCCAGCAGTAGGACGTTTACAGGCTGATTCAGTTAAGTTCAATAAATTCTAAAAATTTACACCCTGTCGGATTATTTTCGGTTAAATCCATTTTTGTAGTAAATTCGTAATAGTTATATATTGCATTTTATAACATACAGATTTTCTTATTTCATTACTTTTTTTAATTAATGTAATAAACATATAAAATATATCAAACTTCAAATCTTATCCTGATTAAGTAAAACGTAACGCGAAAACTCGCCCATTTGGAAGCGTATTTGTGATAACTAATCCTTTCGTTGAATATTTAAAATCAGACTGGTAGATCAACACAAGAAACAAAACAAAATTTCAGCTTTATTATAATTTATCGTAATATGATATTGCACAAAACTGCTAGAGACAATCCCATACCGAAAAGTCCAATTGCATTTTAAGGGCGAGAAGTTCTTCTTGCAGTGCAGCGAGTGTCTGCGCAGCCTGTGCTGCGCCGGCGGTGGCAGCGGCGGCGCTCGCGCGAGTTTCCGCGGCCGCACGTTCTGAAGCATCCCGTGCTGCTTCTGCTGCTTCTGCGCGCGCTGCTTCTTTACGAAGCGCGTCGCGTAACTGTTTTTCGGATGCCTTTTGGATTCATCAATTAAAATAATTTTTAAGACTTTGATTTTTCTTTTTCAATTTCAACACTAGTTACCTATACGGCTGAATCTAAATGTACTTTACCTAGAGTATAGGTTTATTGTTTCTATGCGGAATAACCTAAATACCTAATTACTATTTTTTTTTCATGACATTTGTAAATTTATGCGATTTTTAAATTATCAAAATGTGTTCATATTAAGGTTATTTTTATTTAAATTGATGACCATTTTGATGTACTGGTAGCTCGGAATAGGTATTTGTATTTATAAAAATATTTTTTCATCCTAGAGGATAGGAAATAGAAAAAAAACCCCACCCAGAACGAACAAAATGGTAGACAAAAGAAGAAGAGAAGTTATAAAATTTGAACTTACTAAAATAGTCTGATATTCGCCAATCAACTCTATAAATTCCTGTTCAAAATTTTCAAATTCTTTTGTAGTGACACCCATTGCATTTAAAAGTGTTGTAGTTTATAATTATTTATAATTTAAACAACGTCAAGTAAAATTATGGCGGGAAAGAGACTAAAAAATTATATTATTTTTTTTATCTTTTTTTTTTATTATTTTGTACGTATCGAAAGATCTTCACTACAAATCCTATAAATAAAATATTTTTTTAATATAAAATAAAATCTACAAAGCATGTTTTATCCAATAAATTTTCTTATCAATAAAGGCATTCTTTCTTACATCAAAGAATATTTTTAAACACTAATAAGATCAATTCTGTGTGAAATAATAATTGAAATATGTCAATTACTACAGTCAAGAAGAGCTGAAGGGAATATTAAGAAGGGGAGCGTTGTTTTCGACATCGCGACTTCAGTATATAAATGTTGGGTATTGTTCCTGAAGCTCATTTCTCCGGTTGGTTGCTTCACAATCTGGTAAGTAGGTATCATAAGGTTATTTTAAATATAAAAGGGTAACTTATAATTTTCGAATTACAAATTGAGAATTACGCTTAAGTTATTGGTCCTAAATACATATTGTTTTTAACCTTATTAGTTTCTTCACAATATTTTTTGCAAAACGAAAAATTAAAAACATTAAAACATTAAAAAAAACTTCAAATGTATTTAATCTTATATTGAAGTTTTATAAAGAATAAGAATCTTTAATAACTTAAGTTTTCGGCTCTGAGATATGAATGGTTACATTAAATTGTTTTAGGACATATAATTATGTTGTAAAATTACACATATCGATGTATTTAAATTATTGTAGTACTTGTATCATAGGAGTATAAATATAAACAGTTTTGTACAGTTAAAAATTACAAAATATTCCTAATTTTAGAGATTTTGCCATTTCTCAAAATTAGTTTGGTTCTTATTTTAACTTTAGGAACCAAGAGTACAAAAATATATCAAAACATGTACTCCATAGAATAAGACATTTATCATTGAATTACATAAAAAATATAAAGAAAAATGTTTAGTGCTCCTGTGTCAGACATGTATCTAAATTAGTAAAGCCCCTAAAATATAAATAATAAAATCTTAAAATATATGTTTATATACTAAAATAATTTAACACAAAAAAAAATGGTATGAAGGACAAATTTGATATTTTGCACGACTATATGACCAAAAAACCTTTATTGATAAAAAAAGTTAGTTGTGTTTGGATTACCTATAACGTATGAGTAAGTAACCCAGCCTTGCATTTAAAGTAAAAATAGGGCAACTAATTGAGGTCCTAGTGTACATACATATGTTTTAATGCTATCTCTCAAGTTTGCGTGATGGATTTTTTAAATATAAAATAACTTAAAAATAATAAAGAATCGACATCTACCTTTTTTAATTCTATTTTTTTGTAATATTATAATTATATTATTACATTTACCGAACAACATAAATTTCAGTACGTTTAGTGTTTAGTTTGTTATAGTTCTTCTCTATCTGAGGTATTGTTGTTAGTATGTAGTAATTTTTTATGATCAAAAAGTGAGTGAAACATTTAAATTTCAATTACAGGTTTAGACTGAGCGCAATAGTAAATAATCCAAAAGTAAAAAAGCGCCGAAATTGACTTTTACATGATTTGAAACTATTTTTTTTTTTTCAGATTATTAGTCTCAAGATGCGTTTCATGACATTAATTTCTTTGGCACTGACTGTTGCACTGGCGATATCAGTGCGGTGCTGCGAAGGAACTCGTCTCCGAGGTCTTTCGCTGACAGAAGAGGAAGATGACATTCAACCGAGACATTTCTACCGGCAGTATGGTATGATAAGGAGCCGTCCGGCGAGGGCAGATGATTCATTTGATGATTATGGGCATTTGAGATTCGGTCGTTCTGAAGACTGATAACCAGTATCACCAATAACCGATTCAAAAAACCGTAACATGACGGAACAAGGAACAACATTAATTGTTAATATTTATAATTAACTAAAAATATGTAAAATATTTAAGTTCGTTTGAAATATCTATGGCTGGTATGATATTTCATTTTATTTCACGTTTAATATTAAAATAAATATTATTTTAAGTAAAATTTTGTTATTATATATTTATTTCTTACTCTTAGTTTTACAAGTAGCTTATGAGTTAAGATATTTAATGGTTTTAAACCCTTAAATTAATTTTTTGTACAACCATATGAATTAATAAGAATTATGAAGTACTCAATTAGTATTTTAAAACTAAAATAAATCTTAGGAATAATAATTCGCATATTATTCTTGTTTTGGAACTTCAATCTGCCTGTTCACTGCTATTTTATTGCCTAACACATTTTACCTCATCTTTAAATAGACTAAAATGAACAAGCTTTAAAACTAAAAAAAAAAAAAAAACTTAGTTTCATTGGAAATAGTTGTAAATTATTTGAGTCGTTTACAATAAAGTAAATTAATATAGGAAATTTGTCTCCGTCAATCACCTTTTAATTGTAAATATATATATTTCTACTTTAGTACAATTAACTAATTAATTGATTTCTTTGAAATAGTAATTTATTGCTTGTACTCTTTTAAAATATTTTTACATTTAAAAACAACAGACAACAGAAAATATAATAAATACTTAAAATTCAATATATTGTAACTTTACACAGTTAACGTAAACTTATTTGTATAGATTGAGTTGTAGGTAACATTGGATGCTACTATACCTGCTATGTCTATTGTAACATACACATAATTATATCGATCTTGATACCTTTTTTGGAATATTGCACGATATGTAGAATAAAGGATATACTCTAGACCAGGGTTGGCGAACCAATGGCACGCGTACCATTGTTGGCACGCGACACAATATTTTGGGCACGTCACTGATCACGAAATACGTAATGCACTAAAAAAAAATAAATAAATTGGTTGTCTGTAAAGTCGGTTTACGGACGATAATTTTTACGTGATAACGTCGTAAGAAAACATGAATGGAATTGAATTATTATCACTGAATTATCATTATTTTGTATAATATATATATAAGCTACAAGTAATTAATTGTATTTAATATAAAAGCGAAATAAAGTTAAATACTTTGATATGTAATACAAGAAATAATCACGTTTAATAAAGAAGCTAAGTTTAATAACTTAAAGTTAGCAAAACAAATTAGATTATCATATCATCACCACTTATGAAAATTGTAAAAATATACTAAATAAAAACAGTTTACTTTTTATATGATCGTAATTATATGAGTCCTAATAACTTTTTAGTCAAAATTGTAATATAACCTAATATTACTGCACTCGCCCACCGATGCTACTTATTTTATAATCAAAGAACAAATTGGTGTATGAGATTATAATATCGCTAATCGGATTCTTAAAATGCAAGAATTAATTACCTTTTTTGCTGCAATTGTTGTTGTAATAAACTATGGTACCTAACCATTTTATGATTTTATTAACTTTTATTATTAACTTTTATATTATTAACTTACATTTATTTACTTATATATTATTAACTTATATTATCACATTACATTATATTATCAACTTTTTACTATTTGACATTACTTCAATATTGACAAAACAGTTTCCCGCCGTTTGCCGCTGTCATTTCTACTCGGACGCGTCGTAAGTTACGTCGACCACCGATCGTGAGACGAACGCTTAGGCCGAGCCGATCGTACCTCTCTACCGCTTGTTCCGCGCTCTCGCTCACTAATTGTGACAATGATGACGTCATCTTCTTCGAACGGGCACCCTTTCATCAATTTACTAGACGTTATCACGTCAAAAAGGGTTCATAGAATTGGGCCGTAATTTTATCCGATAATTATCGAGTAATACCGATACGTAAAAGCGATGTGCTTTTTTTGGAATACGCATAGCCTGGAGGTGTACACATCGGTACGAGGGATGACCTTTTTTACATTATAAAGTCAAAATTATTTGACGGCACGCCTATCATTTCAGTATATATCTCTCAAGGAATTTATATACAAACTGGAATGCTCACATGCACTCCAAAACCATTCCTAAACCCGGGATCGCACCTCTTTCTCCCATGGATTCAAGGCAACTCTCGTAAGAAAGAGACAAAATACCGGTTGTCAACGAAATGCTCGGAACGATTTTTCACTTTACATGTTATAAGACAATGTCAACCTTATGTCAAATGTTTCAAGGTGCATATTTGAATATACAATTTTATTAAGTGAGCGTTCCAGTTATGATAGAAATTCCTTGATATCTCTTTAGAAAAAAATGGTACGTTGAAGTATAAAGGCTCGCCATCCCTGCTCTAGAATATAGATTCTAAATAGACTGTTGGAAATCTAGAGCAAAAGAAATTGAGTAGGTATTGTTTTATTTTACTTTAATAAATTCAATGATATCGGCGATGACAAATGAAACAAAAACATAATTTTAAATGATTTATTATAATAAATACATTTGACAACAGTTATTCTTATATCATAGTTAAATTAACTGGGTACAATTGAACCGTGAAAGTTATAACTTTGTAATATGATATAATAATTATATTATATTATTCTCATTAGATCACTGTTAAGGCATTTTTTTATAGCTTTCACCGAATTCTTGTCAATGCTGTACTATGAAAAAACCTTAAGGCATATTATACCTACTTGCATTGCTTTTGTCAGAATATTATATCGATGAAACTACTTGGACATTTGCGTCAGCTTTTTAAAAGCTTTATTGTATCTTAATATAAATAATATTTTATAAGCTTTTATATGGACATAATTGTACTTATATTTTGTTTGTTACTTCGTTGTACTTGTAGGCAAATAGCCATTTTTCTTATGCATGGGTGTTCCTAACTATATTTAAAAAACAATTAGTTCGTATTTAGGTCGCTATAGAGTCCATAGTATATTTTTTTTATCTTATAAACATTAACACAGTAATGTTAGGCACGCACGACTCTAATCTATATTAAATTAGATGATGAGACTAGTTAGTTTCTTTTCTACACTAATTTATTAATATAATATATTTTAATTTGTTATTATATTAAAATTATAGTAGTACAGCGTACTTGGTGAATATGAAGCGTACTTGTAAATCTTTGAAAATAATTATTTTAATAATTCTTAAAACCAATAAACCTGTTCATATAAATAATAAATATAATTTTATAGATAGTGGAATAGACAATCAAAATTGTGATTTCATTCGTGGAATAAGAATCGTGATTCGACTTAGTGTTTGACACATAAAAGTGAGTAGTGTTAGTTCACGATAGGACGAGAAAACTGTCTCGATTCGGACTTGCATTTTGCGTTTACATATTATATAATGTCCCTCTTCAGCGAATTCCCGAGAAGGGCCTGTAACAAATAATCACATCATTTATTTAACCCATAACGATAAGTTACAAAATTTATTACAAAATAGACGCAGTGCCTCTGCAATTATGTTCACTGCTTTAAATTGGACCAGTAAAATCAAATGATAGTAGAATAAAATTATTGTATTATTTACTTTTTTTTTTTATTTACAAAATAAACTAGGCTGTATGGACTATAGTCCTTTGCCTTTCCCTATTGGGGATTAATTTTAAAACAACAGTTTACAAAACAAAACAAGGGACCTTGTTGACGAAGTTCACGATGGCGGTGGCGGGCTGCTCGGGCTCGAGCTCGGCGAACACGTGGCACTGGTTGTCGGCGCCCGAAGACGCGCGCGCCACGAACGCGAATATACGTCTGCGGAAATGTATCGTTTAGAATATGTGTGGCACTTATGACCAGTAATGGATTTGTCAATAGGCCGTATAGGCAGTGTCCTAGGGGCAGCAGATTTCAGAGGACACTCACTCGATTTCAAAAGATAAAAGTCAAACAAGTTCACTGGTTTTCTCATGGTTTTTTATACTAATACCTATATCCTGTATAATAATATTAATACCTAATCCCTATAGAAACTCATTCCTATCGAAAATTACGCTCTTTCTTAGTGTCTAATTCATTCATTTATTTTACTTTAGTGCCTTTCCTACTACAATGGTAAATTACTCATAAAAAGACTAGCTCTGCTTACGACACAAATCACACCAATCGTATCGATAAAAAAGGATGGATACGTCAAAACTGTATGGACGGCCTCAGGAGTATGAAACGAATGCAGTCGCACACTCGAGCCTTTTGGAGGGGCATAAAATTGGCCAATTTTGGTTTAAAAAAAAATTAACACATTTTTTGAATACGATTTAAATGTTGGCAGAAATATTTAAACTAAAAGGAACGTTGTCTCAAAACTATTAGATACCTATATGTATACGAGATAACCTATGTTCGTAATAACCTATGTTCAAGATAACTTATGTGCTAGATAACCTATGTACTAAATAACCTATGTACTAGATAACATATGTACTAGATAAACTATGTTCTAGTTAACCTATGTACTAGATAACTATACTATGTTATAATGTTTGAATTGATATAATTATAGTCACATAGACTGGCCCGTGGCGCAGTTGGCAGTGGCCTTGTTTTCTGCTCCAGGGTTGTGGGTTCGATTCCCGTCCCGTGTCTGGGTGTAATATGTATTTATTTATATATGTAATATTTATATGTATATTTATTAAAAAAAATATGTATATCAGTCAACTGTTACCTAAAACACAGGCATTAAGTTGCCTACCTTACGAACAGATGACCGTGTGTGTATGTTAAACATATTATATTATACTCGTATATATTATTTATATGTAACATAATTATATACCCAAACCCACTTTAAATAAGTGAAAACGTGCATCACACAACTACTACAATACTAATGTATTCAAACATTTTAACATAATAATTTATATGTTATAACGAAACTAATAACATAAAAAAAAATTAAAAATCTTATTAGAACTATTTTCGACTTCTACGCAGACGAAGTCGCGGGCTAAAAGCTAGAATCATACACGACGCGTGAAATTCTGTTCGGTATCTCTATGAATTTCAAAAAAATGTTCTTTTTTTGAAATTCATAGAGATACCACGTATCGAGCAGTAAGAATGTCTGTCTGGTGCGTAAACCTTTTGCACAGAAGAGATCGAAAAACAAAAACAAATGAGTGTTAGCATGAAATTCAATACAACATTATATCATCCGTTTGGATGATATTATGGTTATTAGGACATTGGGTGTTTTAATGTTGGCAATAAGCTAATTGTTTCAGATTTTTTATAGAGGAATTAAAGTATGGAAGTAGATAAAATAAAAATTCGAATGTAGTAAATAAAATTACTTGTCAGATTGCGTCCCGCCGTCGACGTGCGTGTACCGGCGCTCGTCCGGGTCGAGGCCGGCGTACGAGACGCCGGCGGACGGGTAGTGTCGGCGGAAGAACAGCTTGCGCGCCGCGTCCGTCAACGTGATGCCGCCGCCGAACACCTTGAAGTGGACCACGTGCCCCGCCGTCTGCTCGCCGGATAAAGACGTTAATATCCAAATTAGAATCCTAGGTTTTATTGAAGTGATAACTTCTTAACCGAGGGTAAACCGCTACCTTACGTAACGCGTTACGGCGCCAGTCTGTCTAAATTGACTTATAAAGGTAAGTTACGTACACGTAAACGTAAGCAAGGATTAAATAAATGTGTAGGAGGTATGAAAAAATATTTTTGTTTTTTAAATGGATAAAAAGAAATTAAACGGGGATCGTAATTTTTTCATCCTAATATTATTTTTGTATATTGAGAATAGGAATATTTTTATAGATTTACAATTCAAATAAAATCAGAAAAAAAATATTTTTCTTCCATTAACAAAATACATGTAGGTACCAGGAAAACAGAAAACACTAACTTCGGTTTATTTTTAATTATTCATAATAAAATATAACATACCTTTTTATGTAGAATATTTTGGACTGCCCTCTTCACAGCTGCAGGGCCAGTGAGCGCTTCGGTATTCTCGGAGCCGAGTAAAAGCACGTTACAAGCTGCGCCGGTCGCGAGCAAGGCACGCGCTGCGGCACTCGCGCTACCGCCGGACCAAGGATCTCTATCGAAATAAAACAACTGGTATAATAAGGGGTATTAAAACACGACTGTGGGTTTAGGCAAAGCCGAGTCTGATAATATGTGATTGTTTGTAATACATGAAGCCAGTCAGCCATGCCAGTCCTAGTAACCTAATATCATCATTTAAACGCGGGTGAATGACAATTTTCTTTTTTTTTTAAATTCACAGAGATGTTTTTTTTTGAAATTCATACAGATACCGATACGCATCGAGCAGTAAGAATGTGGCAGTCTGTTGAGTAGGTAAAACCTTTGCGCAGAAGGGATCGAAAAAAAAAAGTATTGTTATTATGAAATTCAACACAACATTATATCATCCGTTTGGATGATATTATGTTTATTAGGACATTGGGCGTTTTAATGTTGGTAATTAGCTAACTATTTCAGAATATTTTATAGAGGATTTACAGCATGGAATAGATACACATTTTTAGACCATTCTTAGTAAATATTGTAAATATAGTAGATATTATCTTTTTATGTAGTCTCATCGTGTTAAAGGCTCTTTTTATGTAAACGTTAAATTATTTCCAATATCTAGTCTCAATCAATCGCCAACCTGTCGGGTAACTTAAGCGGCACTGGCAGCGCCAGAGGGGTGACGGTGTGCTGGTAGACGAGCGCCGACAGCGAGCTGAAGACGGGCTCGTCGGGGCAGCCGCGCAGGCGCACGCCGCGCGCCGTCGGCTCCACAAGGAAGTGCCGCACGCCGCCCGCGCCCCCCGCGCGCACCGCCAGCCCGAACGCGCCCGGGAACGAGTTCGAGTCGCGCACTATGAAAGCGCCCTCTTCTAGCTGCTGGAGTGCTGCCACGGCTACGAGGGAAAACAATTCAGCTAAGATAAAGATAATATATAGTCCGCGGGCGAGATCCGAGGAGTCCGGGACTGAGGAAGCGAGCGGGTGTGCGCCGCGTCCGACCGTCGCTCCATACCCCGCACTCTCACCACTACTAGTGACGACCTTGACGTGAGGGCATGCTTATCGAGTCTTTTTTAGTTAAGAATTTAAGAAATATTAATTCATTTATTTATTTTTATTATTATATTATTTATTTTTATTAATATGATTACCGTATAAATATTTTTTTTTAATTGTCGTACGAATAATTATTTTCTTTTTACGACAATCATATGAATAGCGACAGCTATAAATTTAATACATACGTGACACAATTGTTCTTTTTTTTAAGTTTAAAGTACATAATCCATTATAGAATTATTTCATAATTTACACTCGCGCGGAGGCTTATGATGCAGGGATATCAGACGTACCAGCTTCTTGATACACATACCAGTTTTTAGAGTCACATACCATGTACCAGGATTATTAATCCTGGTACCCAAAAATACCAAGATTTGGCCGTGGACCGACAAAAATACCTACTCGGTCATCGATTTCATATTAGAGTTAAAAAAAGGTAGTCGGTTCTAAAAAGATCGTCAATTCCACATTACACCTAAAAAGAAAAAGGTCTTCGATTCGATATATAGCTAAAAAAAGGTCATCGCTTTTACATATCGATATGTTATATCAATGTCAGCAACACAGCTCAGGGGTACCAGTCACGGCCTACTAGGTGGTACCAGTTTTTCGTCGTCAATACCAACTTTTCAACCTGCTCGGTACCAGGAATTTTGAGTGGCCGTCTGACATCCCTGTTTATGATGTGTTAGTATCGATAACGCAATATCGACTAAATCACAACTCTAGCTTATTACGTTAACATTCCTTATAATTCCTCGGAGCTCGCGCGCTGACTATGGATAAAGTTCTGTGTAAGGTATTAATGAATTAGCAGCGGCAGGAAAATCGTAGCTTCTGTTGTCATGGAGCTTTGCTGTAGCAATTATTCTCTTTTAACCAGATACTTTAATCAAAATAAAGAAATTGTGAACTTTTAAAAACTTGTGTGGTATATTACCGTCATCCCGCGATATATTCGGCTTGTACCAATAGTGGCTGGTGTCGCGCGCGAACCGGACGCGGTCGGGCGCGACGTGCTGCAGCTCGGTCGCGCTCGCGCTGGAGCGCCGCGAGCCGTTGCTGACCGTGCCGGTGCCGGTGCCGGTGCCGTTGTACACTCTGTACTCGGACTCCGGGCTACCTTCGCGCTCTTTCCTGGAAAAAATAAATAATGTTAAACTTTACCTCAACGTAAAAGTAGTTCTTTAAAAGATAGTAGTAGTAAGTTGAAATGACTCATTATGTCATATTCAGACTAATATGACTATATAAATTATCAATTCTAAGTAATAATTTTTAGCAGCGATTGTTATTACATCATGTTTACCTAGAGACAGTGGGCGATCGCGGCGGTCGTGCGTTGAGGGAGGGTGTTGGCGTGGGCGGGTAGGGCGTGCGAGGGTGCGTGGGGAACGCCGGCGTTCCCGCTCGAGAAGAACGCCTGGACCAACTCTCCGACCGCTCACGGTTCTAGTGAAAATAAACATTTTATGTAATAAAAATTTAAAAATATTTTGTGATTGAAATTATTTTTTATACTGTTTAATGACTGATATATATTCAATAATTTATTTACTACTGACAATTTCGTCAATAACATGTTATATATTATATTTTTTTGTGATTAGTAGATTAATAGATATATTTTTGAATAAAATTTGCGGTTTTTTTTTCTTCATTTTTTGTATACGGTATTTGGCCGAATACTATATCCTATTCAGCCGAATATCGAATATTAAAAAAAGTTGCCGAATAGACAGAATACCGAATAGTAGCCGAATATTCGTGGCATCTCTACTATAATAATAATATAATAATATTCTTTATTGTACAACAATAAAAGATAGGAAGAACAATAGTATTACAATTAGAGAAGATGTACAAAGGCGGTCTTTTTGCTAAAAGAGCGATCTCTTCCAGACAAACTTTGGGTATAGGACAAGGCAAAGAAAAGCGGTTAAGAAGTGTATATAAATATTACTATATAAAAAGGTAGAAGAATAATATATAATAAATAGCTTAGTTACAATTGTGTCGTTATTGTTGGGCTCTACAAGAGACAGTAGACCAGGCGCTTGTGTACTTGTCGGTGTGCTGCTCGTACTCCACTCGCGCATCGTCATCTTTTCATACATGAATTTTCTAGATGAGGTCCTGGACGGAAAACATCACAAAATTCTTAAGCTATTCGCGTTGTATAAATGTTTCAAGGAAACGAAGCAATCTGAATTCAATCATCATATCATCATGATCATGATTTCTGAATTCAACCCTATACTCAATCATATAAAAAATATCCATAACAATGGTTTTATAAACTTTGATAAGAGCGAGAATGAAACCCGTGTTCAATTGGCAATCAACTGGTTCCAGTAAATATTAAAGAGTAGTATTTTTTTTTGTTTCTTACTTTAATTATGAACGTAAAAATATATTATTTTTCTCCGATGGGCTATCGCTAATAACTTTTAGAATACCTGTCTGGAGCCTGTGGACTGATGCTATCAGTCCTGAGAGGAGTGCGCGTGTTGACATGGAGAGGTACACTGAAGTCGTCATCGTCATCAGCAAATGCTGTAGTGTCGCTTGTATATCCATCCACACTATTTAATAAAATGATTATATTTAGTCTAAATTCAATATAAAATCTATGTTAAATGGTTAAAAAAAAGTTTGTTACCGATGGCTTGCCGATCGGCGCACATGTCGGGAAGGCGCGTCCCACTCGAGCGGCAGTCGAGCGACCCTTTCCCTAGCTTCTTTCCTCTCTCGTAACTTCTGTTGCTGTCTCTGCAGCCATGTGAGGCCAGAGTTTGTTTCTACATTGTTTCCTTCCGATCGTCTTGGTTCCCTGCGTATCGTGCTAACATCTTGCCATTCCGATGCGCTGTTAGAACGCCACGTGACATTTTCAGTTTTTCTTGCGCTGCTTGGTGGGCGTTCTATCAATTCCGCATCGCCATTCAACCATCTATTATATAAAATTAATTCAATAACCTTCGAATTATTTTCAAATTAATATTGATTATAAATTCTGTTTCTTTTTAGTTTAGAATGTTTGTAATTAAACAAATAGGCTCAACAGCTCTTAGTTACTGATACAGTGTCTATTTTTATTAACCTCAAATAATAAAATACAGATATAAAAAATAAAAAAAATGTAAACTTGAAATAATTAATGCAATACTTTAAGTAATCATTCAAGTTGTCCACATAAATTAACAGATAATTAGAAGAACATTACTTAAATATTTGTTCGTATGAAAGCATGATTGATGCGATTAGAGAAATTAAGATTAACTAAACTAACAAAACAACCTTTATTAGAAAGTAGAAGACGGTGTTTATGAGGCCTGCGTCAATGCATGATCGGCCAAGCCGTTTATGGCGACGTTTATCTCGAAATAGCGACTCGTTTGGGTCACGACGGCAACGCAATCACACACCATTACCGGACCAATTCCAAATTGCGGTTTTATATCACTCACTTGCGAGTTGCGATTATCATTGACTATTACGATATGTGAGGCAGACTACGTATAGGTCATTTCATTGCAAAATACGAAAAAAAAAAGAATATTAAATCAATGTTTAAATTTATTATATTTATACATTTATTATATTATGTAAATGTTATATCTACAAATTTCAATAAAATGCCAAAGTATGACAGCTAAATTATGAACATAAAAGTTACTATGTGCATAGTATTGTAGGTACCTATATATAATAGTATACGTATTATTTATGAGATAGAAAGGTACATAATTATGCTTTTCTTTTAATGATGCATTTATACCGGATGTGTGCCCGACACATACGGTTCTTTTTGATCCATGGCCTAGTTTATTTCGATTAGAGCTCTCAATTTAAAATATAACTATTTATTTTACCATATTTATTATGTGATTTGTTTAAAATTTATCGCTCGACTAGGCGCCATATAAATAAACCGCAAGCCTGTTTAATTACGTTTTTAGCTGCACGTTGAATGAAATGTTGTGGAATAGCAAATACTTCAGTCCTCGTTTAGGCCTTCACTACTTAAGATATTTCCGTTTATATAATTGACCAGTATATAATCAAAGGCGACATCTATCATTTTTATGCAAAACTAATTTATTACGGCAATATAATCATTAATGTTTGTATAAAATCGTTATAATTTCGGTAATAATTATAAAAAATTAAGCTAGACAGTATTGTTGGTGCAGTTAGCAGTGTTGCTCCAGGGTTTTGGGCTCGATTCCCTCTCCGAGTATATATATTCACTTAAAATACATATATACATTTAATTAAAAGTCTAAATTTATTTTTTTATTTGTTACGTTTATTTGTTTTAATACTTTACAGTTTAACGATTTTTTATTTAAATTAAATTATTTCCCGACGTTTCGGACCCTTTACAGCGTCCATGATCTCGGGGGACTGAGGTGGTGGGTGTCCGAATAATTCGCGTGAATATAAGAGAACAGTATAAGAGAACAGTACATATATACATATCTATATCAGTCGACTCTTACCTTAAACACATTCAATAAGTTGTCTACCTTAGGAACAGATGACTATGTGTGTGTGTGTGTCTATTTTAAACATATTTATTTATTAATAAACTTGTTTATCTCAACATTTGTGCTAATATTTCCAGTAGGTTAGTTCGCAATTTAAGCAATAATGTTGCGCTATATTGATACTTAATTATTAAGTAAGCTTCAAATATTAAAACTATTTTATAATTTACTTTTATGTAAATTTATAAAATGCAAAGTCTCTTAAAACATGTCAATACCTAATCGGCAAGCACAGAAATAACAGACTAATCCTGGAAACAAAATATAGCTGAGAGAACGAAGTGAATATGACCACTTAATATAACTTTTTTTTTCTTATTTTTTGTTTTAATTCAAGAATCAAAGATTTCCGTCTTGCAATTTTAAACATTACCAATAGGGTAACGTAGCAAAAATGGAAACGTTGTGGCGAGAGTTCGGTGTCTTTTTGCCTTGCAAGTAAGAATAGTATTTTATCTATCTGGTCAGATTTGCGTTAATACGAGTTTGACCATGTCTCTGGATTTCATCAAAAGCTCGAGTTACGGTGACTGTGTGAATTCGATTTTACTGGAATCTACATACTGTGTTATGTAGTATGTGTTAGTTATTCCTCAAACACCTGTGTATTTGAAAAAAGAAAGTTTCATTGTCTCAGTAAACACAATTTACATTCTAGACACGACATGTGTCTATGTTACTCTATTAATCTTATGCTACAAATGCCTGTGCACTGATCTAAATTTTTCAAAAAATATTTCACTGAGGTCATTACTCAATGGACATCTACTTTTAGGTTTAATTAAAATTGCCACTGTTTACCCAATCAAAACAGGAGTTTAAAATATTACCTAACACTCGAGTAATAGTATGTCTTTTGATTTAATAAATTACGTAACTAATCTTATATACCTTCCAGAAAATAAAACATTTTTAATGAATAAATATACCACAAATATTTTAATTATTATAGTTTCTGAATATAATATATTTATTCACTAGTCTATACTGTTTTTTTATATTCTTGGTTTATAAACTATACCAATTGTATGTTCAATAATAATAAAAAAGGTACAGTAGGTGATATCCTAGTGTGGGTTTATGTGGCTCAAATCTCGTGGGCGTTAATTGAATAACAACCAATGATAACTATAAAACTGTACATACTTTAAACAAAATTGGTTACGCTTAGAAAATAGAACAATTGGTGTAGGTATTGTGTTACGCACTAAGAATAGGCCTTAAATGATACTGGTCTAGTGGTTTAGTAAGTACTCATTCCATAAATAATAATAATAATAATAATAATACACTTTATTGTACACCAAAACAGAAATGTTACATAAGCAAAACATGAACATATAACAAGGTATTATACAAAGGGCGGCCTTATCGCTGAAAAGCGATCTCTTCCAGGCAACCTAGGGGCAGAGGGAATGGTCTTACTCATAGTCGGCATAGGTGTACAAATTTAATATTAACATTTACATACATACATAAATAAATACATACATACATGCATACATACATATTTACATACATACATATATACTACATACAAACATACATACATATTCATATACATAAATAACCACATACAAACAAGTAATTTAGACTAATGTTGAATTTCAAGGAAATACTTCCTTACAGTCTTTTTAAAAAGAGAAAGAGTTTGGATACGTCTAATATGCTTAGGTAATGAATTCCAAAGGCGAGAAGCTTCAACTGTGAAAGATTTAGTATAAAAAGAAGAGGAGTGAGAAGGGATTTTAAGGAGAAGATTATCATTGGGACGCAGACAGCGCTCATGGGAATCGCTAAGAAATTTAAATCGTTCCTTTAGATATGGTGGTGTAACAGGATTAAATAGAACAGAGTAAAGTAGATTTAGAATGTGAGTATTCCTGCGAAGGCGAATTGGGAGCCACTTGAGTTTTTTGCGAAAGTCGGAAATATGATCATATTTGCGAAGTCCAAAGTAGTCCAATCGTATACATAAATTTTGAATGCGCTCAAGTTTATTAAGTTGCTCCTCAGTAATGTCAAGATAGCATGTATCAGCATAATCAAGAATTGGTAAGAGGAGACTATGTGCAAGAGCAATTTTAGTAGGAATAGGAAGTAAATTACGCAGCCTGCGGAGTGAACCAGCTGAAGCAAAAACCTTGCGACTAACCTCACATATCTGCGGGGCCCACGAAAGATGTTGATCTAGAGTAACTCGGCTAAATAGTGGCGATGCTATATATATATATATATATATTTACGTAATAGATATGATAAAAAATAAAAGTGTGTAAAATTTCGAGCGTCACTGTTTAATATTGAAATCAAATTTATATTACTCTCTATAGCATTTTGTGTATTTGAAAATTATTAAAAGTATGTACAAATTCGTGCTTATTTAAGTTATTCTCAATATCATACTACTAAGAAGACAAAGGACCGCCCGCGAAGAACTCAGATATATTGCACATAATGCATATAATCATGCATGTCAACAACGAGGAGTAAGAGACTGTTATTACCGCAATGGGGTCGCAATATACGAGTACGTCTTTGTTTCCTTGTCTTGTGTGCTAACTAATTATAACCTAATTAATATATATATTATAGCTAATTGTAATCTGATTAAAAATTAAAATTTATTAGTTTATAAAAAATTAGATTATAGTATGAAAATTCATCATGTGTATAACTGTGCTTCAATTCTACTGTTCTTCATAAATAATGCATATATTTTTTTCAAGTTGTGGCTGACGGTTTTACTTACTTTAGTCCCGATTGCGTGGGAATTTAAAAATAAAAGAGAACCCTAATATTATTAATCCGGTTCTTTAAATATTTGCAAAAGGTTCAGTAGTTTCATGTAAAAGAATAACAAGCATCAATCCCTTCATCCATCATAACAAACTTTCGCGGTGATAATATTTATACGGACGGGCATCCAATTAGAATCCGGTAAATCTGGTGTGGAAAGAGTACCGGTTCGCTTCTCAATTATGTAGCTTTGTCAAATTTAATCAATAGATAAAAATGTTTGCGGCGATAACGATGATAAATATCGTTTTGCCAATCGTCAAACAAGAACGGTTTTGATTTAATTGAATAAAATAATATACAATATTGTATTAGTTTAGTTATACATTTTATATTAGATATTTGGTAAAAGTATTGTATATTTTAGTTAAGAAGCGCCATAAAATAGGAATGAAATTATTTAGCGTACGAAAATAAATTATATTTTTTACAAATTTGTTTATATTCAATAAAAAATGCCATTGCATAAAAATTCTTTGCAAAATAACCACAATCGATATTTACCCGACTGCGACAGAAGGAGGGTTATGTTTTTCGAGTGTATGTATGTATATATGTATGTATGTATGTATATATGTATATATGTATGTATGTATGTATGTATGTCCATTTCTTTGGCACGCCCTACAGCCCAAACGGCTGGACGGTTTTTGACATATGAGGTGTCGTTGGATTTGTATAAATTGTAGCAGTGACATAGGCTATATAAATTTTCAAAATGGCGCCCGCAAATGGCGGAATGAGGGAGGGGAGTTGAATTTTTTTTTCTTACTGTAGCAATATGGGTATCAAATGAAAGCTAGTAAATTGTTTTATTCTTTTTAGTATATAATAAGACTATTTTACGCAGTCGGGTTTTTTTTTAAATTAAGCATACTTGTTAACAATAGAGAATACAACTTGCAAACTTGGAAGCAAAATATGTACATACTGATTTACATTTAAATAGGACGAAAAGAAAATTATAGAAAAATTTTTTTAAGTTTATGGGAATCGGAGTTTGTTGTCATTGAAACGGTAATTAGGAAAAAGTAATATAAGAATTTTTTTTTCACAAAAAGGTAAGCTAACGAATGTAGTACAAAATCGTACTATGAATTGTAGATGTAACGAGATGCTTCGTAAAAGAATTACAGAAACATAAAAATAATCAAGTGACCCGCGTCGTAATAGCCGAGATTGGTTATAGGATATTTCATTACCCTTCTTCATTGACAGTGAAGTGGGTCGAGCGGAACGCGACTAAATAAATTAGCCGAGCGTCCACAATGTTATTACTGAGCACGTTACATGCTGTACCGTGCTCAGCAGCTTGTGTCGAAATTTTGCTGAAGGAAATACTATCTGCCTTTATTTGTTCTCACGAGTCTAACGACTAATTTGGTCTAGATGTAAATGTCATGTGTAATGCTCAAGTCCGTTGTTATATATGTATTATAATAATAAAAATAAAGATTTAGGTTTATGTAACTAGTGTAGTAGCTGTTACCACTATGACGGGAAATTAAAATTCATGTTGTATCTATTAAAAGCTTTATACGCGTTTTATAGAGATGTTCTACTGAGTAGACCTTGAGCAAAAAAGTATGTTATGTAATTGATTTTGTTAAAAATGCAATATCGATGTGAGGTTTTAAATGTAAACAGTGCGAGCTCGTAGTTGTAGGCGGCAGGCGCGTGGCCTCCACGCCTACAACACAGGAACACATGTTTACATCTCCCACCTAATTCCTCTACTTTAATTGTACTCCACTCATTTATACTATCTGGTTATTACGCAGACCACTTTTAGCTTATTTATAATTTGCTTCTAAGGCGATGATTTCTCTTTTTTTTTTAAGTCTTATTCGTCCAATAAATCCAATAACTATGTATGTTATTTTATTTCTATTTAATAATAAGCTTTTATTTGTTGTATAAGTTTCACATTAACCTTTATCTGATACATATAAATATATTTAATTTAATAATTTTCTATTCTATTTGTATATGTGTTGAAAAAGGGAGTGTTGTACTCACTTTCCGTTGCGTACGGGTGAAGCTGGAGGTGGGATGGTTGTAGTCAATGTCGTGGTGATGTCATCGTGAGTAAATTTACGAAGGGTGCGCGGTGATAACGGCGTCTGTTGAGATGAATCCGGGGTGACAGTGCGTTCATCATCATCGTCCTCGATAGCTCGATACCCTCGATCGCTGCCGAGAGCCCGACGCACTAGCTCGGGGCTAGCGAGGCGGTTGGAGGCGCGCAGCATGCCTGGCTTCAGGCCGGGTGCTCCGTAGGTGAACGGCGCGGAGTCTGCACGCGCGTGATACGGTATGTCGGGAGCGCGATCGGCGTGCGACTGAGACTGAGGAGCCGGCGTCGGTGGCGGGTCGGGCAGCGCGCTCACGGTCCGTAGCATGTCGCCCAGCAGTGCGTCCAGCTCGTCGGGTGGACTGGGGGCGGCGCGGCGACCCGCCGACGAGATGCCCGAGTCCATTGAGGCGCTGAGCGGAGAGGATGGTCCGCCGCCCGCGCGAACTACTGTCGCGTAGATGGATCCGTCTAAAGGCCCAAATGTATGTGCAGCCTCCGCCCCCTCGCCCGTCTCCCCACCAGACCCCGAACCCTCTGCGCTGCCGTTATTGTCACCTGTCACCAAAGTTTTGTATGTTATACACTATATTACACAATAAAAATAATCTAATTAAAAAAACAAATTTCGTGTCAGGCAACTATAAAACATTAATATTGTGTAATCGTATAAAACCATATAATAAATCACTTTCATGTAAAGTACAACATGGCACTAAGCACTGTTTATTAACTGTTTATTGCTTGTATTGACTAGCAGTAGTTAAAAGCGGGTAGCCAGACAACATCCCTAAAAGGGATACGTTTGATTCCCGTTACCCATATCCCGGTCGTCACCGTTGTCTCACGGAATGTCACATAGAGCACTTCTTATTCATTGAAAAGAATGTACCCATCAGATCGGAAATAACTTATTTGCACTATATTCTTAATTATTATTGATTTATTTTAAAATCATAAATAAGACAAAAGATATTTAATTAAAAAATATTTAAATATAAAATAAAAACATTCAGTAGGAATTTATTTGAACAATATCATGCAAACTTGTTTTAAATGTGTAAATTAGAATTGTAAATAAATTAATATTAAACTTTCATTATTGTTTATTTGTATATTCCCAGCTTGTGGAAAAACTAAGTAATTACTAAGTAATTGAGATTGTACAGACATGGCAAAGTAAAAATCTTATAAATGTAGGTACTCATCCGATCAAAATTATTATTATTATTTTTATTTATACTTCGTTTCATTAAAATTTATAATAATGCTACTTATTCTAAATATGTAATCAAGTGCTAGTATTGAATTATTTAGAAGATAGAAGGCTCCATACAGGTTTGTGTTTGTGGTTCAAGGCGACTACGCCTAACAAGGAAGTGTCCTTTGCGGGCATATATACGTTTGTATTATTACAATATATTCATGATCAGCTCAGAACATGTATACATATAATTTTAAAACGAACTTATTCCTATATATAAAAAATATATATTTTATAATATTCTAAATAAAAAATTAATTTTTATGATATTTTTAAATTGTAATTATTTACTAAAGCGACAAAAAAATGTCATCGACAGAAATTTAAATGTCTTAATTATGTCCTAATCACCGATGACCATCAATCGTTTATAAATACCAAATTTTATCTACTTTTACTCGGAATATACCTATTAAAATATTGGAATCTAGCATTTAATCAAATGTTGTGACTCTTACCAAATCTAAATTTAAATTTTTCAATAATACAATCTGCATAAAGTTATCAACGTCGGTGTGACCGTCACCGTCGAGATCTTTTAAGGAGGTTATTTCTGTGATGTCCACAGAAATAACACGGAGCCGTCAAACGAGGGCTTCTATTACGAAATGAGTTTTAACGTTGCTATCGCAGGAAGAGGATGTGCGCTTGCGACGGTTGACTTGCCAATTCTTATGCACTACTTACTCTTTTTTAATTATTATTTTGAATAACTAATTAACATACCGTACATAAAATAGGTTTTTTTTATTATTTAAAAACAAAAATGCAAGTAACTAATAAGTATTTTTAAGTATTTATTTTCTTTCAAGAAATAATCTGCTTTAGATACAACTGGTTTTAGAGATTAGAGTTTATAACTCTCTCTTGCTTAACTCGTTTCTTAGCAATCAACTTAGGACGCTATCATATTAGCGTTTCTTGAGTATTTTTACTTCTCTAAAGTTTTGACCAGCGTGATTATTTACTATGCCATACAATTAGACACGCTTTACGTGCTGCGGGAACGCGCACGCTCGAGAAAAGCTAATATGATAGCGGTCTTATATTCTATATGACAAGCTATAGAAATGTAAAAATAGTCTAAATGAGTATATAGATATTATATACGGAATGTACTAAAAATAACGTCTTTGCAAATTAATAAATTATTTATTAAATCTCCTACTGGGCATACGAAAACATGTCTACGGTTATTAATGATGAACCCGACAGAGGTCACGATGATAAAATGACGAGCACTGTTCGTTAACTAATGAAAATTACCGTGACCATGATATTCGGATGTCTCGTGCTCTGGAGGTTATTGATTACATGGTTATTAACCAATAAGGGACATTGTTCTCGTCTGCTCTACATAAGCACTTAGCACACACTATATACCGTTGAAGTACATATTTCAATTTCGTTGTTTTACAGAAATATACATAAAAATAATATGTTAATTTGAATAAAACGTTAGCTTATAGTTCATAGATGAATTCAATATTTTAGATAATATTAAAAATATTGATAATGTACAAAATAGTAATGTAAGTTCAGATTTTGAATCTCTTAATCAAAAAGATAATGTGGCGTTGGACTCTACATTCTAATAAGCATAAATGGTTTGAGCAAAATTTCGTGGTTCTACCGTAATTTAGACGAAGGTGAACGCGCGCTCGCGACGGCTTCCAATGATGTCATCGGTCCGCTCCACCTTGTGGTTTCTACGAAACTCTTAGCTCTACATTATTACTCAACCTTCTCCAAAACAACTTTGTATGCCCGTCGGTCGTACATCGAGATCATAACCGGTTCACGTATCTTCCTTTTGCCAAATATTCATTTTAACATATCTTCAAATTTTATTGCACCTGTTTTGCGATTTTTTGTACTGAATAATGTTTTTTAATGTTTATGTTATTTTTTTAAAGTAACGACGCAGATAGCTTTATCACATACTTTTTAATAGAATATATTTCATTAATTATTTTACGATAATAATTTATTTACAATATTAATATATCGATTAAAAATTTTAACTACTTGAAAATTTTTATTTTTCTTGATTTTTAAAATATATTAGTTTTTATTTTTGTATTTGATTATAGAACAGTGATTGGCATATTGTAAACAAACCATTTGAAAGATAATAAGTTTTTCAAAAATATAAGAATTATTATTAAAGCTCTATACATGTGTGAAGTGGAAATTCCAAGTTCTTAGTTGAATTTTAAAAGTAAATGATACTTCTAGATTTCTAATAATATTAATAATAAGAAGATATATGTTTATAAGCCTCAATTTAAGCTAAAACAAAGTACAAAATGAATATAGGAACATAACAAACAAAATGCCTAAAATGGTGAGGTGAGTTAACAATCAATACTTATTATCAGTACCTATTTTCGCTCACCTGTATCTAGGACAGTCATAGCTTATATCAATCATTGAACCGGTTTTGAACTGCATTCAAATATAGAGATCATGAATGAAAGTACCTCCTTTCAAAGATAAAGAATAATTTTAAATTATTAATAAACGATAATTAATTGAAAACGAAAGTTGCGTCATGACACACATGTTATACGAGGCTCCCGCGACACGTGCACAAGTAATGCACTAGTGTTAATGACTGCTGTTAGTGTAAGCTTCAATGAAAAATGCAGTAGTCGTTATATTAATCGTACTTTACTCGCTTTTAGTATGGATTGAAAACTGGTTTTTAATTACGTGTAATATTGATTATTGACTCTATTACTATCTCCATCAGTTTAACTTAATCTTCTTAATATCTAAATTTTTCTATACGTATTTACATATAAGTAGGAACAAATTAATCAATTACCGGTTACTGCTAGCATAAAAAATCGTATTAATTTTCTGGGAAGGCAATTTACATTATTAATAGAGTTGTGTCTGAGTGTGTAATTCTTCTTTTCAAGATCAAATCGAACGTTACAAAACCTCTTTCATATATAACATTCACACATACTTTTTATTCCTTAACTTGTTAAATGGAAATATATTAAAGCAATTATTATTGCGTGAACTTAAGATGATACTTGTACTTATAAAACGAATTACAATGCGCGACGCATTTGAACCTTTTCTAATAATTTTATATATTCAGTTAAATGGATAAATTATCCCACACATATTTCCAATAATAAAGTTGGTATACAATAATTATGTAGGTGTATTAAATTTCGAGGAAATACCTTTTAAATAAAGAACAAAACTAACAATTATTAAATAAGGAGAACTTGATGCACAAGTACAATCTGGGATAAAAATTTTTTTTCGAGGTAAGTAGGTACCTAAATAAATTTCGTAAGTGATTTTTTTAAATAAATTAAATGGTTATTGAGTTAACCAACCTGATCCGATAGTTAACCGATTATCATTATATTTAGAATGTAACAAATGTAATAACTTGTAAATGTTCACTGTAAGACAAAGTTCTATTGTTAAGAAAAATAATTATTATTAATCAGTAATCAAGCATACTTTAACTTGGATTACGACTAAACAAAACAAAGTGAAAGATTTAAGGGTTCGGTTCGGACGGATGAATGGAGATCCATCAGCTATCCGCCACGGTGGTCAATTATGCGCCCGCGTCGTGACAGCGGAACGGAGATCGGATTGAATACTCACATAATAAAATCCATTCACCATCGCATGAGACCATTAAATGTAACCATTGTATAATACTAACTAATTTCGTTCCATCTTTCAACTCTAACGTGAGTTGTGCTCATTTATTTTTGACATAATGCGCTACTAATAATTGTTTGAGAATTTAATTTTACATCGCTCTTTTCATCTGCATTACTGAACTACATTACTGGGCTACATTATTTGAAAATTATAGAGAACAATAATTTAAATTATAAACACTTACCAGTTTAAAAAACAGATACATAATACTTCATCAGCTAATCCAATAAAATTCACGCCGTTGCATTATTGTATTCGGTCAGTTAATTTTATATAAATTTATATCATAACATTAACACGATGTTATCACTGATAAATGAAGTGAAATGAAACATAAAAATTGTGGCGCGCTAGCTAGAGCCACCATGAGACTGGGCGGGCGGGGCGGCGCAGCGGCGGACATCACTAAAATAGCTTCGCACCTGCAACGCCACTACTGCTACCGCTAACAGTTTTGTCAACTATAATAATGATATATCGACTCTACATTTCCTCCGATACAAATTTGGAGCATTACAGTCGGTGCCTAGTTTTGAGTAATTACATTAGGAGTAATACAACTGATTGATCTTGATAGATCTTATATTAAAGTAAGTTATGTTTTTCTTGATCTATTATTTCCTTGAATTTGGTATATTTATTTAATTTATAATACTATAATTTAATTACGGAGAGCAGATGGTAACGATTTTATATTAACAAAATACCTTACTATATATTGCATGTTTCTATTAAATCTAAAGTATATGAGTATATGCTATCTGAGATTCAACTATTAAATTAATTTTATTAAATATTTTATTTATAAACATGTTGAAAAACATAAATATATATTATGTTATGTCAGGCTTAGTATGATCGCTAGCATATGGCCCTAGTAATGTCCTACGTTCAATAACACATACAACCAAAATAAACAGCAAACAACGGATGTAAGGCTAATAAAATTTAACTACCGCGACCCCGAGTTTTTCTTTGTAAAAAAAGTAGTTTCGGTTGAATGTCGAAGTTCAACAAATAAATTTATCTTGTAATATTAAAATCTAATTTATATATATGTCGTGGCCATATTGTAAAATTGCTCACATCATGAAATGCTCGGATATTTAATGAAGTGGTCGCATTTCATTCAATTTTTCACTGTTCATTGGCCACATCATGATGTGTCTTGGCCAGATCCATGATAAGAAATCGTTTGTCGATATGATCAACTAAGGCGCGCTACTTCGTGAATTGCTCAAGATTATTTGATCATATCTTTTATAAAACAAATAAAGTAGGGTGACCATGCGAAAATAAGTCTATGAACTATTATTGGCTATCTAAATATGACATTACGGAAACTGCGGATGAGGAATATATTATATTCAAGAAAAAAGACTAACCTAATCTGTCATATTCTGAATTTATTATATTAAAAAAAAAGACTACAAAAATCCTAACCCTAACTTAAAATAATCTGGATCTTTATTATATATTTCATGGACACCCCATTTTCATGATATGGCCAATCGTGGATGACAAAATCGTGAAACGTTTACGATTTAATGACCTGTTCAAATTTAGTTCCCCACATCATGAAATGCGACCACTTTATGAAATCGAGAATTTCTGCGATATAGCCACGACATACACAATTTTTAGAATAAAATTGATAGAAAGTATTGTTTTCGTTACATTGTATTTTAAAATTTAAATATGAAAAGGAAAGTTTCCCGGAAATTAATTCCGTAAATTTAATATATTTTTTAATTTTTATCTATTTTTACGTATTATTTTTGACTGTTTATGAGAATTTGCAAAACTCAAAATCTGCTGTAATTATTTTGATGCAACTTAGTACAATTATAGCTTATATACCTGGTCAATACTTACTATTTATATATATTATAACTTAGGCAATAAAACACACCTTATGACTCTACGCGCGAAACAGTAATATAGTAACATTATTGTAAGCGCGGATAAATTGGTTTGAGTTGACTATAGTGCGTTCAACGAGACAAGATACCAAATGTAAATAATGCCGACGAAACATGAAAATATAGTCTATCTCTTTTTATCTTGTTTGTTTGCTATCTGCTGCACGGCTCTCGACTAAGGTCGGGCAAAGTCCAACGAGACTATTGCGGGTTTGAAAACATTCCGCGCGGCCTTTTGATTTCGTTGTTATTTATTTATTTCTATTTCATTTCGTTCGTGAAGCGCTCGGGGTGATACATAAATTTTGTTCATTTTCTGTTATTTTCTGTTAATATTTTCGTTAATTATTCTTATTTCTTACTATCTTTAGTTATAGTTGTTATTTGTTGTATGAGTTTTGTTTTTGTTATTTGTTGCTGTTATATCTAGTTTTAATAAATTTGTGTAAGTAAAAAGTAACCTTTTTTACTCTAAAACTAACACTCTAAAACTAAAACTCTGCATAGGCGAATAACCTGGTAGTTGGTTTATTTACATTTGGTATCTTGTCTCGTTGAACGCACTATGGTATCAAAATAAAAATAGCCTTAAGTCAACCGCCATCCTTTTTATCATCCTGAATTTTCTCCTAGTCCCAATCCTTAAGTCAGTAAAGCATTCATGGCTCGGTTTTGTAGGTGAATATGGATTATAGTGATCATTTACTATCACGCGTACCGCTATTTTATTGTCTACTTCTATAAGAATACAAGCGATTCGACCTCTCGCACCGAGGGTTCAGTGAAAAAGAAACAAGTAGGAAAACCAAAGTGTTTTCGGAGCATTTATTAATTCCTCAAATAATGTAAAATTAAGTAATAAATTTTCTTTTGTAAAATATAGATAATTGTTTA
This sequence comes from Euphydryas editha, assembly GCA_036937285.1. Taxonomy (NCBI): domain Eukaryota; kingdom Metazoa; phylum Arthropoda; class Insecta; order Lepidoptera; family Nymphalidae; genus Euphydryas; species Euphydryas editha. The sequence goes on along the minus strand of JAUPFZ010000006.1, from coordinate 12,064,334 downwards.
TTTTAAATTATGCCAAGTCTTACACTAAACAAAATTCGAAATAAAACAGTTTGATCGGCTATATTTGGGGATGTAAGGTCAACCTATTAACAAAAAAAAACAGGATTTCATACAATAGTATTATTCATAGTATGTAGTGGCAAGTAGGTGTTATAAGCAGAACAATTCGGCGTTTCTGATGCTGTATTTCGAATATATAGCATAACATTAATTTGAAATATCACTGTAACTAACACATGTAACTAACACATAATAACCTAGCTGTATTAGCCTGTAAACATCCCACTGCTGAGCGAAGGCCTCTTCTCCATATAGAAGAAGGGTTGGAGCTTAATCCACTACGCTGCTTCACTGCGTATTGGCGGATATTTTCCTAACATGAGTAACGATCATTATCAGGTGTCTATGATACTAACCGGGACCGACGGCTTTACGTGTTCTCTGAGGCACGGTGGGGAGACCCACAAGGACATACACCTAGACCGGAAACAAATATTTGTATAAATACAAATATCTGTCCCGAACGGTCTGTGTCGTCAGCGCGCAGTTCGAGGCGACTACTCGTACCACTACACCAGAACGGTCGTGAAATATCACAATAGAGAGTCAATTCACCTGGATCGTCATCGGTGACCGAGGAGAGCGGGCGCAGGTGCTCGAGCGAGTCGGCGCGGGCGAGCGCGTCGGGCGCGGCGCGCAGCGGGGCCGCGGGCGTGGGCGCCGGCGTCGCGCCGCCCGCCCCGCCGCGCGCGAACACCAGCTCCACCGCGCCGTCGCTCGGAAACGACGGGTCTAGACAGAGAGACACTGATTACCTTTACTAGTATTTACTAATATTATAACAGAGAACAGCTGGTTTGTTAGTTTTCACGTGATAACTTTTTGTAAATTGATGAACGCTGGCTGCACGCACGAAAAAGTATGACTCGTTGTCACGTTCCGCGAGCGAGAGCGCAGAACAAGCGATAGAGAGACACGATCGGCCTAAGCGTTCGACTTATGTCGCATCTCTCTCTTCCACTCTATCGGCAGATGCGTCCGAGTAGAAGAGAAAAAATATTTGAATTAACGAGAGCAAATAAATGTTAATTTATCGAAAAAACTTCTTTGTATTATACAAAATAATGATATTTCAGTGATAATAATTCAATTCAATTCATAAAAGTATGCTATTTTTCATCAGTGTTTTCTTATGACGTTAGCACGTAAAATTATCGTCTGTAAACCGACTTTACAAACGACAATTTTTTTTTTAAATTGCGTTATTCTAGAGATCTGCTTCTAATCCAATTTAAAAAAAAAATGTTTTTTGTTACATTTTGTTTGACGAAAAAGTATAACTCTCTAAAAGTCTAAAGTATCAAACAGCAAAGTATCAGCAAGTGAAACGCAGTTCGTGCATCGTAAATTCACCTCCGTGTGATTTTGATCTTTCTCTTGACTCGTCGTAGCGTAATATTAAATGCCCATATACAATTTCAAAATAATATAGTATTTTTAATAAATTCCAATAACTAAAAAATACCAGGTGGCATAACAATAGTTAATACATTTTTTATAATATTTACATTTACATAATGGAACTATTTTCTATAATTTACTTAGAGACTTATTTATTTACAAGGAAATAAGTTTATTCGGCTTTGAAATGCTGGTCCATATAACTCAAATATAACTAATATTTATGTAACGTCGAATTATAGTTATTACTAAATATTGTATCAGCATTTCTTCACCTTTTTACAAACTATGTGTAATATAAAAATGTGCGTATTAGTGATTATGGCCAGTAATTTTAATTACGGTTACTAAACTAAGCAGGAAAGTCAAGTGCCAGAGATTTACCGTGCACAGCGTGGTCAAGTTGTTGCTTAGTAAAAGAGAGGGTGTGGTCCGCGACAGCGCAGGTGTGGAACTGACAGGCGAAGACGAGGTGTCGTTTGGGGTTGTGCGCGTGGCTGTGCGCGTGCGCCGGCCGGCGGTACGCGCGCACCAGGACGTCACCTCGGAGCGCGAGCCGACCCACGCCCACAGTCCATCCACCGCCGTTCACCATGTACAGCCCTGGAGGGTAGGAAGATATTTCGTGATATTTTAAAATTTATTTTATATGACTTTTTTTTAATCGTTGAAATCGATATTTTAATGAATTTTCTAACAAATATAGTTTTTGCAATGTATAATTGTAATAAACAGATTGAAATCAATTAATCTGTCCCCACATTTGCTATAATAGTACAATATGAAAGAACAGAACCAAGAACATCATCAGAAATAATACAATATGTCTCAATAATGTAAGGATATGATTCAAGTTCAAGTGTTTTAGTATCATATAAGTAATGTGCAGGACATAAGGTAAATAAAGCAGGTACCTGATGTGTAAACGCAGGTATAATTCTCGTAAATCTTTAAGAAGGCGATGGTGGGAGTGGTGGGCGCCGCGAGAGAGCCCGCCACGCTCACGTGAGTCAGGTGCAGCGGCGCGGCGTTCACTCGGATCTGTCCAGCCAGCAAGCCCGCGAATGTGTCGATGTATCTAAAACAAAATATGTCAACACTTATATAAATATTAAAACATATGAAATTATAAATTACTGTATACGCCTGTAAATCACCCTCCGCTGAACGAAGGTCTCTTCTGCATATAGGGGAAGGGTTGGAGCTTAATCCACCACGCTGGTCCAATGCGAGTTGGTGGATAATTTCCCTACCATGATTAATGATCGTTATCAGGTGTCTATGATAACAACCGCGACCGACGGCTGTACGTGCTCTCCGAGGCACGGTGGGGAGACCCACAAGGACACACACCCAGACCGGAAACAAATATTTGTTCCGAGTGGGAATCAAACCAGCGACCGTCGGTGCGCGGCTTTAAGGCGACTACTCGCACCACTACATTAGAACGGTCGACAATAATTTTTATTTTTATTTTTATTACAAAATATACGATGACTTTTTGATATTATAACATTTTGAATTGTACAATAAATCGATTTGTAAATAAAAGATTTTGTATACTTAGTTGATTCTCCATAAATAAATAGTTTACCATCGTTCGTTTCTTACTACTTCAACTAAACTAAACTTTAAATAACTATACCAAATGCATTGAAATCGATTACTTATATATTTTTAACATCTTGACATTTAGAACAATTTTCTACGATAATTATATTACTGTACCAAACAGCGACATCTGAAGTGTTGTTTGAATAATGATTTGGTTAAACTAATTACAATTTAAATATGCTTAAAATTGTTTAATTTTAAAATTTGAATCCAAGCGCAGTTATAAAGAAAGCACATTAAAATATAGCAATCTTACTACATTTGTATCATGTTTAGAAAATTATGAAAAAAAAATCCTTGTCTATCGTGAAAATATATGCATAAAATAAACATTATATTTAAAATCGAGTTTATAACAGTTTCTTTTGCTGTAATTATGTAGTAAAGAAAACCGTTATTGAAATTATTAAGACGTCAGTCAGCATCTCATTCTGTACGTTAGTTATCAAAAGTCCAAAATCGAAAATTGCCAGTTTCCTACCCGAGGTGCATCGGGCGTGACCAACCCGTCGATTGCTAGCATTAACTTCGTATATATACATATTAGTACACATTGCACGCCAGTATGAAATTTAAATATGAGTTTACACTATGTGAAAACATATGATTGATGTTTAAAATATTCAACGTGTGCACGTTTTAAAACATTGAATAAGTCTCTTGTTGAACAAGATATTTCTTGGAATTTAGCGACCAACGTTCATATTTGGATGGCACAAATGACTACAGAACCTCGCTAATTTTAATGTACATTGCTTTTATACCATACAATATGACTCAGTTAGGAATATTTGCGAGTATAACTGCACATATTCCACGTTTTAAATGACTCTCGCACCGCCTCATTAGGTGAACGGCAAGTGAAGCAGAGCAGAATACTGATGAGATTTAGCTGGCTTAGCTCTTTTTATTACTTTATAAACCTTTAAGTTAAACTGTGCTGTTATTTTCTATCATTACATTAACTCTTACTCAAGCTGACTCTTGTTAAATCAAGATTGATTTTCGATGTCTTATATAATAGTGTGATATTTATATTAGCTATATGAAACATTTACATACCGAGAGAAATTTAAGTGTTAGATTTATTTAAGGTTATTGTGATTAATTACCGTTTGTTTGAAGGCAGATGAAAGACAGGAACTCTATCGTCGAGGTAGCGTCGCATCGCGTAGCGGTCGAGGGCGTGTTCCGGTGAACCGCAGATCGCCGAGTAATGCATGTACGCGGCCACCAGTACTCCTAGTCGCTCCCGGTTACCCCTAAAATAAATTTTGTTTTGTTTAATTTACAAGGGTGAAAGTAGAATACGTAGAAAGAATAAACATTGTTAAAAGTCACTATTGATTAATATATTCGGTCTATTTAAAAATTCAAGTTCGACCGTATTTATATAAAAACTACATGTATAAATATAGCCTTTGATGTTTTCAAAATATGATTACTCACCAAGCAAGTAATATGGCGACATTTTTTGGATGTGCTGCTAGCCAGCTTTCGATATGTTTGCAGGCGGCGCACAGGCGCTCCAGCGGCGGCGCCAGCTCGCCCGCCCAGCCCAGCGAGCGCGAGCGACCGAACACGACTCGCGCTATTCGCCCGTTGCCGTTGCCGTCGTTACCACTCACTTCGAATACCTGGAATTTAGTAATATTAGCTATATAAACAACAATTTCTACAAATTCAAGACAAACAAGTAAGAAAACAAAATGATTATAATTGTATTTAAAAATACGTATGTATGTAGGTTTAAGTATTTATTCATGTAGTATTCCCATATAAAATATTTATTTTAAAACGATTGACATAATGAAACACTATAACATATTAAATATAAGCGCTTCTACGAATTCAAAAACAAAAAAAAACAAAAATCAAAAAGTTTTAATCAGTTAATCGACTCCGTTTAACGTGTAATATATTTTCACGTATGATACATGATACTGACCATATAGTGTTCGCCATGTTTGTTGTTCAGCATGTGAGCAGCCTGCGCCTCCGCCTGAGCATCTCTGTCTGGCAGGTGCAGAGCGAGCATACGCTCCGCGACGTAACATAAGTCTAGACGCGAACCAGGGCCGCCTGGTCCGGAGTAACTCACTGAACGAACACCGCCCTGGAAGGAAATTAAAACAAATACTCGCGTTATATTTAATTCAAATCATTTAAATAATATGCTCGTAATTTACTGCATATACATGTTAGCATAAATATGTATATAATAGTAATAAAAGTTAAGTTCCAGGTTGAAACTACATATATTTGTTTTGTTGATTATCATTTAACTCAGAATAAGAATTACGGTGTAAATAAGAATACACTTAATGGCTCAACCCATCTCAAAATTTACTTTTATTTAGAAAGTCGTATTTTAATCCTCAAAATCATTAATATGTCTTAACTTTTTATGCCATGCTTTATTTTTTATCGTAGGCAGAAGTACTAAAATAAGAATACACTGGGATAAAAACCTACTTGATGTATAGAAAACAGCTACCAGTGAAAAGCCATGATTAACTCAAGAATGTTTATGTGAGATCAAACACGCGAGTCGTAGGCGCGACATAATTCTGTGAAAGTGACACAACTGTGCGTAGGCGCAGAGCAAATGCATTGCGTTTTACAATTATTCGTAATGCAGTTAATCCGATTATTTCGCTCAGAGAATGGTTTATTTCTACAACTGCAAGCTAAGCGGATTACTAAATCATACAAATTAAATATAAATAGAGCACTGAAGTAATTACGATTATGAACTTTCGAAAAATGTTTATTGGTGTCCTGAATGTCGCACAAGGAATATTGTCAACAAAACAGATAGGTAACCAATTTTAATGAAATTGAGACCTTTTTGTTAATTAAAATTTAAACAATATCAATATATGTATTCTGTATTGGATGAATAGCTTTTACGGTTTCTTGCAACCGCGATACGCTTATAATTCATATAGAGTAATAAGTCAATAACACGTTACAAATGCTTTTATATTCTAACAATCATTTATATTTTTTATGTCTTAATGTGAAAAGCTTGTCAATTAACTATGGCATATTAGAAAAAAATCAGGCTCGTTAAAGATTTCTATTTTGTTCACAAGTAGTAGTACTCAGTATAGGTATAGTTTATTATTATATACTAGTTGACCCAACAGACACTGTTATATATATATATATATATATATATATATATATATATATATATATATATATATATATATATATATATATTGTCGAAGACGAGACGCTTGAAATTTAAAATAGTCGTTAAGTTTTCAGAAAATTTCCAATCTACTGCACAATTTTCTTAATTTTTCATTCCGTAAGAAACTTCTATTAAGTATTATATATACATATATTAGTTATACATACATGTTCTCTCGCAAAAACTGTTGTGGCCGATGTTGTAGGGGCACTGACCGCTCGAGTCTAAAACAATAAAAAATTGCGCTTCAATTAAATATCCAAACATCCAAGCCGATTACGAGATAAGTGTTATTATGGAACAGAAGTTTGTTGAATGATTGTTACGAAATATATGATTATTGCTTATAGAACGAAATGAAAATATCGGTCATTATATCTAGCAATTGGCTTCTCAATGTCAATGCTCAAAGTTAATAAAAAGTTTTTTTTAAACCTTATAATTTATGACAATTTATGTGAAGGTAATTAAAACCTATTAAAATAAAGTATATTTAGATATTACTGCAGATAAAAATAATCTATTCTTGGTGTAATTACAAAAAGAAGTCTTAAATAAAATATAGGACAAACTTTATACTGTCTTAAGTATTAATTATTATATATTATTAATATAAGAATGAAACTATGTTTTATTATTAAATCATTTTAAGGTCAGGTGTTAACATAATAAGTATGAAGGGATAAAGTTTAATGTTGTTGATAAATTATGGTATCAAGATAGGTGTGGCTTAAGTGATTACTGCAGCTTTTACGGAGGGTTCCGTATTAATGTATTTAATTATTATGCTGTTACATTAACGTTACATAATGCCGCTAACAACAAACGTATGCGGTTAATAAATATATTATAGAGTAACTATACTTATGTTAAGTTACATATCTAGGAAAAATAATTAAAATTAATTATATTAGTATGGATTTCATTATTATTATTTTTTTTTTTTTTGCATGATGTATGCTTAAAAAGAACATTTTTAAGAAATTGTTGGCTACAGAGACAGTAATATTTTCAGCCATCTTTAACTACAAAATGTTATCTTTATCAGCGCTAGCTTACATAATTTTAATACGAAATAAATGCAAATACAACAAGAAATGTAAGTAAAATACGATGCATAATATCTCGGTGTCGAGAATCCTTTGGAATTGGCATTATCTAATCACCGAGTGAATCGCTGAGGAACGCGCCGCGCCGCGCCGTCTTTATACACTTTTTGGTTTGCAAGGCATTCCACATCAATCATAGCTTTAGAATACTCTTCATCGACATTAATTAACACACACACACACAAACACACAATGTTAACCGCATCCGTTTAGGCTAAACGGATACGTTTCAAGTTATGAAATTTCCCCTAAAGGTAGTTATTGAACAAGTTAAGAAACTTAGTATTTTATCTTGTCCTTCGTATACTATTATCCTGTTAGCTTTTGTGCTGTATTTAATAAGATTTCTACCTAAGGTCAAAATAAAAATATTTTAAAACATCATTGACTTAAAACAATTTATACAAAAATAATAAACGTAGGTACATGATTTTTCCATTCAATTTCCATTAATTTTTAATGATATCTTTCCCAGATATACACACCATTGGATTATTCTGTTCTTTGTTGGCTCGTGGGTTCTTCGTGGGTCCACGTTGGAGGTAGAACGCCGCACGCCACAACGCAAATGCAAGGCGATGTAGCGCACGCGCTGCCTCTGCCTCGCGAGCGGTCACGGTTTGCGGTCGCATTTTCATCATTCGATGTTTTCGTTTAATCGTACTATTTTTGTTTGTGGCATAATCACGTTTTTAATTATTGGATTAACTTACATATTTTAATATTGTTTAAAATTTTGATAATGGGTTTATTAAATTTTTTTTTAATAGTGTTAGGATAAATTGCATCGTTATTTTGTGTTTATTTACTCTTCATGATATTCTGACGATTGATTACAGATTTGCCTTAAGTTATATAGAATGATTAAAATAATTAGCGGTGTATTTGCTGTGTCTGAATATAAAGAGTGAAAATCCTGTTGTCTGGACAGTTGATGATTCGTTTGAAGCTGACAGTGAGACATGGGGATACCGCCGGGGGGCATGCGCTCCTGCACTGCGGCATCCCATACGTTACACAATGTGCAAATAACCGAATATTTTATTATATGCAACCGATGACATACAAAACTATATATTTTTTTTGAAATTTAATTAATTTAGAATTATATTTTACAAAGATACTAAGCGTGTTAACTAATAATTTAAATAAATTTGCATTCAAAATGAACACCCGTCGAAAAACCTTTTTTATATATTAAGTAAGAGGAACGGTTAATTTTAGTTACGATTATAACCCTGACCTTCCTAACAAACGCGTGGCTAACAGGAGGGGGTGAATAACCTATGGGGTGAGGCTCATCTAAATAAAAGACTGTCGCTTTTATAGTGTAATCGGACTGTGATATTCAAACAGACAATATCCATTCCTTTCATTGCTGGTAATGCTTTTTAGTTAAATTTTATTTGTGCTTTCATAAACGCCGACGCTCTACAATAGTATGCAATTATGAACAATAATAAGTTAGTATATGTATGCATACACACACACACATACACTCACATATAGGTAATAGCAATATGCTTAAATTCGTTCAACGAACAGATCTTGCAGAATTTAATTGAAAGTCTATATCGGATTTTATCGCGTTTTTATCGGATTTATATATTAATAAATTTGTGTTGCTAAATGCGTATATTAAACAATAGAAATGACTAAAATAATAAATAGTATAACAATCAAGTTACTACGACACTGAAAATGGTACGTTAAAATTAATTTTAAAGGCCAATAGATAATTTTCAGTGCGAACAAGAGCGTCTTATCTAATCGTGTTTAATGTGTCTCTATCGTTTTCTTTATCTTGTTTATCTTAAAATTATAATAGAACATACCTCGATTAATATATATTTAATTATATATTATTTTTAAGTAGGTTTTTATAAGCAACTCTAACTCTAAATAAAATAAAACACATAATTATTTATAATAATTATCAGCACATTATCACTTATTTCACTAAAACTACGAGTATTTTAGAACATGTAGGGTAACGACATCGCACGTAAGTTTGAAATGAAATTTTGACTAGGGCGGTGCAGCGCCGTGGTGAGACGCGGACGGCTCCGTACAGGCACTGGCGCCGTACAGCGTCTCGACGCTCGCCGGCCAGACGCCGCGTTACCAGGCAACGCGCATCCCGCGCTCTCACTGCGGCTGATATACTGATACCGCAGATAGCCAGATAGTGCACAGATATTAAACTTATATTCCTTTACTCTATCTCTCCTTCTTAATCAATACTAGTTCAACACTCACGTTACAAAGCTCACGAACGTTTAGCTATTAACCCTTAAGCATTATAATATTCCAAAGTAAATATTACATCACATAACCTGGCAACAATATTACGAGTGTAATAACTTCTAGACGTATAGTAATTTTAATTCATTCGTAATACACCTATTGCAAAAAATGACATTATAAAGCCATTCGTTACAAACACAAGGCTTGATTCATTCAAAGCGATAACATTATAATTCAAGAACAAAATCTGTAATTGGCATAATTTAACGAATCTAATCGAGTCAAAGCCACGGGAATGCAGCCGTGCCACCCACACTTTTATTTTTATTCATTAATCGCAGCAGTCTGATTTACATGCATATGTTTCAAACAAGTAATGAATTTATAAAAAAAAAAGGTTAATTAAATATTTAACAATACTACATTATTTTTCAAACCATTATCGTCTTTTATATAGAGTAAAAGTAAGTTACTATATACCTATATAGCTTATAAGATCGTTATAATTATAATTTGTAATGCTATGTCGATATCCTTCCCGATAAAGGTATATATTTATATAGGTATAGGTATTACCCGATATAGGTATTTATCCAATATATATACACAAATAAGTTCATTATCATTTATTTGACAAACACACATTTGTCATAAAATTATTTTAAAAAAATCACTGGTGGTTTAAAAAAATAAATGTGCAAAGAATATACTGGTACTTCTTGTTACGTAATGACGGACAGTTCATTCATAACTTTGGAAAAAACGGTGCTGTGCGGCCAATCAACGCGGACGATGCTATTCGCTTCCGTAAACAAACCGCGCACCGACAGACTGAGGTGAGTAATCGGGCTTTATGGCTGCACTCTAGTAAAATATAATCTTCCCGAATTACAAAATGAACTGCGATCTATTCGCTAAAGAAATAATACATAGATCTTGGGTGTTTATCGCCTGCAGACTGATTGCAGTTTACACATGTTAAAGCTGACTTGTTGCTGCAGATGTCGACCTTATTAAAATATTAACGTTGTCTTAAATAGAATCGTTAAGAGTTGGTAGTAATATTATTTATCGACTTGTTAACGCTTCTGCTGAAATAGGATTTTTTTATAAACAATGTGTGATAAAACACATAATGAGTTTGGAACATTGCTAAAATTATTTAGTGTTATGATGTTATTCTAATTCGTAACTAAATTGATCAATTCGATTTTCACTCAATGTATCTAATTGATTCTGATAGTAGCCAGTAATCTATCACGACACCTGTCTCTCTGCAAAGGGTCAATTCGTGCGTACCAATCACTTATCTCCTAAGATTAATTTCGTTCTAAGCCCTTCAGAATGTCAGTTCATTTTTAGCGTAACGGTTAACGAACTGGATACTGCTTTCACTAAAATAATCGCATATGTCTAATTTACTAGTGAATGTATACTTATAGATTACATCAATTAAAGAAAGGTCATCGTCAATCACTGGTATCACTTCTTTGATGATGTAGTACAGTGACAATCGATATTTATTGACTGGTTGGTTTAAAATAATAGGATATTAACGTTTAAATAAAAATATTATTGAATAACTTGTGACTTATTGCGTGGTCATTAGACATTAAATCTTGTTAAAAAAAAGAAAAAAAAACGAGTACATAACACGATATAGGTTGTCGATTATTAACCGATATTTCGATCCAATTGCAAGGACCATGATCGTAACTCAGTTAGGCTGCGGTATCCAGTACTTACAATTCCATGACTGAATGTATTAGTTTTTTTACATTAAAATATAATAATATATTAAAATCAAAATAAAATTATAATATAACATAATTAAGATGAAATTGTTTATTTGTATAAAAGCAACTAATATGTTTAATATTAATTTATGAATTATTATTAGTTATTTGAAACCTTACATTTTGAAAGTAAAATTTTGACAAAAAAAGCAGTAAATGCTTACAGTAAATTCAACACACAACACGTACCTCTTCCATCACTTTCAGATATCGGTAAATATAGATTTATGCTTTTACACAAATATTCTTCTTGCGTATAACATTTCCACACCATCTGTTTCTTATGAATCAGTCATATTTTAGATGTTCAATAATTTTGTAAAATTCCATGAAATGATATGTATCAGATATTAGAGTTCAACATGTAGGTAAACAGAAAAATATATTAATAGATTCCCTTTACTGTGGTTTCCTTCGAGGTAGTTTATACATAGATTACGTGGTGTAAAAGAAATATGAAACCTAAACACATGTAGACACCTGCAGTTTACATTGTGATTTGAACTAACGAGTATTTAAATAGAATAATAGTGTTTTTTGAATGTTAATCACTGATCAAATAATAGACAATTAATTTTTTAAATCTGTACCCGCTTCAATAACGTTTCAATCTCAGATTAATAAACAAAAGGTTTTTTTTTTTGTTTTTTTTGTCAACCTTTTGTTTATTAATCTGACCGCAAACCAATATTTTAGGTAGCGTTCTAAGAATTCTTACAATGAACTATGCATAAGGACTCGATATCGCACTCGGTATCGTGAGAAAGGTTCGCGATTACAAACCAATCATTTATCTCAAACCCAACCAGACAACGCGATATCTTTGTTGGCCATTTACAGCCGAAAGCAATTTATTTTAATCACACTCCCATCAATCCGTAACGAATAGGCGAATTAATATATAAAAAAAAAATTCAAAACTTATTTTAAAGGAAATATTATAAACACGAAACAATTTAACCAGCCATTTAACCATTTTATTTAAGCAGGCAAACAATGAGTGTCCATTGATGATACCATGAGTGTCCATTGATGATACCATGAGTGTCCATTGATGATACCATGAGTGTCCATTGATGAAACCATGAGTAATTGAAGAATTTTGTCTTGAAAAACTTCGAGATAATAGATTTATAAAATCACCGAAGTGGCAATAATAATGTACAAATTTTGATTTTATCCAAGTTAATAAATATGAGAGAGGTCAATCAAGCTTATCCTTTTAAGTTCTGCGTCTAGCTTTAAGAGATGCTCATCAACCTGTCTCTTGCGTCTATTTTACGGTTTTGGCGGCCCTAAGTACCTAACCCAGGGGTTCGCTACGGACCTATTTAAATTTTACGGGGCTCCTTGGGAAGATTTGATTGGTTAAAGAATGGGTCCCGACTGTTAATCCTTCTATTTTGCAAAGAATTTATGATTTGTTTATGTATGTATCGAATATAAAACTATCTCAATGGTGTAGTTGTTCAGTATTACTTTTAACAATATTCAAAACTACTGGGCTTGTTTTTTTTGTTTTTAGTTTCTTTTTATTTAATGTATTTTTTTTTTTGTTTTTTACACAGTCGGGTTATTGTTTTTTTATAATTATTTTTTTTATTTATGAATGTTATCAGGTTAGAGGTTAATTTAGTATGTCGTTCTTAACAGAATAAAAGTGGTGGTTTTGCTCTTTCAACTTACAAATATAGATTTGATGTACATATAATGAGGACGTTCTGTGGGAGAGAGGACTTCCTCGGTTGAGCCGGCTCGTATACTGCAGTTAAATTACAACAGCTAAGCTTTACAAGCGAATAATTGTAGTTGTAATATATTGCAACTGTAATATAACTATTCGCTTAACGATTATAACTAGTTATAATTAGTTTTTATAGTATTTATGAACCATTATTAAAGTTAATTAAGAATCAAATCAAAGTAAATGTAAACATTTTCGAAATTAAAATGGTAACTCGAACAAAATAAAGTAACACGATTCAAACCTTATTAGAGTCACCGACAACATAATATCATATTACAACGGTAGTAAAGTTTGTCTAATTCAAACTGTTTTGAATACACAAGCTTTATCGGTTGATCTGAGTGAAGGGGCGGCGCGATGTCTATTGTCTGAACGTCGAATTATATTTATGGCGACATCGACAGAACGATAGACGATAGTGCATACATTGACACCGTGACACGGACACCTTATGCGATAGATATCTCAAGCGGGTGGTCCCTACTCATGCGATTCGTTCTTAATAATTGAATAAGAATTAGTTTATTCTATTTATCCACGCTATCATCTTAATAGACTACTGAATACTGTTACAAAAAATAGTATCCAGAAAATTATACATGCTGTATGTACGTAAACGTCTCTGAATCAATTTAAAAAAGCGAAGAGTATATTGCTTATTATTAAAATATATTCGTGCACGAGTAGTTAATGTTAACGCTGTATACACTTTATTATTATAGTCTATACCTACTTATTATCTGTGGCTGCTCATGTTTAACCATAAACTCGCATTTTATGACTACATGAACAAGCTAGAAACAAGATTCTCGAGTATGCCTGTACGAATGACATCACCTGAAAAACGTAAAACCAAGGTCCAAACTATTTTTTTAAATAATTATTTTGTGTTTTGAATTGTCAATATAATACAAAGTCGTATTTCCAGTTATTAAGTAATAATGATGATATTCTTTTAATAAACATAATATTTATACATATTTGAAATAAATATGTATAAATATTTAAGGTCACATACATTGAGAACAAACATTAAGATGCGCATATGTTCAGGAACTATACTAGCATTTCAATTATTGCTATCGAATGAGATCATTCTTATTTCTAAATCCATGCTACTCGTACATCAATATCTTTAACCTTGTATTGTCGTGAACCTTGGAAACGTTTTAAATTCAAAACACTCGTATTAGCAATACAGAACATACAACAAAACTACGTAATGGACAACACTGTAATTTCAACGTGATTTACTTTTATAAAATAACAGACCTCAGCAATTCAGTATCTGTATAGTAATGAAACTCAGTCTCATGATAATAATAATTAAATTATCAAGAAAATTCGCTTTTTAAAAAAAAAAAAGTCGCGCAAAGTATATATTATAGTAACTGGCTGTGGACACTAGCGAACGCAAGATCGACCGGCTCATGATAAATGTTTTTATAGGCCATACAGATGTTTTTCTTAGTCTGGGTTTTGTTGTTTCCAGACCGCAGACATTTTTTTTTAAATACTTTTTAACATACACACACGATCGTCTGTCCCTAAGGTAAGCAACGCAACAAGCAACTTAATGCCTGTGTTTTAGGTAACAGCCGACTGATATATATATATATATTTTTGTTACATACACAGATATAAAAAAGTTATAAATAAATTACACCCATACTCGGGGCGGGAATCGAACCCACAACCCTGGGGCAGAAAGAAGGATCACTACCAACTTCGCTAACGGGCCAAACATGCGTGTATACGTGTGCGTGTTATGTCTGCATCATAATTCGCGTTAAGGCAATCTCTACTAAAGTAAAGTAAAGCTAATGAGTTATTTTTTTCTTGTATCGCAATAATCATGGAATCTAGTGGTCTATTTATCGAAAAAGATTATAAATTGGTAGTAGTGTGAAGTAACACTGATAGAAAGTAAACAAAATCATGAACGTGAGAAAAACTACGCAGAATACATTGTAAAAAAAAAATCAAAATTAATTTCATCAAATAAAATTAAATAAAAAGCACTGTTATTTTAAGTTGAATACAATCTCATTCGGAAACGAAGCAGTGGTATCTTAAATTATTCACTTCGTTTACGATTTCAGGAGCTAAAACATAGTCTCATCTGCGTACAACCTTATCCTTGAACGCATCTTTTATTCATGAAAGCGTGTGATTTTCTACGAGATTAAATTTTGTTGCTCAAAGAAATCGCCTGTTAGGTATTGGACAAAGTCACTTTTGCTTATGTTATTGCGAATAAATATTTAGTTTAATACTTCTTAAAGCCGTTTATTCATTACAAAAAGACTTATACATAGATTCCTGGTTTCAATTTCAGCACCTTGAGGTCCCAACGGCAACTACTTCTTCGAACTATGTGCCCCTCCCATTGCCACTTCAGATTCGCGACGCGTTGAACTATGTCATTGAAATGACAATCATTTGGTGAAAAAATAAAATATTTTATATACCTACATTGTATGTTAAGTAATGTCAAAGTACAACTCGTTTTTGTCAGAACTTGCTTAACCGGTCTTTTTATCTCTACTACATTGATCTATAGATCAATGCTCTACTATGAAATGCTGTTTTAATTTAAATTAATAACAAGTATGCTTAATTAAAAAAATCAAAAACCAGACTGCATAAAATACTCTTATTATAAACTAAAAAGAATAAAACAATTTACTAGCTTTCATTTGATACCCATATTTCTACAATAAGAAAAAAAATCCAACCCCCCCGCCCCCTCATTCCGCCATTTGCGGGCGCCATTTTGAAAATTCATATAGCCTATGTCACTATTACAATTGAGACAAATCCAACGACACCTCATATGTCAAAAACCGTCCAGCCGTTTGGGCTGTAGGGCGTGCCAAAGAAATGGACATACATACATACATACATACATACATACATACATACATACATACATACATACATACATACATACATACATACATACATACATACATACATACATACATACATACATACATACATACATACATACATACATACATACATACATACACTCGAAAAACATAACCCTCCTTCTGTCGCAGTCGGGTAATAAAATTTAGATAGAGTTCAAAGATATTTACTTATATACTACTTCAATAAAGAAATTAAATTGTATCTAAAATTAGATGTAATCTATATTTAAGTGTTGTTTATACATAAATGAAAATATATTATCTATATATTAATACGTAAAGCAAAAACTTTTTACCCCTTTTTACAAAAATTACGCGGACGGAGAAGTATGAAATTTGGCATATAGTTAAAGTTTATATGGAAAAGAAGTGCAGAATGCTTATATTTTTTTTATAATAATGTTCAAAAAATACATTTAATTTATTTAAAAAAACACTATACACACTATAGTACACACACACATAATAATATGTACAATGACATAATTAGTATATACACAAGTTTTGTTTATTGTCAAAGTCTGTTGTCAACACGATCTTAAATACAAGTCTTGCAACGAATTTCTTATCGAAATTTATTATCACAGATCAGGGCCAATGACTGCTGCATATGCTCACCATGCTATGCGCAATCATATTTTTATGATGTTGACAATGCTGTCAATTATAGATTAGGTCGAATTTCGACCACTGGGCGACCACTAATTAATAATAAAGCCATTATATATTGCCAATAAGTAAATTAAGATTATAAAGTGTATATTTTTAAACCCGCTAATTCTAAATAATAAATCTCCAATTTTTCCTCTTTGCGTAGATAAATATTTAATTGCTGCTCGTACAGTAACCATAAACATAAATATCTTGAAATATATAGCGGTTTATACATAACATGCATGACCATATGCCCCGATTGCGGAGAAACAGTCCCGCTTTTAGACTGACTGTCCCGCTGTATCCATCGAGAACAAAAATATGGGGGCTATCGTAAACAGTCAAAATGATAAATTGCTTAATTTTCAGTTTTTTTTTTAGTTTTCGAAAATTACGAATAATAGACGTCAAAAATCACTTAAGCATCGTTGATATTTTATACTAATACTTGATTCGATACATTTTTTCTACAAGAGACGTTCAGCTCCGATTTTCAAAATAAATTGTCAGCAAAGCGTATGTAATAATCGTATTCGCATGTTTATCTATATATATATAGGAGACTTTCTATAGATATAGTCACTCATCACGATATCTCTGGAACTATGAGATCTAAAAACTTGAAATTTGGAAGGAATATTCCTTTTGCCGATTAGACGTCAGCTAAGAACGGATTTTACGAAATTCTACCTCTAAGGGGATGAAAAAGGGAGGCAAAGTTTGTATGGGACAACTTGATTCCTTAGTCCAATCTACTTCAAATTTTGCATAAATATTCTTTAACAGAATTGATTGAAGACGTGTTTCGTATTTTATCGAAATTCATTCCCTAACGGGGTTAAAAGGGGGTAGAAAGTTATTTTTATATAAATACTCCTTATTGCTTTTTTTTAATTACATTTTATTTTGACACTTGCTTGACAACTCAATCCGTCTAATATATTTTCCAGTATTGACGCAGGTGTAGGTGATATCTTTTTGGGTGCTCCTGATGGAACAGGCAAGACTTTATATTAAACGTAACAAAATTGAGTTGTAAATATACCATGTGATTGATTTATTGTAAAATAGTGTCTAATATAATATTTTTACTTCAATGTTGGTGTTGTGTTAAGTCAAGGGTTTTAAACTAAATGACTCATCAGCAACGCATCTGTAGTTCACAATGATACTGATATAGAAGACACCGAAGTGAACTTGGAAACATTTTTGAATTATACGGCATTAACAACCCAATGAGTTCAGATTGGCACCACGGACTGATGTTGGAACAAGATCAGAAAAAAATCTTATGAATCATGTACCCATTTAACTTTATTTTACACTAAAACTAAGAAGGAAGAAATAAAAGCTGTTTTGGACTATTATTAAATATAAATATATGTTTGATATACACACACGATCGTCTGTTCCTAAGGTAGGCAACTTAATGCCTGTGTTTTCGGTAATAGCCGACTGATACACATTTTTATAAATATACATATAAATAATACATAAAGAAAAAATAGATATTATACCCAGACTTGAGCCGGGAATCGAACCAACGATCCTGGAGCAGAAAGCAGGGTCACTACCAACTGTGCCGAGTCAATTAAAATTTAAAAAAATAATTATTTGCGGGTTTATTCAAATCTAAGAGACAAAATCGTATTGACTTGTGGTGTAATTATACATACTATACAACGAACGAAGCATTGATAACCGTTCTGGTGTAGTGGTGCAAGTAGTCACCTTAACGCCTCGCCTCAATGGCGGTGGTCGTGTGTTCGATTCCCGCTCGACGCAGATATTTGTATTTGTGCCAATATTTGTTTCAGGTCTGCGTGTATAGTGGGTTTCCCCACCATGCCCCGGATAGTACGCAAAGCCGTCAGTCCCGTTTGTTATCATGGATGCCTTATAATAATTTTTACTTATAGTAGGGATATTATCCGCTAACCCGCAGTGGAGCAGCGTGGTGGATTTATATATGGAAAAAAGGCCTTCGCTCAGCAGTGGGTTATTTATAGGATGATACAATACACTACAGTACAGGAGCATTTGTGGCCTGCAGTGAGCCTTACCATAAATATAAGAGTCCATCTAAGGGGAGATGTTACTGCCGGACAGTTCTCAGACCTGTTGCTTAAAAAAGGATATGGTGATTCCCGGGAACCATATAATAATATAATGTATGAGTGTATATGAGTATGTATTTACCATAAACAAAGCTTAAGGTCAAACTCTTACTGTAGCGGGAGTATACTTAAGCGAAAACTGCTCCTCTCAGAGTCAGTTGTATGTGGCATATTCCAGAATAGCCTGGTAATTCTAGCACTCCGAACGAAAAACAAAAAATATTGTTTATTAAGAAATACTACGGAAGGTGTAGTATTTCGATTTCGTTGTAAGATATCTTCTTATATTCTATACCCCCGTGTAACTTTCTCCAGATCAAAAGCAGAGCTTCTTCATCATAAAACATAACCAATTTCATTTTTATTTTAATGTTTAATTAACTTTAAATTGCTACTCTATAGTAAAAATTTGTTATAAAATAAGTATTCAAATATTTTTACATAACAATTTATATGTTATAACAAAATTAATAAAGTAAAAAAAAAAACAAATAAAAATCCTATTATAACCATTTTCGACTTCTACGCGGACGAAGTTGCGCGCAGGTGTAGGTGATAAAAAATATAAATTTATATTTTTCGAAATTTTAGTTAAATACCCGTGCGAAGCCGGGGCGGGCCGCTAGTTATATATATATATACACTCATTTGCAAAAAAAACGGGCGGTTTCGATTTTCTTCCTGGCTGAAAAAAATAAAATACCAAAAAGGTTTTAATCATTAGAACATGTTACTGGCCAGTTATAAAAGTGCCATAATGTTTATAAGAGTACATTCCAAATTCAAATTTTTGACTGAGCCTGGTTTTCAAAGAAAATAACTTTTAACTACATTTTGTGGCGCGAATTCCCTATAGTTAATATCGACTCTAATTAACTTTTTGTCAATTTTTATTAAATTATCTGGTGTCCTTGACATTTAAAAGTATTGTTATTGCTGTTTAGCAATCTCGAAAATGGTAGATAAAGTGATAAAAGCGAGCAAAATTATTGCGCTGCTTGAAGAAGGTTGCAGTCAATGCTTCGTGGCTCAGAGGCTAAATGTGAGTCGGTCACTATCAAGAGACCGGTTTCGTCAAGAGAAGGCCTGGTTCTGGCAGAAAGACATGTACCGAACCACGGGATGATCGTTTTCTAGTTAATCAAGCGTTGAGAAATCGCAAATCTTCTTATGTGGACCTCAAGAACACCCTCGAAGAAGTAAGGAATGTGCAAATTAGTCTATGGACGGTCAGGAGGAGGCTTCTCGCTGCTAATATACACAGTCATCGCCCGGCACGCGGCCCTAAATTACTCCGTGGACATCGAGTTGCCAGGCTTAGCTTCGCTCGAAATTGTGTGTCATGGACTCATGAAGACTGGGATAGGGTATTGTTCTCCGATGAAGCCAGGATATCTCTGCATGGTGAAGACCGACGTCGGCGAGTGCTACGTAGACGAGGAGAACGCTTTGCAGAGGCATGTTTTGAAGAAATCACACCTTATGGAGGGGGCTCTGTTATGTTTTGGGCAGGAATAAATTCTATGGATCGTACGGAGTTAGTCTTCATCGAAAACGGTACACTGACTGGACACCGATACATAACGGAAGTTCTAATTCCTTATGCACAACCCGCTTTAACCGCTCTTGGCGAAAACTCAATTTTTATGGACGACAACGCTCGCGCCCACCGGTCTGGCGGTGTGGATGCGTATATGCTAGAAGTCGGAATTCGTCGTTTGGACTGGCCAGCTAGAAGTCCGGACCTCAATCCCATAGAGCATGTCTGGGACGTTCTGAAGCGACGAGTGAGATCAGTGCAGCCGGCTCCACAGACCATCAGAGAGCTAAAGAATGTGATTACCGCGGAGTGGGAACGTATTCCCCAAGAAACCATAAAAGATATACTCACTAGCATGCCCAGACGAATGCAAGCTGTGATTTCAGCAAGAGGGGTCACACTCAATACTAAACTTTTATCTGCTTTTAATGTATTCAAGAAAAACAAAGAAATTAACGCGTTTCATTTTTATTTAGCGAGCAGGTACAATCATAGTGTTTTGAGCTTAAACATTATTTCTTAATAATTTAATTAAAATGTTATGATAAAACTGATGAAAACTATTCCTTCCTAATTAATTTATAAAATTCTGAGGATAACAATACCTAAAATTGTCAAACAAACTAATAGTAACTATAAAATAGTTCTTTGCTTAAGTGCCCGTTTTTTTTGCAAAAGAGTTTATATATATATATATATATATATATATATATATATATATATATATATATATACACATATATTTCTAACGCCAGTCTTCTACTTGGCAGTCGATTATAAGGTCGAACGGCTATGAAAAGGCGTGCTAATCGACGCATTAAAGCGAAAGAGTTCCGATCGACCGCCAATACTGATAGTCACAATTACTCCATTACAACCGGAAGAGGGCTTATCGTCGGTTCAGTTCGGAAATCGTAATATGAAAACGCTCTTTTGTTACCTACAGAAAAGCTTTGGTAGTGTTATTTTAAAGAGGAAATTTAGTTTTATTGCCTTAAAATATATTTGTATTTTCTGTTATATTATTTAAGCTAAATATTTTTTATGAAATGAGAACTATTAGCGAATTATATAAATGGTAAACAACATACGTTTTTCATCGTACTAACTGATAGTATCATTAAAATATGGTAATTTTGTAATCTAACAAATATATTTATTTTATGACATTAAATATTTCTTTCATAATAAATTCCAAGAAATTATCATACTGTGTAACTAAGTAATTGATAAATAGTAAAAAAATGATACTACTAGTCCACGGGAGTCTACGGTTTCTGTACAATATACATTTAACAATACGTATATTTTATAACCGTAAATAAATGCAGGTAAAGGATTTGCACGACCGTGTTAAATTTTGAATTACATAATTGTTACATAGGTTAACTAATAACGAACAAAATAGGTATAAAAAATTTAATTAAGTTTTTATATAACATTCAGTTTTTATTTTTACGGAACCCTGATGTACCTAAACTGCATATAAGTAAAGTATTATAGTTTGTCTAAAAAAAAGAGCTCCAATAAATCTATACAAATAACAAATCTGTTAAAACCTCCGTTTTATTAATACACTATATATCATCAAGAATAAATTTCAATAGCGCGTTTTTTTTCGTATCAGCGCCATCTCTTATCGTGTTTTTCTTTGTTCACGTATCACGTAAAAAGTACAAAACCAATGTAAATAACTTTAATACATAAAAATTAGACATAACTCACAGTATAATTTAGTTTTTGTTTCATTGTAATTGAATTTAAAAATAAATATTTAAGAAAATAGAAATAGGTACCTACGCCGCCAACGCCATCTGGTCTAAGGAATCTTAAAAACTCACAAAACTTATTTTTGAGTTATTATTTTGCTAAACTTAAAAGTTTACTAAATATGTCGAATAGGAATAGAAATCGTTTTAATATTTTAGATAAACATCATTTTCAATTAATATAGGTACTATTATGTTAAATGTCACTAAATATAAAAACGATATTCTACTATTATACGATAGATGGCGCGATGTAGGTGATAAAAAATATAAATTTATAATTTTTAAAATTTTAGTTAAATACTCGTGCGAAGCCGGGGCGGGCCGCTAGTTATTAATAAAATCAAATGGTACAAAACATGTGTCTAAATTCTTATTAAATTATATTTCTATAATTAACACATAAATCTAAAAGAAAACAATAATTCAATTGAAAAATCTAACAGTTGTGTGTCAAACCAGTTTTTCTTATGTAATTAATCCATTTCGAGGTTAAAAATTTTTAGGAAGTCATTTATTACATGTTTATTACCATTCAAAGGTTGTAAGATACTTCAACTGCGATAGATGAATTATTACAATTTAATGGTCGTTGGGAATTTCGACCTCAATAAACTTCAATGTGAGTGCTTATTTGAACTATTTCCATACTGTGGGAAAACAAATATGTGTACAAACAAATGAAATAAGAGAAACTAGCAGTAAATTGACCTTTAGAAAGATCGCGTTGATGTGTAAGTAAACTACGAACTTAAATTTTAATATTCACATAAGAATTAATTTCAGACCTTGTTTGAAACCAAGCTCAGAAGGTTCGCTACAAAGCAAGGTGGTCGGCGGGCAGTAACCCTCACTTTACGAGCTCTCTGGCATAAAGGTAACTTAGTTCAACTACAGGAATAGTTAACTTGCGAACGTATTCAAGCCGTATCCGGAGATTTATGATTTATAATCACTACATACAAATCTATAGTTCAATGCAGCGCGGCTCCTGCGTCATTTCGTATCGAGGTGAGTCGGCCACGAGACGGGACCTGACGTACGAACCCGATAATTTTATTCAATTATTTTCCACCCACTACGTTTAAATTATTATAATATCAATCAGTGGAAATGGTAATTTGTTTGTTTAAATAAAGTACCCCGCACCAATCATGATAATACTTTTAATAGTAGATATCAAACGAAATAAATACATCAAACAATTTCTTACTATTAGAGATAAGTATTTTAATTTAAGATTAAAAGGTATAAATCAACACGTGTTTATATGCAAAACTGAAATTATTATATATTTCTATAAATTACAATCAAAACATTTCTTTCAAAATGCAATGACATTAATTGCGACGACTTAGAAAGTGTCGAACTTCATCAAAATAATACCGGTTTGATTACTTAATTTCATATTCATTTAATCGGGTACTTGTAACCTTTCAAACTAAAAATTGTTGTCCTCACATTTAACAAATGTTATGTCTAATTTATGACTGCTTACCGTGATGGTGTCATAGATGCCATTTTGATCTTTGCGAAGGGTGGCGGAAACATTGGCGGCGTTAGCGGAGGCGGGTAGCGCGGAGTTATCTTCTCGTGACGGCGGAGGCGACAACTGCAGCGGGTCCCCATTACGTGCCCACGTTCGATGGATTTGCCAACTTGTGTCCGAGAATCTTGCTTTATCCTAAATAACAAAATATTCAATTGTAGTAACTAACATGTATTTATAAGATCATTAAAGAAATATATACATATATATGAAGATAGTTAATATTAAGTGTTAACATTGTTAATAACTTATTAGTAGAAAAAGTCTACTTTATAATCTTAACAAAATTATTTGAGTATGAGACGTTTATTTATACTGATAAGACCACCTTGGTGTACTTTTTGCATTTCTTAGTCTTACATTTAGTTTAACAGCTTTGCAATATTTTTGTATTATTTGTACTTTAGGATTTTATTAACGATGTTTTTTTTTAACATCTGTAGTCAAACCACTTCGACATACCAGCCTAATATTATTATCAATCGCAAATTGAATTAGTAGTAAAAGTATGGTGTGTAATTAGGCATGCTATTAGCGAGTGGACGGTGTCACAGGCCATTCAAAATGTTCCACAGAGGACAAAAGGCTTTTAGATCCGTGTTAAAATGACAATGAAGACCGTTGCGGTTGTGTTATTGTATATTAACTGTTTAGACACGCAATATTATTTTTGACACACCTAGAAAACATTGATTTGATTCTGAGAGAGTCGCTAGAGACATCTCCCCGCTGGTCGATAGCTTCATAGAGATAAGTTTATTATCCTCGTCACGTCCAAAACTTCTAGGCTGGACTTCTTTGTATTACGAGACACGCTCAATGCTTATACCGTACAGGATACAGCTAGCACATAATATCAAAAAACGCTAGGCACGTTGCGACCAGGTAACCTAATAGCATAGTTAGCATGGTCTCTCTTGTAGCCTCGTCTTAAATGAAATTATGAATATTATTAAAATAAAATTAAAACTTTAGCGAATATTGAATATAATACTACTCTATATAGTGTGACAGACTATTTTCTACTATATTATTTTTATGAATTGTCAAAAGTTCAAACTATTTTTTCCATTTATTAAGACATATATATATACAAATTCCGTGCTTTTAAAATTAATTAATATATAATGTATGCAGATATATTTGTATGAAAACATATCAAGATATAAGGGGTTAGTGAAATTGACTAATGATGTCTCTGATAACCTCGGACACTTCGCTAGATTCCTTATAAGAAACTCATTCGTAGACGTAATTGGGATTCAAGAGCCATAAAATAAATACAAATGTGTAAATCTGGATAAACTTTCTTTATACAATCTTTACGCGTCTTCTACCATCAACAATAATAATTGAATGAACAGTATATCGGCTAGAAATGAGCAATTTTGGAAATGAAAGTAGTTTTCAAATTACAGAGCATAATGCGACTCAGTGATGCACAATGCCGAAATGTGCTAATGAATGAATAATTGGAACGTCATTTAATGTTAAATATTGTATTATTAATGTCAACAAAAATACATTTTATATATGGAATATAAAAAAAGGTCCATGTTTACACCTTCATCCATACTTATATTTATTTTTTAACACGGTCTGAATTAACTTTTTAATATTTCAAAAAAACTACGACGAAACGAAAGTTTAAAATTGTTTTCTTCAACAATAAACAATGTTACTAACGATTATATAAATAAAATTTTGATCTATGCTACCTTAAAGAAAAAATACTTGTTAATTTTCTGCTACTGAGTTGGTATCAACTACACGCATCACGCGAAAGCACTACTTTTGAGAGTGCTCGATTTTGCGAAGCGTTGCTGTAGTTGAAATATTCAACTTGAGCATTATGCCGCATAATGCGCTTTAATGTTGTAATTGGAAAACAAGGGAAATAAAGTCTATTGATAGCAATGCGAAATCTAATATAAATACAAATCACTATTAGCGTGGTTCTCGTGAACTTGACTCTTGAGTATTTTAGTTAATTTAATGGTTGTTTGTAATGAACAGCGTGCATAATTTGAATGGAAGACTGTGCCTATTTATTTATTTTTATTTAATGCTGTATTGCATATATTATAGAAACAACCTTTTAAAATAATTGTAAAAAATATGCAATAACTGTTTTATCAATAAAAGCGTTTTCTTACATGTAAAGATTAACCATGCTATCAACTATTACACCAACGCTATTGAGCTCGAAGAATAAAATACATGGATCAATTTGAGTACAATGAATTTTTAAGTACTAAATTTGTCTTATAATTTATTCCTTCTTCAGCGTGTCATTCATCGTTCAAGGTGAAGGAAATCTTCATGAGAAATTTATGACTCTGTAAAAAAAATCGAATAAAGTTTTTTCACCAATCATCAATGAGCAACTTGGCGACAATTTACAGGCTGTTACAGTAATATCAGTTAAGATGAAAATAAATAGGCAAGGCCCACTTACATTAAAAAAGATACCGTTATGTTTGCAGACGATACTATATAATATATGGAAAGTGTTGTCATAAATTAACGTAAAAATCTGTAATCAATGCTTAACATATGAAGTATTTTTGTTTACAAAAGACACTTTAAAACTTTCAGCGCTCTAGAAAATAGCCAAGCTTGTCTTGTAGTATCGGATAGATAAGATAATAAACATCCCACGTGTCTGCTGCATCGTTTGAATTCTGGGTAAGCAAACAGATATGTGCGTGGGTGCGTGCTCTTCACATTTCGTTACCACTTTCGACACATATAAGCGAACTCTAATAAAGTTACACTTTTACCTTATTTGATTCATATTTAACATCTCGGATGTTGATTTTTTAAACGTTTTAATAAGAATAATAAATTTATATAAAATATATAAAATTATTTATTAAAAACTAAATTCCTTGACGTGGACAAAGGTCAACTATGCGTGCTTAAAATTATGCTATAAAAGTTTACAGATTCAGAGCAGAAGAACTGTATATAGATTGTAGATACAATTAGAACATTTTCTTTGGCATTATTATAATCTTTATTTAAATTGTTAACTTTTAGTATTATGTAAGAAATATCATAGAAAAGCGGGTCTTTCTGCCACAAGTACCTACTAGTAGCAATACTAGTCACTACGATAGTTCATATAGCTGTATCCTAATTCTAACTATAGCTGTAACATGTTAATAATGAAATAGATATTTTTGACGTGATAACATCTTGAAAATCGATGAACGCCGGCTGCACGCTCGAAAAGCATGATTCATTGTCACGTTCCGGGAGCGAGAGCGCGGAACAAACGATAGAGAGGCACGATCGGCCTAAGCGTACTCCATTTTTCGGCTTGTGACGAATCTATCGATACGTCACAAGCCGAAAAATGGAACAGAAGAGAGATGAGATATCGCTCTTCTATTCCACTCTATCGGCAGATGCGTTCGAGTAGAAGAGAAAAAAATATTTGAATTAACTAGTGCAAATAAATGTTAATTTATCGAAAAAATTGTAATTTTCAATTAAGTCCTTCTTTGTATTATACAAAATAAAAAGCGTGTAATAATGATAATAGGTACATTGATAATAATTCAATTCAATTCATAAAAGTATACAATTTTTCATCAATGTTTTCTTATGACGTTACCATGTCAAATTATAGTCCTCAAACCGACTTCACAGATAACCAATTTTTATTTTATTTTATTATTTAAATGATAAATATATGCCTATAAATAAATAAAAAATATATTCACTTTTAATTTTAGATTTAAATGTTTTATTAGATGTCCACGTGTTTTTATGTGTACCTATACATTGCGTTTCATACTGCAAAGAAACATATAAAGTATTTGCGTTAAATCTAAAGCGAATAAAATCACTTATTAGTATTTAAGTAATATTGGTTTATTTGTTTGCTTCTTACAGAAGCGAAATTGTTAGTCTTGGCGAGAGTATGAATATTGATAAATGCTTTTCTAAATTTCTACGTAACACACGTTGTTTTCTACATTTGTGTAAAATTACTAGTAAAATAAATTCATTTAAACTGTTTCTCTACTACTTAGTAAATAAAAAAGAACTAAACGAGCAGATCTTTAAAATTTTCAAAATGACAAAATAATGAACGACTTATTTGAAATAGGTTCATACTACTTAATTTTAAGTATTCATTAAACCTCGCGTCATTAACTAACACCGACTTTCCCTTCGAGAGATTGATATCCCGAGACTAAAAGGCCCAATTCTTTTTCACACAATACAATTTTTTCATCCTTAGGCGTGGTGCGTCGGATATTTTGTTCACAAAATTTATTTCATATTATCCTGTTTATAATATCTGATTTTTTAAAAGTGGTTAGAATTATGTAGTGTTTGGAAATTATCGATGAATTAAAAATATATATATTTACGAATAGCAAAATTTTAAAATGAAATAATATACTTATAATTATTGTCACGATAAAGGCCCTCATATGAAATGTTTCTTTGATATATTTTGCCGATAATATTTATCGCGTATCGTTTTAAGCAGTATACCTACTTACGAGTGCGTTGTGTAAACAGAGGCCAAGGACAATTGGAACACGTATTAGCGACGCGATTATAACTACTGATAGTGACTGACCCGATCAGACCTCTTGTTTTTATTTTCATATCGTTTTATTCCATTCTTAGTCAATATAGGTACCACGAAGCATTGTAATTGCTTCGTGATAGGTACCTACTACATAAAAAGAAGAAAAAAACAAAGTCATAAAACTTGTAACAATAACCCGCATCGGTCAAATGTGTTTTATTAATGTATATTTATATGATAAATAGTTCATGAACTTATAATACAAGGAAATAAAATATTAGTCTACAGTCAAAACTTTTAGGATACTCAAGGATAACTCGACAAGACAAGATTAACACGGTAAATTGGATAACAGCGTTACAAATTGAGTAACGATGGCACTGAATTCCAAAGTTTTTGTTTTTGTTCGACTTATTTTTTTTACTCGTTATGTCTACTAAAAGTTTTAACGTAGGTACACTGAAATGCAGTACAACGTAGGATATATTAGACAATACATGTCAGCTGACCGTAAAACCTGCACGATGATATCTGCACCATAAGTATCTACATCACAGATTTTTAAATGTTATATTTAATTTTGTATTACATGTTATATTTAATGTAGCCTATCTTCTGTGTAAGAATATAAAGGCTTACCTTAAAATTCTTTAGGATATTATAAAAGTTTAAAATCACTCTACATTTATATTCACAATAACACTGTGTATTAACGAATTACGTATAGGTAGATACATTAATGTATAAAATATTTAAGATTTTGTTGTAGTATTAAGTAATTAATTGCTATAAGCCTACAATTTATAAGAACTACTCTGCAAATCCAAAATTACGAATAAGCTACTTAAGAAACCTTATTTGTTTGTAATGGTTATAGCGTCGTATAAACAAATCGAAGTACAATTGACACTTAAGTAGGTATCCGGTCATTGCTTGACTCATAATTGCACTGCTAAAACTGCTGTACCACAATCAAGTACAATGTAAAGATTTTATTTAAGATTTCTTCACTTCATAACTTTTATTACAATAAGATTAAATGCTTTTAATTATACAAGTTTGTTATTATTAAAAAGTCAAAAAATACATAAGAAAATATAGTAAGGTAAATATTAACGTAAACTCTAGTAATATTACGCCGAGTTGCACGAAACAAATTTAAAATTTAAGTGTTTATTAAACTAATTTAATCACAAGAATCGTGATTATCTTTTGCACAAAACGTACATCTGATTAAGTTAACAAAAAATTTTAGTTTAATTAAAGACCTATCTAATGGATGATTAATTCCAACAGCTTTAAATTAATCATGAGATCAACTAATTTTAAGATTAATTGCAACTTAACTAACGGACAATTTGCGACGCTTTCGTGCAACTCGCCGTTAGACAAGTAAATGCTAATTATTTTACTTTGTTCCACTTTCACAACACAATACATGCTAAATATTACATTGTATATAATATGCAGACTTCCAGTAGATTTACTAGTCAGCTAATCTACTAGCAGGGTCCGTGCTTAATGTTATTAGTGTATTATCTGTATATTATGTGTATGTATATATGAAAAGCTTTACTGTAGGTTTTGTATAGGAATTATAATTTCGTACGTCGTACCAATCGATGAGTTGCGAGAAAGACTAATAGAACTCTTGTGTTGGGTCTAATGAATTAATGATGAAAGTAAATAGCTTATTGAGTAGGTACGACGAAAGTAAGACAAAAACTATTACAATGACACTTTCTAGTTTTGTTACGTAAAAACGTAAATAGGAATAATATTTTGTTAGTGGGTTTCATAAGCTTCATTGCTCCGACTTATAAATTTATTTGCCTAACACGTGTTTCGAATACAGTATGTAAACAAATCATAGTATTCATTTAATAGCTATATGTATTACAAGGTATATTTAATATATTCTAGTCGCATCAAAATCATAATATATTAAACGTAATGATCTCGTTATCTTTGCCTATATGATGGTTTAATGTACATATATAACATTAACACGTAATACTGAATTAAAAAATCAAATCTAAATCTTCAATAAACATAGTGCTTAACATTGATACTAAATATTATAATCGTTTTGTTCGACCGTTCAAACTCGTTAGTAGTCGGATGTTATTTCAATTTAAAAATATAATAGAAGCAAAGAACGCGGTACGCGGCCTTCGTTTGATAAGATAACCTTGCCTTCCAATTTAATTCGCACTTCGCAATACCGTGAGGAGGGAACGCCGGTCGCGGAGACGTGTAGAAAAAAATTTAATATAACTCTTATTACTCTTATCTTCAGCGGCGTTAGTTTTTACACTCCTGAAAACTTTAATTAATAGTTTCTTTATATTATAGGCAGGTATTGACATTTTCAAGAAATATCTAAAACGTAGAATGGATGTACACGTTTTTTAGAGTGATAAATTATTAATATAAGTAAATCGCTGAGCCGATAAGACCAAACATACTAAATGTGATAAGTGTTAATTACTATGATACATGAAATTTAAATCTTTCGTATTTTTTTATATGATTAAAAACTACTATTTGTGTAGGTACCTCATGTTCAAAAGGATCATCAGAATGGGAGATGCGTCCTTGTTTATCTCCATTGAAAGACAGTCTCCTCTTGAACAACTTCATTTTTGATCGCAGCTCATGCCGCTTTGCAAAAGTCACCTTACGCTGTTGACAGCGACACGGCTCATTATTTATTACTTAGCGCGTTTGAACTTTGAACAACGTTGCGACCATTGATAATGTTATAAAAGTCAGTTTTTAATTTTAACGGTTAAACACTGTGCTACATGAGTGTGCTAGCTGCGATTTTTCCTATAAAACTGGGTGACAGGAATTTTCGCGCCATCTAGTTGGAGCACGCGTAAGGTGCGGGGTCGCCGATGGCACATGCCGTGGTCGAGGTAGAGTGTGGATCGGTCGCGCGCCCGCCGCGCACTGCTCGAGCGCGACATACAGTGCGGCCGTCGAGCTGCGCCTCGACCGCCGTCACCTTCACGACTTACGTCTAATACGCTCCCCCAACTTTTAACACATCATCGAGCCTAAACAATAATTTAAGCCCCTTTTTTATCTGTTAAGATGTTAACGAAATATAAATAATCATATATCTACTTGAATTTTATGTAATCGTTCTTTAGTTTATTAACATTCTCATTCGCTTTTCTTATATATGTACTTTCATTAGCATCTATTACTTTTACCGAAAATGTTATTTATAATTAAAAACATTATCCATAATAATAATAAAAAATAGATGTTTTATCTATCTAATAGCTGATCAACTCAAAGATAAAATCTATTACACACATTAGAAAAAGAAAAAAGTTAAATTTTTGATCTAATAATTTATTGCAATAAATTTTAATAGTAAATTAAAAACAAAAATCTTATGCAGTACGTAACCATGTCATTTAACATTTCCGTTTCCTTGCAAAGTAAATTATGCTCTACGCATAAAATTAGAAGTGCAGAGAAAACAACATCCGTTGTTACCATAAACAATGTTCTAAAATTGAACGAGCCTACAGGTCTGCGTTTGACATTCATGTCAATTACCGGGAACATTTTGTAAATAACAGTAATGCGAACATACTATATCATTGATCTGTGAATGTGAGTGAGTGATACCATCGATAATTATCTACTATTAGCTTACTTGGTAAAACTCATTAAAGACAATTATTACCATAAATGAATCTCAGCGGAATATAAATTATGCCGTAATACATTATGATTATTTTTGCTTTTTTAACATTATTAGCACTCGAATAAATGATTATACTAATAAATAAATAATAATAAATAAACGTCTCACACTCTACGGCCCCCCAGTAGGATGTGAATCCTGTGTCGGGGGTCCGGAAACACACAATACACAAGCACAAACGCCCAGACCACGACAAACATCTGTATGGCCTATACAAATATTTGTCATGTGCGGGGATCGAACCCGGGACCGCTAGCGCATCAGTCAGTTACTGTGACCACTGCGCCAACGCGTCGTCAAACTGTAATATTATAAATTGACGGATACTATTAATATTATAAATTGACGGTGGAGAATGTTAATAGCTTATCTTTCGCAAACATCTGACAAATAGTAAAGCATTTAAGGCTAAACGTCGGTATAAACAAATTGCGTAGATCATTTTAGGTATTTTTCCAGACAAGTAGTCTAGTCA
This sequence comes from Euphydryas editha, assembly GCA_036937285.1. NCBI lineage: Eukaryota > Metazoa > Arthropoda > Insecta > Lepidoptera > Nymphalidae > Euphydryas > Euphydryas editha. The sequence goes on along the minus strand of JAUPFZ010000006.1, from coordinate 12,031,836 downwards.
TTAGCAGTACGAAACCAGAAGAACAAGTACATTACAACGTAATGTTGTACGTTCCCACTCTTATGGAAAATACATTCATGAAAACAAGCACTTTCCTTTATTGTAAAGACGAAATTTTACAAATATTAAATTAGCTAAAATTTGTACACATTTTTGTTCATATTATATCATTTGTGAGATTTTATTTCATTATTACTTATTAATTATTAAAACAGTAAAGTATTAGACTTTAATTTACTAAAGACGAAGCTTCAGCAGTTGTCCCCGAGTAAGTTTTGCAATAAACAATCTCATAATAATCTGTTCTCAAACCATAACAATCTATTATTAAATCAGGTATTGAATGCATTCCGTACGAAGAGATCGGGCCATGACATTTGTTAAATCTGCAAATATTTCAATGTACGCAATAAACTGTATAATACATTACACGTCTCGAGCTTTTGGTTAGAGTGAGCAATTATTTCAATGATAACTACATCGTCTTTAATATATGGCATGATCAATAATAATAATCTGACAATGTGAGTACTTTCTTATGATAATATTCAAGTGTTGACTAAAAATCTAAATCATTTATGAATTACATAAATTCTTGTCAGCCCACCGTTCCTCAGAGAGCACGTGAAGCCGTCGGTCCCGGTTGTTATCATAAATACTGCATAAAGATTATTTATGCGGTGTTAATGATAACAACCGGGACATTACTCTTGGTAAGAAAATTATTCACCAATCCAACACGGAACAGCGTGGCGGATTAAGTACCAAATCTTCTCCTATATATTGCAGCAGCAGTGATTCATTTACAGGCTGCTTCAGTTCAGTATATAATTATGGGGTAAATTAACTACACGAATTTAAAATGTATATTTGAACATAACCCGCTTTATCAAAAAAGTGGATCTGTTTTATAAGCAATGTATTATTTATTTAATTAAAATACGAAATGATTTTCTAAGAAACAAATGAGTTCTTGAAAGTATTTAATAATAGACGTTCACATTCTTTAAAATATTTTATAAACGTCCATTTCATCAAGGAAGTATAAAAAACGCAAGTGATTACAAACCATTTTTTCGTAGTACAGAATAATGAAAGCATTTTTGTTCCCGTTTTCTTTGTTGTCGAGAAAATTGAGCGGTAGAGTCGTTTCTATAAATATGTACTACAGGTGTGGATGGAATAAATATGATACCATTTCAGATTTCAGGCACATTCAGGATACTTCTCATCTACCTCCACGCTTCTGCGCTAAAGATAAGTTAAGCCTGTGACTTGCAGTCGCAACTTGTGATTTGGTATTGCGCCAAATGTTATCTATAAAATACTATTATTTGTCATTCTTACGTCACATATTTTATGTGACATTGTTGCACTGATACAAAAATGTGATGTCAAAATAATTATTGTGTATTTTACATAAGTAAAGGTAAATAAGAGTTAGTTTATCGAGAAAAAAAAAGATGATTGTTAAGTAATTGTAAGCTTAAATCACACAGGATGGGAAATAGAGTTGGAATGTTGCACCGTGTTAGAATGAACCCGTTAATGTTTGTATTATGTTTAACGTCTATCCTTGCTTAGTGTTTACTTTCCCTAGAGCAGGTTACACTATTTTAATACTGTTATAATCTTTTTGTCTTAACAATAGAAACAAAATTATCGAATAATCTATTTTTTAAATTTCAACATTTGTTTACTCACATGCTACATTGCATATTTCATCAAACAGTTTTTTATTTAATAATCGAAATAAATGAGGTTCAGCCTCCTACATAAGAGATTCCAAAGGTACTACATAATACACCAAAAGTCTTCCAAAGTAAAGATAGTTAGTTATAAAATATTACTTTAAATAGATTCATAGACAAGTACGTAGTTCTGTTAGAAAATATTATTATTATATTTTATGCAATACTTTTTACATTATTAATTGTATATTGTTCTCTTGAAATATGGTAAACCGTACAGTTGATATGTACTTAGAACTCGATTAATTTTACCGTCGTTGAAATTAACTGGATATTCAGTTGGAAAAGGCAAACCACATTTTGACACCCTGTCAGACGTGCAACTTTCTTGTTCACGATCCATAATCATAATCATAATGGAAGTGCACGAAACCAGCAATTTCCTACCGCAAACAGCCCTTCGCATCAGATAACGCACTCATAATAAGAGGATGGTCAGTGAGCTGTATATGCGAAAGTAAAACTTATAAATATGCTTCCGAATATTGCTATTTAAATCATTGATTATATTTACCATATACCTACACTATTTATCTTAAAATAAGAATACAATACGATATAATTAAATCGATAACTCACTGAGTTTTGAAGCCGCTGTAATATCTCCGCAGAATTGGCCGGGTCGGAGAGCTCGATAGCGCCCGACACCTGAAATTAATATTGCTTTATTCTTCCTTCCTTTCCTCTTCCTCGCATAAAGTATTATTTATTTCTTTAAGGCAATATTTATATACCTACAAACTATTACAGTGTTTGTGTATAAGTGACGCATATATACTTTATACTATATTTAAAGATTTTAAAGGCTTTGATTATATTTGTGCTTACCGTTCTTTTTTTATTTTAGTGTCAATTTAACGATCTATATTATTATTATAGACAAAAATAGCGCGAAAAATTAAATTTGGACCAATATATTTGACGAATAAACAACAATGATAATAAGTAGGTCAATTGCACACAAGGGCGAAAACAATAATTATTAAGGAACAAGAGTAGCGTGCCAAAGTAACAGCATATTTGTATTTTATTTATGTTTATTACATTTGTTTTAATTATAACGACTATCTATATTTCAACAATGGTCTATTATTTCGAGAAGTAAATAGGCTTTTACAAAGTTTATCGAAATATGTGATATTGGTCTGCTATAAGGTCAATATAAACCGACCCTGGATACTAGCCAGCTCAAAACTAGGCTACGGACAGTTTGTCTATATTTAATCAATATCAATAGACACTGACATAGATTTTATAAATTTTATTTATAAATATTTAATTAATTTCGTAATAGCTACAATATAAACATGATAGTTATAAAGACTACATATATTTTTAAATATTTCGTAGCATTAACAGCAATTATTGATAATATAATGAATTGAACACAAATCTCTAAAATAAACTTTAACTTCTATTAGAAGAAAAGAAATTCTTATAAATAACTATATCTATAACATTATTTAATTTCCTTGGAATCATTAAACTCCCATAATCTCATCATAATCCCATAATCATCCCTCTCATTGTTTGCAGAATAAAATAGGTAAAAGTAGTAGTTTGGCGATTATTAGGGTTTAATATCTTTAAGCGATATTGTAGTACCTATTCGCAGTTAGGAACCAGTAATGATAAGAAATTCTAAACAGTAATATAGAGAAAGTGATAAACGAGCCATATTCGATCACACAAACAGGTTTATCTGTTTACGTGTGGCTTTACGAATCGGTCTCAGAACAGTAATTTGTGGTTATTGTTCACCATGATATCCCCACACATTTGCGATGCGATTGCGGTGTTCTATGGCTGTTCTACAAATTGAAGTTTGAAAGTCTGCATTTACCTTTAATCTGGTTGCATATATGGGTGTAAATTATGTGAAAGTCAAAATCTCTTTGTGTGTGTTTAATGACGTGTATTGCCATCAAAGAGCTGAATAAAAAGTTATTAATGGCTTGAATTCCATTGTAAATATCTTATATTTATTTTTATAGCAATATCATTACTCTTTATTAAATGGAATAGCTTCATTTGTTATAAATTATGGAAAAAGAACATTTCTAAATAAATAATAATATTATGTACATAAATGCATAAATTTTTTCATATTAAATATTTCTTTAGTTGGATTGACATGGATCATTTTTGTAGACTGTCCTAAACGGATTATTTTATTTATTTTATAAATTTGATTGTTTGCCTGATATCGCGCGGTTGTTCTATTTTAAGCACTAAATTAAACGCGTATGCTTGAATTTAAACGCTTAAGGGTCTGATCGATAATTAAACTTGATTTAAAACTTGCGTGCTTAAGTTTTTTTATTTATATTTAGAGATAGAAAATAGGCGCTACCCAAAATACTTCGTAAATCTCAAATACTATTGGATTTAAAGGCAAAATTAAGAGCATTGTATAAATTTAAACTACAACAATTACTGAACCATATGATGGTTCATGGATGATCAACACCAATTCTATCAAAAATCTATTGCTTATCTTATTCTATTCTTATTCAATCATCGTCCAATGAAGAAATGTTACAGAAAAATAAATAATAATAATAAATTCTTCTCGGAAGATGATATCTTCAAATTTTCTCCGAACTTAAAGGTTACTAATTCGTTGAAACGTGTTCTATCTTAGTAGCCTAATCTACCACGTCACATTTTGCGACAACTATGTCGTGATGGTATTAAAGAGTTGTGTAACAAAAACGAATAAACAAAAGTGACAAAATTATAAATGTTGTATTTCTGCTTTCGTTTTATAATTCTCGTGAAATTTTATGAAGGCATAAAAAAAATGTAGAGCTGTGATGTGTTAGTTATAAAAAGGATTATCCATAAGTAAATTTAGCGAGTTCGGTTAAGATGCTCAGCCACTCCATATGCCGCAATGCCGTAAAAATAAACTTAGAGCACCACTCCCTGGCCTGGAGTCGGCAATCGCCCTCATTCGTGTTGCTTGATAGACTGCAGACCCCACTTATCCATCTGCGTTTATTAGGTCGATCAGGAAAACGCAAAGTTTATACCCCTGTATTTATTTCGATGGGTGCTCTTTCGCCGTAATTATTACTAAAATGTTTGAAATCTTTTGAAAAGTTTACGGAATTTCTAGAAACTGGTTACGTTATTTTCGGCAAGTTTTACATACTTATACTTGTAAGATGGCATCAGGATAGCCTGTAATTTTATTGTCCTGTGGTAGGAACACGAAAACAGTAAGCCAGTTTGGTTGCATTTAAGTATGGTTTTAATAATTACGCAGCACAGTGGTTCCCAGTCGACGTTTACGTTTACTTATTCAGACGATTCAATATAATATCAGAATATAAATAAATATCAACTTCTCAATAGATGACGTTAACATATTTATTACAAACAACAAATAAATAATTTATTTCTAACATTTTGTATAAACTATAAATGTTAATAACTTAATACCACGCAGAGCTATCTGTCACGTTTATCAAGAATAAACAAAATCGTTTTAAAACTAGATATATAATTACAACATTTATATGTATATGGACCGTCATTATTATAACAGTGACGCTATTTAAACATGCGATCTCGTCTCGTAACTAAGTTTTAATACATTTATAATGTAAATACCTCAGTTTATTAGTCTCATTTTGTCCCACTACTGGTCAGATTCTTCTCAAATAAAGAAAGATTATTTCTTTACAATGCTTCTCTGCGAATTCGAAAGAATACATTTCTTAGATATTTTTCCGCCAAGCACATGACGAATATTTAAAGTTTTAAGATCAAAAATTTTATTTTTTGGGTTATTCCGCTATGATTACAAGCAACAATATTAAAAATTTATATATATATATATATATATATATATATATATATATATATATATATATATTACGAATAAAACGTCAAAAATATATAAATAATGTAATCGTTAAAACGGTTTTACCATAGACATCTGGTAACGATCGTTACTCATGGTAGGAATATTATCCGCAATAGAGCAGCGTGATGGATTAAGCTCCAATCCTTCTCCTACATGGAGAAGAGGCCTTTGCCCAACAGTGGGACGTTATAGGCAGATTCAGTTCAGTTAAGTTCAATCGTTAAAACGTTTTACAGTTACTATCGAAATCTGTCTATCAGTATCATATACACTTCTTAAACCAGTCATAATTTTTTGAATAAATAAGAATGTAAATTATAGTAAAGTAACTCCAATTTGGCTGGCATCATTACTGATCTCATGAAATATCCATAAAAATGTTGTGCATAAATTACAAAAGAAACAAGTCTTGGGTGATTATCACGAAAATATTTCATTCACAATTCCTGGTAAAGACTTAACAGAATTATTTATTACGTGTTTCAAAGAAATTCGATAAAATGAAAAAGGATTTAAACATCATTATAATGTAAAAGACGGCGTGAACGACTCAATTGACTAAGATGACATTGGACATGTGCACGAACACAAAGTGAAGCGTACATTCTCTTAACATGCGTGGCGCGATAAATTGTGAAGGGTTTGACCAAAATATTTAAGGTGAAACTGAAATATCTTTTTTATAAAACTTCCTCTTCTTATACTTTTTGCCGCTCAGTTCCATAATCAACAGAATATTGCGGACACAAAACTGGATCATTTATATAAGTTTGAACGTATTAAAATATTCCCGTAAAGTATCTTAATTATTACTAAAATTTTTAAAGAAAAATAAAATAAAAACAGCAATATAACTTAATATTCGAATTAAAGTTTGCGGTATATTTAATTCCAACATATATATATATATATATATATATATATATATATATATATATATATATATATTTGTGTAATAAATTCCTGCGTTATTGTTAATCATTGAAGGTTCTTTGCCACATGTTATTATATAACGCACTAAAATATAGAAATTGATGACAAAAGTGACGTAATCAAAATAAACATTATACGTAGGCTCTATTAAAAAAAACACATAATTACCTCGAATACAATCAAAATGTAACTCAAAAGCTATTCACATCATAGTCATCTACATGAAGACAATTACATCTGCACTTAGATGTACATCGCAATTATTTTCAGATTACAAATTGTAATATACTATTGCGAGACAATAATTATGTAAATTAGACTAATTACACCTTAAAATTCAAAACCGTAACCGTTATTGAGATTAAAATATTCTCATGTACTAGCACTAGGGCTCAGTGTGTGCGCGTGCGATAACATTATGGTTACTTCTCCATCTCTATGAGTCATAGCGTATGTACCTATTAAAGCAAATAAAATCCATCAAAAATAGTCTGTTAAATGATAAAACAATTTTTACAATGACACCATACTATCTTGAGATATAACGGCGATAAAAAAAAAATCAAGTTCTTCAATTCCATAATATTACCATACATAAGTCGGTGAGATTAGTCCGGCGCTTGGACAGATTAAAAACGGGAGTAACCCAGGGGATGACTTAATCACAACTGAGCTCCTTAAGGCCGCGGGACGACCTGACCTAAAAGCCTTAGCGTTCGACGGTTCGGTCTCGGTATAAATTTGGACAAGACGAAAGTTATGTTTAACAAACACGTCATGCTGAAACCGATATTTCTCGATGGTCCTTATGATTTTCAACCCGTCTCGAATTTGTATATGATTATGTCTACCTAGGCCACATAATCCACTTGGCCGAAACCAATTCGAGAATGAAGCCAATAGGAGGATTCATTTGGGCTGGGCGGCATTTGGTAGGCTTCGTCGAGTCTTCACTTCGAAGATATCGCAATGCTTAAAGACAAAAGTCTTCGAGCAGCGCGTCCTACCTGTAATGACATATGGCGCCGAGACAAGGACTCTGACGCCGTGATTAGTACATAAATTTGAAGTTACTCAACGTGCTATGGAACGATCTGTGCTTGAAGTCTCTCTCAAGGATAAAATCAGAAATGAGATTATTCGCGAGAGAACAAAAGTAACCGACACAGCCCTCGAATCAGCAAGGAGAGCGTATGACGCAGGACCGATGGCTGCTAGAGCAGACATGTTCTGGAGTGGAGACCGCGTATAGGCAAACGCAGTGTGGGGCATCCTCCAGCCTGCCTCCGGGTGCCGAAGAACCGATGACTTACACAAAGTCGCCGGCGGAAGCTGGATGAGGATTGCGGAAAACTGACAAAATTGGCGCGAAGCGCTAAGAATAATTGGAGAAACCTATGTCCAGCAGTGGACTGGGATAGGCTGAAGAAGTGAAGCGACCATCCATAAAATAACTATTTTCTATATTTGTTTATTAGTTTTTTTGACTCAACGATATTAATACTTCGGAGTACGATTCACTTTTTATTAGTAACTAAGATATATTTTGACATATTACAATAATGAAATCTTTAACAATATTTGCCTAATAGTGCAACAGAGTTCAATCAAACAGCGAGTGTTACTTGAAAGCGTCCTTCATCCTTCATTCTTTCTTCTAATATAGATGTCTGCACCGGGTCATGGATGTGTATTTATGTATATATGTATTTATATAAATTTCTTAAATTTGTTTCCGTTCCTAAATAATATACCATTTTTTAACACGGTATCTCTTATAATTGCAGTTTAATTAAGCAAAAACATACGCTTGTCAGTTACTGATTAATAGATAAGATTAAAACATTTAAGCAATATTTATGTTTCGCCGTATAAAACTGATAAAAGAAATATTATTTAAGTTTGGTTGTTGAACGTTTTAGGAGCGGTAATACAAAAACTTACCCAATTAATAATCATAACATAATATTTAATTTCTTCTATTATCATTACTTTGTGTGGTTGTACTGTATGTATGCGTCTCCAATAAAATATAATTGTGAATATTATTTTATTTTATTACTAGCAAAAAAATCGACGAATACAATAGATTTAGAAGACGTCTCTTCTAAGGGATGATCCAAATATAGTTGACGGTTATTTCGAATTCCGCAAATATTTGAAACGACTTTGCTTTCTCAAACGAATTTGGGATTCGTGAATTTAATTCAAATGTAACAATTTCAATTAAATTAAATGTATTTAGGACATTTACGTAAAAGTCAATAATGTGTATCAACTGATGTACATGCGGTCGGAAGGCACGGTTCGTCTTAGAGCAAACATTTGTTGCTTTTTGCGGTCGAGTTAACGAGGCTAAGCAAAGTTTCCTCATATATTTGTCTCGCAAATCAAACAAATCTTTTAGAAGTACTGGAAGCCGATATTACCGTAAATTGTTTTGTTACAGAGTCGAAATAAAGAGTTACGAGTCTGAATTGAAATTCGTTTATGTATTTAACTACATATTAGACATCTATAGTGAATGCATATTTTTCATTAGAATATTTCTGCATAGGTTTAAAGAAGAAAAGTTACATGAAAAGCGTTGTTAAAATCTTCCAATTGTAACAGAATTGTTCTGATAAAATCTTTCTTGGTAGAAAAGTTATACAATAAAAGACGATAATGACCAAGTTGTAGAACGAATGGGTATTTTTTAATAAAATGGTCTTCTTCAAACTTTAAAACTCATTTCACCCATAAAAGCCTCGAGGGTTAAAGTTTAATGTAATGTTATGAAACACGGTCAAGTTTTTTATTTGAGATTAGCTTCTTTAAATAAATAGACGACATAAAAACAAAACTTGTTTTTTTCTTTTTTATTTTGTCTCCAATAATAAATTAAATAATTATATTGCTAAAAAATTCTGTTTTTTTTATCAAATTCTTGAAGTAAGTCCCTACCAGGTAAGTACTAGCAGCTCATGTATTGTATTATGTAATGTGAATTCTTTGCAAAGTGGTATAGGTACAACTATAAATTTTCTTAAAATCACGTATGTGACAACTTATGTCATATTCAAGCACATATCTGCTCAACCGTTTAACGAGAACGTTTTAAGCTGAAACTCCTAACAGCAGTGTAATTACATATCGCCTCGACCGGTTTCCCTATAATTAATCTTTCATAGGCGATGACTACGTAGTCAGAATCCAAGTGACATTTTAAATCCTAGATAAAGTTTCAAGAAAATCATCTTCAATTGTCATTAGATATAATGACAATTGAAGATACTTAACTATATAGTTATATAGTTAACCTATATAATATTTGAAATAAAAAAATCGGACCAGCATTTATTATATTCTACATATTATAATCTAATCAAATTAAATAAAATCCAGTCATTGTAAACTCATTAGCTTAACCTTAATTTATGTATGCATTAACCAGTCACATTAGTGGCACGTAACATTGACAAATAAATATTTAATAAAATACTAGCTGTGTATACCGCGATTTCATCCGCGTTAATTTGAGAAAAAAACGTGCTTAAATATTTTTAAACCATTACTCTAAGAGTGCCCGCCTTATTGTTTTAATAGTCGCAAGCGCTACTGCCGAGCAAGGGGTCTCAGGTCGATTCCTGGGTCGCTCAACAAATTGTTGTTTTTTTTTTTCGAAAATTCTCAGTAAATAGCACGGAGTCTGGAATGGTGCCCGGTGTATGGCAATAGGCTTGCCCCATATTACATGGGACTCATAACTGACGAAAAGTGGGTGTTATATTTAATATGTGCATCTCTGCCTGCCCCTTCGGGGAATAAAAGGCGTAATGTTATGTTTACTTTATAGACCAGTGCCGAAGCCTAATAATAATAGTAGGAAAATAATAGTAGGATTAAACCCATTGGGAAAGGAACAGAATATAAGAAAAATTAAAGGAAAAATAAATTACTGGTGATTTGAGGTCGGGAAGTGGAAGGAGGGCGGGGTTTAAGGGTAAAAAATGGTTTATCGTGATTTCTGGCAAAACTACAAGTCCTATGGAAATTTTTTACAATATTAATTTTTTTTTTTTCACGAAATTTAGTGAAAACTTACCTTTTTATGTCCCAAGCACACGGTATTTTTTTTAATTTAATTTTTTTTTTCACCATATTTTAACTTAATATAAAAAAAAACACCCTAATTTTCAATCGAAAATTCTCACGTCGAAATTTTTTTTGTTGTTGTTGAAATTTCTACTTTCTTATGGTGTAAAAAAATATACATTACCATGTTAAATATTTTCTCAGAAAATGCTACGAAATAAGATTAAAATTAATAAGTAGAAAAATAGTTTGGGAAATCCAAAAGTGCACGCGTCATAATCTCATTCTTCATAAAATGGTTAAGAACAATTAAACCACATCGAATTAGACTGTGAAATTAAATAGGGTTTTATTCCTAACGATAATGATGCGTAAGAAAAAAAAAAGAAGAAGTGAGTGAAGTCTTTCGGTAGATATCGTGATTCGTGACCACAACATACAGGATCCGCATATCTGTATGTGCACTCACGGTGGTCCAAGACAGAACTTGTTAAAACAGTTTTTTTAATTAGTTTACAAAAATAGCATTAAAATATCATAAGTTTTAAAAACAGTATTTCCTTAACGTGTGTGTAATTGTGTATGCATTATTTTACAAGTGCAATATACGATAAATAGAGACATTTTAAGTTCGAAAAATCACTCGTTTTGCGTGAAGTGAGAGTAGAATCCACCTCAACGCTTAGCTTATGAGGCGTGCAATTTATGTGAATTAAGGTAGTCTTAAAATACTTTTTTTTTTATTCGTGATGAAATTTTATTTTAAAACTTCCGTGAATATTTCTAATCTTAAATTAAAACAATATAATGATAATAATAAATCAATAGATTTAAGATAAACTGTTTGACGGAAATAAGACTCGCCATAAAGTTACCGCACTTGTTTCCGCAAGGGCTACTTTATGCATACAAAGCGGCATAGATTCGTGACTCACATCACATCGTGAACACATCATTGCAAGCACATTTCAGTATTACGTAATTGTTTTAATAATTATTTATTAATGAGAATTATTATTTAATAAAAAGAGTTATTAAACCCGTCCCTTTATTTGCTGACATTGTACATGATCACAGATTTTAGTTATTGAAAACCCAATTAAGTTACGATGTTACCGGCAAACAGACAAAAAGACAATCGCGTTTTTTTTAAATCTCGTTTCAGTTTGTTAAGAAATATAAACCCAAATAGTACTAAAGTCGAGTGGCCTCATGCATAGAACAATTGTATTGTAATTGAGAGTCACGGGATCCAATGTGGGATAGGCACTGGTGAGTTTTTAAGTGTCAAGGTGAAAATATCGTGAAGAAATCTGCTCGTGAAAAAATTTAGAATCTTTCTCGCTAATATAATAATTACTCTATATATCCCTCTGTCAACAATGGAATATTTACAACTTATTATATTAATTAATACAACACATAATATATATTTAGTTATTACGATATATTAATAATATATTGTTAATATTAACTATATTCAAGAAAAATTTTATAAAACATTTAATACGCTCATCGTATCAATCTAGCCCAAGCCTATAGCCAATCAAGTGTTTAATGTGTGCATCCAATCAGTTGATTGCAGCAAGGAAGTAATTAATATTTAAGTTACTAGAGTTTATATAATTTATTTTTAGTCTCGTAAATTTATTAGCGGAAAATAAACATATAGATAGAGAAATTAATCAAAATCTATAATGAATGTAGAGTATCAAAAACCATAGTATGTATATATTTAATATTTTATGTAAAAATACATATATGTTTAAGAGAAGTAAAAAAACGATATTTTATCTTTACGTGGTAATCCTTACTTTATTTATAATTCACATTAAGTAAATTCAACATACGAAAATAGAATAAAGATGCTGTTAGAAACATGAATTAATGTAGGTTCTAAGTCCTTTAATTACATTTATAGAAGCAAATTCGTCAAACGTATTACGTATTAAATCCTTTAAGTGAACCCAGGGTATTCATTTAATAAAATTTTCATGTGTAACGACTTTATAATATGCTTCACTAAAAAATGTCTTAGGTAGAGTCATTGCGATGTTAGAAAGATATTATTTTAATGATAACTGGTAAATCTTTTTTATTTAAAATATGTACGTAAATACGACGTCTACATAGGTTAATACTAATTTAACACTTCTTAAACTTATAAAGCGTTATAAAAATATCTTTAAAAAATGTCTATGATTGTTGGATACTAGATCGATTCATCCATCGAAGAAACAACCGAAGGCTCGTAGTTTGATGTTTTTTTTTTTAATAGTCTATTTTACTTTTAGATAAGGTAATATTTGTAGTGAAAATTTATGATGTTTGTAAAAAATATATTTTAAAAATGATGTGACTACAAAAAACCATTTTAAAATATTATTTAAAAAAATACACGTAAATATGTGTGTCAACTTTATGTTATTAGCCATACGTAAACCGATACTGTTTTTAATCATCGTTTTAAAATTCTCAGACATTAAACAGTTATAAAAATGTTTTATGTAAAGATGTGACCTCATTACAGTTTAAATAAATATATTCAAATGGTGATGATTTTATTTAAAATACGCATTTTTCTCTAGATGAATCACAGTTTTCACTTCTTTTTCAATTTAGATTAGAACTACTCGTATTTCGTCTCAATAATATTACCTAATCTGAAAAAAATACTGACATATTTAATGAGTAAAGTAATAGATATCTAACACATACAATGTACCGAAACTATCCATGAATTAAATTAACGATACAGTTATTTGAAATGTATATGTATAAAATATTTTAAAGCCCTTTTGCGTCGAATAAACGCCCACACTATTGTAATACAATAGAGGTTGTTGTTGTCCATATAATTTTAATTTATGAATGTAGGTGTACGCTTACCCAATTGGAAAGATAATAATTATTCAAATTGCAAGTTAAACCGTTTATTAATAGTGCGGTTAATTCTATCATGCGTATAAGATCGGTCCTCAGGCCCTTCGAGCATCGGGCGAGCTTGAGCATGCGAAAGCGCATTCCAACTGGTCATAGTCTGACACTGAATCACTGTTTCCACTTTTGACTTTAGTATTAATTTTATAACTTAGGAGCAATGTACCTTTTGCAAAACACGAACTTATAGTAACACAAAGATATGCTAGATAGAAGGTATTATGTTAAAAATGTGATCAAACATTTTTAGTTTATTAAAAGCACTTCAAACTACACGTAATATAAACTTTAAATCGTCGTCTATAATAGCAAACTACTTTCATGGAGTCAATAGCCTAACGCACCATACAAGGTTTAGGAAAAGTGTAATCACGGAAATGATATGAAATATCGTTTACGGGATACAATTGACTAAATCGTATCAATAGTATTAAATGATTTTATTGCATGAAAAATAAAATTTATTGTAATGGTAATCGTTAAAATTTTAAAAACAAGTTTTGTATGCAAACAATATGTAAATAAGATGTTTTTAATATGGACAAGTGATGTGTTTGAGCTCTGACATTTACTCACCGATGGGAACCTGACACAAGAGAAACCTACCAACGGCAGTGTCAGTGTCATATGACCCGCGTATTTCAAAGCCAAGTTGTGTTCTTGCCATTTTATTTGTTCGTAGGGTAAAATGCCTTTGCTTATATCAGTCTATTGAACTTAGCGTGCTTGGGTTCTCGCTTTAGGGTCGTGTCAATGACGAAGATAAATCGAATATTTTCTTCAATCATGCAAATAAGATGCAGAAAATAACATTGCGAGTTAAAGCTGAATATTATTATGCTAAATACATTAAAATGTTAAATTTACAAAATTAAAATATACATAAATGTTCAATAGCCTTAAGCAATGCGTGTTCGGTGCAGTAAATCAGTTAGGTACAGTAAGGTACGCGTTCCCCTAACATGGCCCTGGGCAGACTAGAATTCTTTGACCTGCGATCTACGTACAATCAGTGCTTGTATTGTTGAAAGCTTTGATGATAAAATATCAAATCTTATCAGAACGTTTCTAGATTATTCGACAAGATTAAGAAATTTTGGATATATGATTACGCCTTGAAACACATTACCTGTGCACTTAACAGTATTATTTCATAATAATACTCGTACATACACGTGTGGCGAACATTAAGGTGTACTAGTACATATATGTATTTCTAAGTTTCTAGTTTTCTATGTTCTGTTGACTAGTGGGCCTTGCTACCGCGTCTCGGAAAACACGTAAAATTTTTGGTGTCGGTTATTGTCAACATTTGACTATATTATATATGTAGTTATAAATCATGAGAGATTTTATTTTAGACGAAATGGTATTGCTTGATTTATTTCTCTGTATAAAATTTCTGTTATTAAGACTTAAAGGTTAAAAAAGAAATAAATAAAATAAAAATGCTGAGAAAAGAAATGAAAAAGAAAAATATTAATTTTAAAATCACCACTTAATTAAATTATATAGTGTTTTTAAAATGAAATCAATGTTTTCAGCAAAAAATTCAAACCGTGTATTACATTATAAAAAAAAATACATATATATATATATATATATATATAATTAAAAAATAATTCGTGTATTAGTTCCTACCCTGAGATCAGAACTCCCCGATGAGGTGGAAGTGCTGCTACCGAGTCGACCGTTTTGTTGATACATTTCTCACCTAAAAACTTTATCCAGTTCCAGTAAAAATTTCACTTTTACGTTTAGAATCTGATTAACAAATGTATTTCTTTTAACTCCCATTAATAAATATTATTATCACATCACACTTTTTATTTCACAAATCTCTTCTGCGTTGATCGTTCATTTCCTGGTAAAGGCTGAATAAATGAAGTCAAATATTTCTGTGGCAAGAATGTCGATTATTATTATATTTGTTAGTAATATATTATATCAACACCTTAAATAAAATTAAAAAATACTAAAATTAAAAACACTAGTGTTAAACAATTTAAATTGCTGTTTGATAAGATGTTTTTTAAATAAAATATTTGTAAGTATACAAAATAATATTACTATATAATTTTCTTAAGTGTACACTTGTAACTTATGAAATGGTATACGTGACTCAAGAAGGCAGTTTATCAATAAACTCCAAAAACATAACACACTTATCGCTCACAATCGTCAAATGCGATTACGAATATATCCATAATATTTTTTCTCGATAGTATATCGCTGTTACCTTGAACGTGGCTAACATAGGTATTTTGCATAAATTTGCATAAGTAAAGTGTTAGAACGACCAAATAAGGCGGAAGGGGTTATTTATTGCATATGAAACTTTTATATTATTTCTTTTCTGTAATCAGTTTTTTTCATAAATAGTTTAATTCATAAAAGCTCTCCAAGTTTTGTTACCATTTCTTGCTAAATATTTTAGATTTCATTATAAACCTGGTTTCGTTACAACTTTTTTCTTAGTAGCAAGAGTTCATCAACACTATGCGACATAAAGTGCAATTTTCACAAAGCTTATTAGGACGTTACAACATTTATGTAACATCATAAACTGTGCAAAAATATTTTTTTTAAATAGATAAATAGATAAAAAGAATTTAATCTATTTATTTTATTTTAAACTTTTTAGTATTGTAACAATTCTTTATCAAAAGTGTAATACAAATTATACATTCTCTTATTTTATTGTATCATATAAGTCCATATCTAAATCGCTTCTAGCCTACAAGTCAAATTGTTTTACACAAGTCGCGAAGCTGACAACACAAGAGCCCACAGATAGACTTATTTATAGAACGGCCGCTAAGTTACTAAACAAGGATTTAGTGTAGACATGAAATTTTGTGAATGTGTACCACAAAGACGCGAATTTCGCATGCGCGTGGGCCGACCGGCGCGCGCGTCGACACTGTCAGCTCGACCTGGCGGATTCGCGAGACTGGCCGAAAGCCGCGGGCTTTCGCAGAGCGTTGCACCTGACCCGCGCCCGCGGGGACTCAAGCTCCTAGCAGATCCGAACCTATCCTCTTAGCATGCCAACACGCTTTGCAGTGTTTCATTAAGTTATCTTTGATCGCCTCATAGTTACGATACTTGAAATAACGTTACTATTCTTACTTACGTCCTTGACATTCCAAAAAGAAAATTATTGAAAAAAATATTTGTAAGTCGTTACTTCACCATACCTTCTTTAACCATAAGCACTGCGGTATTTGTATTTAACATTTAAACAAAGTACAATAGAGTCCCTGTCTGTTCACGTGCCTGTCTGATATCACTAATCAAATTACTATCAAATTCATTTTGATAACGCTCTTCACTTAGCGTGTGTCGATTTTAAAGTTATAAACACAGAAAATGCTAAATGTTAGTGATAGAGAGCTTTTAAAAATGGTTTTTGCTTAAAAAAAGTGCCATGGCTGATGGCATCAAATAACAAAGCTTAGGATACAATGCACAAGGATGAGTGGTAAAGAATCTTCTCTCAGATCAATATTATTACAAATTCAATATTATAATTATATTTTAGATTTTATAATATATCAATATATTATAAAATCTAAAAATAGCATATGAATCGCTTTTCCCACATCAAAATAAAAGTCTAGGGTTTATTCCAAAAACTACAAGAGAGAACTTTTACTTTTTAAGTAGAGTTAAAATCTTGAGATTTTTTTAGATTTTGAACTTGAAAAATATAGTTCATTTGTATTAAGCTTGATGCAAAAAGGAAACATATATTTTAAATTAGAATAGTTATAATTAAACTAATAAATGGCACTAGTCGTACTCCATATAAAAATAAAATATAGGTTGCGTTCGGCTAAGTTCGGATATGGGGTAACATCGTACAACCTGTAAATACTGCGAAGTACGAGACATTTCTAAGTGTCAGCCACATAGAAGGCAAGGTTATTTTACTACGCTTCGCTCTTAAATTCGCTTTTGAGACTCAAAATCAAAATCAAAAACAACTTTATTCAAATAGGCCCCACGAGCACCTTCGAATCGTCATTTTACAAATTAAAACTTTAATGTGATTATTATTGTTGAAAAAGTAAAGCTATCACAGATTCGGAATGTAGATTCTGCAGAGAAGGATCGGAAAGAAACCTCGCAGTTACTCTTTTGAAAATAAAATATAAACTGTGTTTTAGTAAAAAAATTAGTAATATCTTGCATGAAATACAGCGCCACTAAGTCCACACATCTTTGTCAGCTAAGTAATCCTGCACCGAATAATATGCTTTATCTATTAATTTTTTTAAATAAAATTTTTAAATTTATGTTGAAACAATTTCTAAAAATAGCTGACTGATAATACGTTTGCTACATGCAATTATCCGAAAAAGGTCAATTTTGCGTATTTTCACATTGATGTGGACTTCCCATTGATTTTTATTTTACGATTATTTGATAAGTTTTTGTTTATTTTAAGTATTTTTTAAAATGTATAATAATCTTATCTAACGTTTTATCGATACCATATATTCAAATCTATTTTAGTTAGGTATATGCTGAGATCCGATTGTACACTAATTTTGGAAAGATTGGATAAGATAGTTAAATTGGTTCTCAATTATTTTTTTTAAATAATTACAAAATAAATTTATATATTGAAGTATAGCAACCTAAGGATGCTTACAGTTTGCCCAAGGTAAATAATCAACCTGAAGAATACACATTTTTTGTAATGTAATCTACACAAATAAATAAAAAGAAAGACTATTGAATCAAAAACTTTCATGAGAACTTTTTTGCATGTCTTTTCAATTATACAACATGACAGTATAATAGCTTTATTTATTAATCGAATTCTCATACTTAAAAAAGTCTTAATCTGTTACTTCCTACACCATACAAAATATGAAAATTGCAATTGAAAAAATAAGAAACAATGAATTTAGTATGTGGCCTATAACGTCTCACGTGTATAGATTTAAGCAAAATTTCCTATTTAGTAAATATTACGTCTCAAACCTACTATATATAATATCCCAAAAAGTTTAGAACCTCAAAAAGCTTAAATTTAAGTAGGCGGAGTAAGATCGTACTATTATTATTTAAAAAAAAAACTTGCTGGATTTTTTAATTGTGTATTTTTTAAATTCTGTTTCCTTATTTTTATAGCCTGATTTAGATATGATATATTCATAATATGAACCTAAAGATGCAAGGCATATTGATTATTTTACTAGGTAGTCCGGACTTACCATGCCTAACGCCGTTCTGTCCTTGAAATTTTCTATTTCATTCCATAACTTTAAGCGTGCATAAAACAATAATTATTACAGGTAAAGAAATACGAAAAATAATCGCACGTAAGAACATATATTTATAAATAATTATAATTTCGTCATAATCTTACAAAAAGATTAGATTAGATTAGAAAAAGAGAGAAGTAAAAAAAATCTAATAGCCTCGTAACTCATCGAACCTTAGCCGAACGCACCCTACCTATTTAAGCATATCTAATAGAACCTACTACGTAAAATAAATGACATATTTTATTTAAAAAGGTGTACAAAGTTTACGTTGAGTTCATTCATCAAGTTTCGGGCAGCATTGATTGGGGCACCTTTTCCCAGTAATTTCGGTTTCCAAGCAACCTCCTCATTAACATTCGCGCTGCTACTCGTATATTGCGACTTGTGAAGCGTAAGCCGGCCTCCTAGACACCCCAAACGTTCACAATCTCTGTTCAAACCTCAAATACTTTACGTAATATCGTTACTGTCGTTATATTTATAAATAAGCAAATTAATAGTTTAAATATTAAAATCAATGTTTATTAAATTTTTTTACTTACAAAGTAACAACTTTTGCTATTTTACAGTTTCGAAGTTAAGATTTCTTTTCAAATAAAGTGTTTATTTTTCATAGATCACTTAGTATAGTCGTTATAAATATTTAATTCCTAGTAGCCGATGACGTCAAAGTAAGATCGTTGACTCCACTATGGTTAACGCTACTTACCGGCTCTCGCGTATCGCTCAATGACACTCTTATGACTACATCTTACTTTATCTTAATAAAATATTTGTCATATTAAATTTGTACACGTATTAATAAAATGTTTTTTTAAACATTATAATAATAATTAAAATAAGTGAATATTTTTTATTTATTTTTAAAGACATTGTTATGTTAAGAAGGCTAACAACGCGAACGAATGAACAACGAACGAATCGTGCATTCAAGAAAACTTCAGTTGGCAAGCGGACGAATAGAAAGATATTACTACAAAGTTCCTCGCTTGAATGCGGAATCATAAAAACCAGGTTAAATCACGATCATTTCACGTTTTGTTAACTTTATTATTTAGGTGATGTAGTCTCACGGGCTCGAAATTCATTCCGGGTAATCTTATCCGATTTATCGAATGCACATTAATCAAAGTCGGATGCGTGCGGCTAGCGAGATCACCACCGTATATCTCTGCAAATCTCGAGTATATTTTTTTTGATTTACGAGTTATTTGTGCAATAATAAAGATTTCCATAGTATCATGACGGCCGGCTGGTCAAGTGGTCAGGCAACTGGACACTTTACGCAGCGGTCGCGGGTTCGAATCCCGCCAGGTGCAGATAATTTGTATGACGAATATAGATGTCTGCACCGGGTCATGGATGTATATATGTATTTATATCTTAAATTTATTTCCGTTTCTAGTACCTGTAACACAAGTTCTTACGAACTTACCACGGGGCTAGGTTAACGTGGTGTGATTGTTGGTTAATATTTATTATTATTATTATTATCATATATTAAAAAAAGCATTGAATTTGATCTGGAATAAATTATTAGTTAACATGTTTGTGGATTCAACTTTCCTTCAAAACATAAGTAAAGCAATTTTATTGCTTTCATGATTAAAGCAGTGAGCATAATTAACTTTTATAACATCTGTCTATTCGTCTAGTTATCTAGTATATTATTTGTTGGTAAACAACTTCCGACATTTAGAAATATATTTTCGAGAAAAAAAAGCATGTTTATCACTGTTTGATTTGTTAGGCAATTAAATTTTTATTTTTTACTTCTTTGCGCATACGTAATACACCACTGGGCTTTGTTATAATCTTATTTATATAAAATAAGATGCCGCAGCGAAGCGACAAACATACACACACACACATAAACAGTCGAAAAATAAAAGAAAAAAAACGATATTTCGTTAAATTCACGAAACGCCATATCTGTGAAATAATCGCGAAGCTCTTGTAGAATTTTATTTCCTTTTGTAATTATTTATTGTCGTACATATTGTTTTATCGTCGATAAGTGTAAAATACAAAGTACTCGAATGTCCTCCTCCTACACTCCGTGGAGAATTTATGAGAATTTTACGATCCAATTTACATTTAAAGAGTAAGTAACGGTCTCGTAAGTGGCATTCGTGATTTCTAACTATCAATATCAAAATACATTAGGGAACCCCTAATAACAGATATTGTTTATAAAACTAAAAGTTAGTGATAGCTGAGCTTTAATATGGGTTCGTTCATGGTGTGATTAGAAACAATAATTTATACATATTAAAATATATAAAAAATCACAAATATTAAGTGGATTTTATAACTATAAATTTTTAATATTCACTTAAAAATTTGTTTTGAATTTTTGACTTTAGTTTTTTTATTATATAATATTATTATATTTTATATAATATTCTTTGTAATTTTAGCAATACTATACAGCCTGTAAGCGTCCCACTGTTGGGCAAAGACCTTTTCTCCATACAGGAAAAGGGTTGGGCTCCACTCAGGCTTGACAGTTAGCGGATGGTTTTCCTACCATGAGTAACGATCGTTATCAGGTATCTGTGATAACAAACGGGACCAACGACTTTATATGCTCTACGAGCCATAGTAGGGTGACCCACAAAGACATACACCCAAACCAGAAACAAATATTTGCACGAACACGAATACAACTATCTGGCCCGAGTGGGAATCAAATCCGCGACCGCCGACATTGAGGAGACTACTTGCGCCACTAGACCAGAACATTTGTCAATATATATTGAGGTTTCTAGCATAAAGAAAAAATATATTTTACTAAATTTTCCTTGACTTTCAAACTTCTTTATCTTGTTCGATGAAAAAGTTTAAGCAAAGTTAAGGAAAACTTAGTAGGTTTGCGATAAGTTATTGCCTAGTTATTCCTAACTTTTATATATCTAAAAAAACTTTCAGTTTCACATTTAATCACGCTGAGTTTCTTCCAAAGCTACTCTGTCAGATACTAAGCTTATAAATTCGATTCTTATTCTTCTATTTCTCTATAAATAGCTGTATATACTTGTAATAATATGTATGTAAATCATACAACTACATACGTATAACCGATACAGGAAATATTTGTTTATTGTCAATTTATACCGATTTTAATAATTCTTTTACCATACTACAAAACACCGCGGTTTGACTGATTGTAACAACTGTGCTGCAAATATAGGCTTTTGCCAAGAAGTGGAATGCATCATCTTATATAAAAGAGAAGTGTAAGGGTAGAAATATATTGGTTTCGGTACGATATTTTCTTTTACTACGAGACACGAATTGAATTTTAAGGACAAATTAAACACTTGAAAACTCAGAGGTGCTATTACGGAACTTGTCTGAAACCGTATTCGCGTATTCTGTCCACTTAATTGGGTTGGGTTAAAGTAATCGTAAATATCGACACAGACGATATATATAATAAAAATATATATATAATAATATAAAAAAAAAAAATAACTAAAAAAAATTACACATATTTACACACAGAGTATTGTTACTACAAGCTATTGTTGTTATAGTATTGGTGGTACGAGTTGGATCGAAATAGTATTGTAAAAATATCAATAATTTGGTAGAAATACAGAGCTTAAGGCATGCTTACTTACACATTCGTATACACAATAAAGGCATAATAAAATACAGCGTAGTGTATATGTCATACCTACGCCTAGTATATTCCGTATTTGGAATTTATCTTATTTTTTGGAATAATTTATTACCAAATTCTTAATCCTTCATCAAGTTCGAAGTAAGCTCCAATAGGGTTTGTACATGTGCATTGACGAAAATAGATTTATTTATACAAATACATCTGCCCTGTACTCTGTGTTTAAGATAATTTTATGTGGTCCTAAATTTCATATGCTTTTATCTATCTGATGGTATAGTCTTAAATATTATATTTGCATAGAAATTCCTAGCCCCTTGATTTGGTTGAAATTTTATATGCTAAGACTTGCAATGAGATTTTTTTTACCTTTCAATAATTTTTTAGAGAATCAAAAACAAAAAACGTTAATGTTCAATTTCTGTTATACAATAATTATGTGTACACTTAGAGTTTATTATAGGTAAACTAGAATCTGAAAGAAAAGAGTGAGATCTTGCAAATTTTAGGACCATCCAAGATCTCATCTAATTATTTAAAAAAAATGTTGTGATTTTCATATAATGAAATGTAAAAATATGTTATAGTATGTACTTACAGAGCTGCTTCATGTTTTGACGAAAATATTTTTAGATTTTTTTTTTAATAAAACAACTTTTTATCAATTATAATTATGATTTTTACTATACCTCACTTATTCATATAATTTACTCTTCTCTACATAAAGAAAGATATCGTTTGAATCAACAAACAGCAAATGGAAAGCATGAATACCTAATAAATAATAAACATTTTGCATGTATAGTAAAATATCACACTTTACTATGATAATATTTTGTATTATGTATCCAATTTAGAACAGTTGGCGAACAATGCAAACGTGACGGGCTGACAGGAGCTGATCACCATCTACTCGTACCTCGCTGCTGGCTAAACGTGGACAACTAGACTTGAATATTTCCGCTATTCTATGAATAATTTAAAATAAATCTAAAACCACAATTTTCCTTCGAGTTCATGACATTTACATGAAATAAAGAATACTTCCTTTTTTACACTAGTCAACTAATATTCCTTTAAGAAATTAATCTATACTTTCGGAATATGACCAATTGATTAATCAATCAATCAATTTAGGATTTAGAAATAAATACACGTATAAGAAATATTAAACTTTGGAATTTATATGATAATTAAATATCCGACACAATACACAATCCATTAACTAAATCAACTGATATTATATGTATAAGGATTTAAAATCGACACAGACTTCTGCCGGTAGAGCGTTTATAAGAGCGTTTATATATTGTAATTAAAAAATCACCCAAATATACATATACTGTACAATCTTGCGCAGTGATCAGTGTTACCAACTCGAAGTTTGTCTTGGAGGTAGATATGATTTCGAAACTTGGTAGTCTCCTACCAATCCTACTTTAAAAAGCTAGTAGTTAGTTGTAGATCACAACCAATTTTTTTTTTCAAGTTTTCTAGGTACCTCGCAATAACAATTTGATACTTATAATTAAGTTTTCTATTTGGTAACAAATATTTTACCTCTTATTATAAAGAACCTACTGTTATTTATCTTTATCGCTTTCCTCACAGCCTAGAATAACTTTGCTGATACTAAATCTTTTTTTAATTTATCTTATGGTGTGGAGAGTTTTTTACATCACTGTCACTTCCACTAATTTTAAATTACTTAAAAAATACCGTTTTTATAGCTTAAGTAGGTATTAATCATTTGGTAAAATCACAGTTTAGTAACATGTTATACGCTCAGCTGTTTTATTGGGTTTTATTATGCTGTAATAAAAAATTGATCAATAAATGTGAAATAAACTTACTATCGCGAATCGACATATCAATAATTTTTATTTGTTAAAATTGAGGCATGTGCGCGGCGCGTGAATAAATTTTATTTTTTTACATAAAAAGTAAATTAAGTGTCAGAGTATACAGTGATACCCTCTCTCTATTTTTTATTACATTCAATAAACCCGTTGAGGGATTAGGTAAATAGAAAGATAGATTCATAAAAGAAAAAAAAAGGCATTAATATAATTTTTGCGGATATAAAAATAAAAATTTTCAAAAATTAAATAAGTTTGTAGATTTTTTTCGTAAGTTAGTAGATATGAGTTACAACATTAAAAGTTCGTAGATCTAACGAAAAGTTGGTAGAGTTGATAATACTGCAATGATGTACATATCTTAATTTATTAGAAACTAGTTCTTCATTATTCATTCATTTGGTTTAATGGCTTTCAATAATGCCAAAGGGACACAGATTTCGCCAATATCACGTAGAATAGAGAAAACACGAAGGAGATAGAACGATGCGGTCGAGCTAAAAACTCCTTGTTTCTAAAGCCCTGTTATAAGTTCCATTTTTCGACAGATGGTTAAAAGCGCCATCTAGTAGGCATTCTGTAAATTGCGTGACCATGTCATGATGTATTGCGCAAGATTTGGTGACGTTATATATAACAGACTGTAATAGAGACACAGCATGAAATAGATGTCACTACTATCTACTATATCGTTACTACTTTTGATGTTTTATATTTCGGGCAATAAAATAGCTTATTTAGTATATTTCATTATTTGTATTGAAATGTTATTTTTGAACTTTGTCTTGGCTAGAAATAATGACATATCTATATACCTTTGTAATATTTCCCTAGCGTTAAGCGTATTCGAACTAGAACGACTCTACCAGACTCTACTGTAAAGTTCTCCCGAGACGATCAATTACAATATAAGTATAATTTATCCATTTGAATAGCCGCATAAATGTTCATACCTGTATTTAATATTTATGGCGTTTGCATTTTGTTTCAATCGTTAAAATATTGACAAACCGGTAATGATTCTGCGTAAACGATAAATTGCTACCTTCAATCCCAACCGTCAATGGCGCGAATTATAATTTTCATCAATTATTGCCTTCAATTACGTAAATACAATTAACAGTGGTCTCTTTGAAAGTCGGAAACGATTAATTGCAATTGTCAATCAAGAAGAATTGTCACTTTTAATAGATCGTCTCGGAGACGCTTTTGTGTCTATAAGTTATTTGAAATAGGTATGTCTGTAACTCTGTATAATTTGTTTTCCGTGAAAGGTTTATGTGATAGGTTTTTTACACATAAATGGAGCTGGATCAATACTTAAATTACATACTTATATAATGTCGAATATGGCAAGTAATATCGAAAGATTTGCACTTTAAAACATACTATCAAATTAAATATAAATATATCAACAATAATCGGGTATATTTACCTTTATATTACTTGACAAATAATTGTTATAAAATATAAAATAAATATCAGCTAATACTTTACTTTTTAATTTACTAATTTTACTTAACTTTTAAATAAAGTAAATCATATAAGCGTACCTTGCTTTCGCAGCCGGTGTGACAGACATATTTACACACTGAAACAAGAAATACATCTATAACATCTTTAAATTTTTTTAACCAGTTAATACATAAGATAAGATAGATAATTAAGAATTTATCTCATATGAAATCTGTTTCGGAAAGCGTAGAGAAATTTTCAATAATCATAAGTAAATTTTACGTATGTATAGCTATCTTAAAATTAATTATGCAAGAACGACATTTGGACTCATTAACATTTAGAAGGTAAATAGGAATTCATTTATCAGTAAGTAACATATTAGTTCAGGGAAAATGTTTCTTCGTATTTTATATAAAAATTCAACACTTTATTTTAAAGTTTAACTACTTCTAATTATAATATATATCTGCCGGTTTGTTCGATAACTACCTACAAGATGGTAACAACCATCTTGTAGGTAGGGACATAATCCCGTTCCTGTCGAAATCTTGAGATTTTTGATTAAAAAAATGCGACGATTACTTTTGGACAGTCCTCTTTTGATTTTAACCTAAATGTTATTCTACCGAAAGAATTCTGAAGAAAACGAAACAGGTGAAAATCTGAGGGAGCAAGATCAGGAATATAATTATGGTGGATGCATTAACACTTCCCTTAATAAAGCTCTTTCAATTTTTGATTTGTGGCCGAAAATGTCAGACCACACGGTCTGGCGTTATCATGATGAAAGTGAACCATTCCTTTTCTGTTGATCAATTCTAACCATGTTTTCTCAATTTCTTGCTTGAGTCTCATTAGTTGTTGCCAGTAGAGATCTGAATCGATGCTTTTGCTAGCGGTAAAATCTCATAATGAACTATACCCTTCCAATCTTACCATACACATAGCATCACCTTATTGAGTATTAGTCCGGGTTTCACTACAGTCTGTTGGGCTTGACTACCCTTTGACCATGATTTTTTTCGTGCATTCTTGTCGTAGGTGATCCACTAATAATCACCAGTGATCAATCTTTTCAAAAACGGTTAGGTTTCATTATGTATCAATAGAGAATCGTAAGTGAGCACGTGTAGCACACAAATATCGAGCTTTTTAGTATAGCCAGACTTTTTAAATGGGTAAAAACTGTTTTGTGGTCAATCCTTAGTTCCTCGGCTACGTTGTAACGACTTCTATACCGGTCTTGGTCCAATTTTTCAAAAATGGTATCAACTTTATCCGTATAAGGACGACCGGAGCGAGCTGCATCTTTGATATGAAAATTTCTAAGCTTGTATAAACATAACAAATTTTTCTCGCGGCTTGAGTCATATTTCTCCCTTTTCTTGTAATACCATAATGAATAGAATTTCTCCGTTAGATTTACTCATTTTGATGCAGAGAAAATAGCTAAAAAATAGCGGGAAAGTGTTTTTTATTTTTCTTTTTCTTAATGTCCTATTTTTATTGAAAGAAAAACCAGCCAGAAGCAAACAGTGAAACCGAAGAAATTTTACTTCAATTTTATACATATAAAATACAAAGACTTTTTCCCCAACCTATATTATAAGGTAATTTAATTTAACTCATATATATGAAAAAAAAAATACAAAAGTATTTTTTTTATATATATTTTAATCAAGTTTATAGATTAGGAGCCTGTGACATTATAAGTGTACTATTTACTATTTAATTAAGTAAGTAATTCATAAACAATAGATATATAGAGCAATAAGCCTCGTCAACGCGAATTTTAATATTTTCTGTAAAGCTTATTGCTAAACCAATTAAACTTGGTCGATGTTGATTAAATTAAGCGAAAATATGTTTCAAATATTTTTTTTCAGCCCTCTTGTTTTCGCGGATTTTGAAATATTTAAGTACTTCAATAAGTACCTATTTATTAATGCATGATAATTTTGAATTCTAATTCTCTACATTTTTCGATACTGTTATCCCAAACATTTTTTAAGCTACCTTCTTTAAATTCTAAAGCGAAACGATAAATATATTCTGGCTCTATTTCACCCAACATACAGACTAACACCTTTTTTTGCTTAATACTCTTTTTGATGCTTATAAAATGTGTACATTAGGAGGTTTATTTTAGTAAATTTGATTTTATTTGATAAATGTAAAAAAATATCGTTAAAACCGAATTTAGCATACGCAGTTAGACATGTGGCGTTTATTCAAACCAGATCCCGAATTTTTATCGTCATCTAAACTGAAGTAATAGACGTGATACCTAAAATGTAAAATGATCAGATATATATACATAAGATATATAATTAATTAAATTTCATTGTTATTGGTGATTGACGCAAATCGAGCCATTCCTATAGAAACTGATATGCGTGATATTTTTGGCAATTTTTAGACTTAATACTAATTACCAAGATAAAATTATTATTAAAATTCATACAACAAAAATATAAAAAAGTTTATGTCTCGACGGAGACGTTTAGCCCCTATATATATTATAAATGGAGAAATAAAATTACTTCTAGTTAATTAAATCAATACCGATAAAGCTGATTTTATTGGCCCAGTATTTTTGTCAAGCGAATCTTCAAATTCTGTGATAAATTTTAATAAAACCTTTTAATGTTACCGGCTTCTGGGCGATTACTTTTTTTTTATACCTGGGAACGATTAACTCTGTTGTCTGATGGCATATATCTTCAAAATAATAGTAATGTTACTCTTAAAATCCTTGTCAAATCAAGTTTAGACACAAGAATCCCTATATTGTAGACTAAAATAACAATTTTAGATTTAAGCCCTAACCAAATTTTAGATTATGAGATCGTTAGAGCTTCTTCTAAGATCATTGGTTAGAGCCGATTGCGGGATGGTTGTGTTACTTATAGAGCTATTTGCTTATATAATAGTGTAGGGTAGGATAATAATGAACTCTTTGAACAATGTACATAATATATATATATATATATATATATATATATATATATATATATATATATATATATATATATATATATATATATATATATATATTAACAATACAAAACACTTTGTGGATATAATAATTATATGTTATATATGTCTTTATACAACTCTATGTTAAAATTATTCGTAACTGCAAATACACCTAGCTAATCATAATCTAAATTTATTTAGGTATATATATATATATATATATATATATATATATATATATATATATATTAACAATACAAAACACTTTGTGGATATAATAATTATATGTTATATATGTCTTTATACAACTCTATGTTAAAATTATTCGTAACTGCAAATACACCTAGCTAATCATAATCTAAATTTATTTAGGTATATATATATATATATATATATATATATATATATAATTACAAAATGTATTTTGTAAGTTGTGTTATTTTGCAGCCGTGACATTCAGATTAAATATTCGTCTGAAGTTCTAACAATTTCGTAGTCAACGCCCTTTGAATGTCAATAGCGTAAAGTAAACAAATACGAAAGAATTTTGAATATCTTAGCATTTTTACAACTCTCACAGCAATAACATTAAATTATGCGGTTTTATTTTGCGTGTTTTTCATTCAACATATTTTCGGTACCCACCTCTGCAGCAGCTACCCTGGTTGTGAACTAGCTGATGACACCACTGGCAGGATCTCGGTTTTTTGAATACCTTACTTCGAAATGCATGTGCCTGTGCTACGCCCTCTTTCTGCAACAAAAAAAAAAAAACAACATTAGATCAAAATTTATGCAAAGTAAAATCTCTGTTCTTAAAATTACTAAAGATATCGATCATTTGTATAGAAATAAATTGGACAGTAACGTGTACAGTATTTTTACTTTGAAATTTTATTTTCAATGAGCAGGACAATGAGAATAGCTTTGTTGTAAATTAAAACTCACAGGCACGCGGCAGAAATGTAGGCGA
The DNA here is from genome assembly GCA_036937285.1 of Euphydryas editha. Lineage (NCBI taxonomy): Eukaryota > Metazoa > Arthropoda > Insecta > Lepidoptera > Nymphalidae > Euphydryas > Euphydryas editha. Next base: position 12,002,082 of record JAUPFZ010000006.1, on the reverse strand, counting down.
GTGGCCACGACCACCGGCTACCTTTACCTGCCTTTCGTACCGATCCACGACAACACACAATGAGCAGAGTCCATTCAAGACGACGCGCGCGCTTACCACCGTATGTACTTGGATTGAACCTTATTATTATTTACATTCTGCTTGCAAAACTAAGTTATTATTTTATAAAAAGAATGAAGAATGTGTTTACACTAACTGTTATCATACAATGTGTTATTTTAAAAAATAATTGTTTTTATTGCTGTCAACTTATCTTACAACGTTACTTCTTTACATGCTACAATTTCCATTGAATGAACGACCGATGAGCCATGATCTTTATCTTGTTAAAGCCCTGACACGTTTAACCCTAGAGTAGGCGCGTCTTTCCGCAAAACGTCAGTGGGCGCGTTGAGCATTTTGCCGCTCATTTTCTTTGACAGTTTTTAAGTAGGAACACTACAGTTTAATTTATTTATTTTCTCAGAATTTAAGTAAAACACAAATAAGGAATGACAAATCAAAATATTTATTGAATTTTGTTTAAGGAACTTTAGTTTACAATCGACTTCAGAAAATTTAACGTTTTAATTTACTTTTTTAAATTATCCTACTATAATGTTTATAAAAAAAGGAAAAAATAACAAAATTAAATATTTTCTAAATCTACAGAATATGCTTTAGCGAAACAGTCTTCACATAAGTATCTGCAATATTCATTGCACAGTAATTTTGAGTATCTGCAACATCCTTTTTTGTGCATCTATTTTTCTTTGATGGACATAATATGCTGCATTTACCTTCCTTCTTTGAAGATGATGATTTTTCTATAGGAACTAAGCGAGCAATTTGGTTCCTCAGAGAAATATTGAAGGTGTCTACAGAAGACCTTGCGGTCATATATGGCTTAACCAGGACTATCCCAATTTCTTTCAAATACTGTTGGCGTAGCCAGTTAAGTTTCCAGTTATTGACTTTGTAAATTATTTGGTTATTTGTACCGGCAATATTCATCATCGAAAAAAAAAACCTCATTGGCCTGTGAGTCATTCTACTAACAGAGTTCTCTTTTTTCATTTGGACCACGACATTAACACCACCTTTGGTTTCACTATAAAATGTAATAATTTTAGGCTTTACAGTAGGTCCGGTGTTTTCTCGTCGATTCTATCATTCTCATGAAAAATTGATAATAGTAATACTACCTTTTTTGCTTCTTGTTTGGAACATAAGACAGCAAAACTTTCTTCTCGCCAAACCCAATCATCGAAGATGGTTTCTTTCGATTAAAGATCAAGTGTCAGGTGTGATCAAGTGTCAAGTGTTCAGAAAACAAGGTATAATTTCTTTTTTATTTTTACGTAAAGTTCCAACGATGCTCGTTTTATGATCAGTTAGCAGCTGATCTTAAACCGTAAATAATATATAGCACAATTTTTACCTACGTGGGTAGGCGCGCAGTGAGCAAATTGCCGCTGAACGACTCTTGGTGATAACAATCTCCTTCTCAAGCAGTCCTCCGCGCACTGATGGCGTCCAATTTTTCGGTACGGGTTAAGAACGAATGTGGGGGCAGGTACTAAGAAGCGCAAAGTTTACGTGCAATAGTTTTAAGAATTATTAACGTTTTTTTGCAGAGGGCGGCAAAATGCTCATAGCGCGCCCACTCTAGGGTTAACACTCGTTAGCAAATTGTAAGTGATAACTTAAATCGGATCTTATAAAGTATTTACGAAAGTAGTTTCAAAAGAGGATTGTTTATACATCTTTTTTATTCTTGAAATGCTTATAAAATATTAGTCACGCTAAAGTGGTTGTTGCAGATTACAAGCTTTGTATTTGTGTCTGAGGGGTTCCAGTGCTCTCATGCTCCCAATTATAGTACAATGACGTCATAAGCCTGTGCAGGCGCCACTGCCGACGATAACGGTGCCATTTGCGGTCCAGATGATATGAAATTTAAACATCAATACCGAATTTAAAACGTTAACATTACATCTAACGTTATGTGACGCCACATAGTCATAAAATAGTTATTTTCTGACAATTGCATTAAAAAAAATATTTTATTGAAGTATAATTTATGAATTATACATATAGGTAGGTATACATATACTTAACGTATGATTTGTAATTTGTTCAATCCTAAGATGATTTGAGTTTATAACAGATATAAAAAAAATTAAGTACAATACTAATCCGTCAAATTATGTTAATTTTAAGTAACAGAATAAATATTATATTTGCGGAATGCGTGCCGCTGCGCACACGTGTTCCTGAACCACCTGCCGACGCCTATTCGTCGCAGGCCTGCGCCCGCGCCCGTGCCAAGCCGACACTCGACAAAAAAGACGTTCCTCCACAGTAGCCCTGTTGGGACACATTGAGATGTAAAGTCGCACATGTCCCATTAGCTGATTGAATCAAATTTCATTGAACAGCTGGTTCAAAAGCTTTCATTTAACAATGCATTGAACACAGTTTCGCCTTATTTAGGGTTACCAATAGAATGTACTATGTAGCTTTATCTACAATTATATTTAAGCTAATAGAGATGGCTCTATTATTCGAAAACAATTAAATCAATTTTGTGGAAACTTTTACTTCACTCTTAGTTACTCCTGTTTTATAATCTCTTATTACAATGCTTTAAAAATTATTGAAGCTGTAATAGTTAACAATTCGTATTCTTAATTATTTACTTACGAACTAAGTCGTAAGCTTCATATTTTAAATAGGCGTTTTAATAACAATATGTATACCAATCATTATAAAAATAATCTGTAATTAATTTTAGTTCAGAAGTTAATCTGCCATTAACCCTGGACACGGAACTTTTGATCGAGTAACAAGTGAGCTATTGAGGATGAAACAAAGGGTCCAATGTCGGAAAGGCGATAAATCAACGGAACCGCCGCGCTTTGATATCAACCGCCATTGTTTTGTAATAGCAATTAAACGACCATTTCTATTACTGTACTGTAAGGGTACAGGCCCGTCCATACGGGCAAAGTCGTGCGGCGCACGATGGCGCCGAATGAAATGGGCGCCATATTGTAGTAAAAAATATGTATATTTGTTTGTTTGCGTATTAGCATTCTTATAGTCTAGACAACAAGTGCCATTTTGATCAACTTTTGTCAGCAGTCTCCGAAAATTATGACTAAAGGTGTCATTCGATTCGGAATGGCATAGATTTTTGAAAGAAAAATGAAATTCTGCTTGCAAAAATTGCAAAAGTTATTAACAAATAACTAAAAAGGGGGTTTATTTTAAAAAAATAGCTTTAACATTTGTCGACTAGAGTAGACTATAAGCATGCTAGTAAATAGCATGTGTATCTGTACCTTTATGTTTTTCTTACGGTTTTACTCGTAGTACATCACATTTTTTTCAGTTCGGTCGCACAACAAAATCCCTATCTCCTCCAAGCCTGCGTTAAGGAACTTCGTTCCAAGAACATTTGAGAAAAATATACTTATTTTAGTATAAAACATATCAAAATATATATCGTTTTGTAATTGTTTTTGTATTTATCTCTTGAGTAATATAATTTATGACCACATGGACAATCAACGACTTTAACAGACAAAGCTTTCATTGCACAATTACTTCCGATTCTATCTTAATTTGGGTGAAACAGGGCTCTTCTATGATAAGCGTTGACACTATTAGTCTATTTTAATGAACCACTTTTTTTCTTATCAGTATTAAGTCTTAAGATACTTTCGTAAACGCTTACGTGGCAAGAAATTTACAACTTATTTCACACTAATTTTATTACAAAACGTGACACGGAATTCAGGATACGGCTTGAACGTTTAAAAAAATAGGAATTTGAGGAACTATTGAGGTAAAAAAAAGCGGTAATTTCTAAAGGTGTATATGTGAATACGTGACAGGCTTTTTGTCAGAGGGCCTACGACAGAAACTAAACAAAAATTGTCTCACGCGCCTAACATCGTGCGAACACGGTGTTGCATTAACAATCACTAGAACATTATAATCATGTACGATTCCTAGTAACATATTCAATACAAATTAATCCACAGGAGCGCGTGAATGCAATGCGTGATGTCTCAGATCGATTCCATAACAGGCGCTGTTTACAACGTTAAGGTTGTACTCGTACCTATTTGTTGTGCAATGCTACAACTCAATTTATTTATATACATATAAATACATATTATTATTGTACGCGTGCGCTGTTTCTGATAATAAAGCTGTAAATTAAATTAACATTTACTTTTTACTATCTCAAGAATTATCACGCTGCTTATATTTTATAGCTCAGAAGCAAGAATGTTTACGCTATTCAAGAAAGTTTTGAATGAGTATTGAATGTTCGTTAACAATAGATAATAATTTCTAGAAAGCAATCTTAATTGCTACTTTTAATTAACTATGTATATCCTTTCAACTATAAATTGCGTTACGGTTGAAAGTGCCGCCTAGTCAAGTTCTCTTTACTTTATAAGTAATTATTTCCGCATGTTTACTAATTCTTGAAAAAAAAAAAATAAAAAAAAAGAATAATCTACCCTCTTATAAAATTATGTTAATATTAAAAAATAGTAAATTTTTAATTCTAAATCGAAATATTTTCCCATTTTGCGTCAAATCACACAATAAGAATATTTTGAATAATTAAGCCGCGAGTAGGTACGTATATTTTTTTTTATTTATACTTTTAATTTTTTTGCTTAAAAATATCATAAAAAATATTTAAAGTAAACCTATGTAAAAAATCATAACACTAACGTAGCAGAGATGCGCAGTAGAACTGTGCTGGGCCCATAGCCTGGAGTTCCGAGGATCGAAACCACGCTCTGCTATAATGACTTGTCTTTTTTTTTTTGTTTTATAAAAACTCATAATTTTAACATCATTTATAAGTTAAAACAATCGTAACATCGTGTCTAGATAATGATGGCCATCCCCTTTTATTATTTGAAGGGTCAGTCCCTATCACGCATAAGGGGGGTAGCTAAGTTACGACGGAGTGCATCGAAGGTGAAAATAATATTACACTATTACTCTAGATACTTGTATAATAAGGGAAGGTTTTTGTTTCTCATAAATTGCAAATGGAAAATAACGCTAAGGAAATGATGCGGTAGAACAACTACAACGCTATAGCATTTTAAAATGTTATCTATTTTCAAGAAATCGGAAATAAAATTAAATGTCAAATAGAATTTGAAAAAATAATTCAACTAAAAAATTACATTAATAGGTAAGAGTTTTGATAAGAGCTAACGTATATTTATAGTAAAGTGTCGCGTAACCAGGTGGAGTCATATATACCTACTTATATCTGATAAAATAACCAAGTAAAACATGTAACTAAATAGGTACTCGTAATTAAAATTTACCAATGAACGATTGAAAGATTACGAATTTTCGTTCTCAGGTGCTTATAGGTGCTATTCTTACAATATCTAGTAAAAATATTTAAATGTATATTATTTTTATATTGTATATAAATACATTTAAAATATGGACAACAATAAAGTTTTACCCACAAATATAGTGAGTGCATGTTCCACGAAAATATACTGTGCAAAGATATAACCCCACTGTTAAATAAATTACCATCCAACTTTAGGAAGTTAATTATGTTAATGGATAAACTTTGCAAAAGTAGTTTTCTAAGTTTGTCTAAATTAAACGCCACAACAAATAAATAGTTATTTCACAACAGAATCGAAGAAACTTTCTAAGAACCTCAGATAATGAAACAAATGACAGAGGTCGCGGAGGATACCGCTATCGATATTCTGATACACACTCATACCTCTTGTAATTTATGTATACGTTTATTGCTTACATTACTAATATAACCCCTTATAATATTAAATGATTGAGCAAACTCAAAATAACTGTGCTGTTGACAATCAGAAATAGCTTGCACCTATTATTAAGCACCTAATTTATTCCGCCTCAAATGGCGTACTTTATTACAAATGTGAGTAAAATGTAGGTAACATGACGGATGTTTAGTCTGCATAACTATTTGTTACTTCGATTAAGGAATCACTGACATAAATCGTACTGTATAAGGTAAAGTGAAAGTCCACTTTAAGCAATACAAAAGGATGTCTTAATTTGCAAAGACATTAAAATTTAAAAGTCTACTCAACAAAGCGAAACCTAATATGCATATACATAGTATATACAATAAAACTAGTCTTATATAGGATACTAGCTGCTGCCCGCGACGTCGTCTGCGTGAACGCTATAACGCATTCTGTAACAACGTGTAATCTACACGTTGTTACAGAATGCGTTGAAGAAATAAAGGTTCACTGCCCGTTCCCCGTAGGTGACAGCGTGATAATATGTAGCCTATATGTTGACCCGACTTTTCAATAATATTCGTGCCATTTTTCAAATTTGAAGTAAATCCATGTATTACTTTTTGAGTTTATCCCGGACATACATACAGACAAACAGACAAAAATTCTAAAAACTATATTTTTAGCTTCGGTATCGATTGTCACATCACACTCCAAGTATTCTTTTAAAAAAATATTCAATGTACAATTTTGACTTTCCTACCATTTTATTATATGTAATAGATAATATACATTTTCGATAAAGAAATTAAAATAATTTATAATATTGCACGCCTTCTGGATTAGGATGACAGAGCAGGGCACGTCAGTGCATAGAGAAAAAGGAAAATTGTTATAATTGCGTTTTAAATCGACTTGGTAGGTTTATAGTAGTTCCAATTTTAAAACATACTTTACATATTCAAGAAAACGAAATCACAAAGAGAACAATTTCATATACATACTAATTTAACACATATTTTTTTCTGTTCCTGTTAATGTAATCATGCAGCTGTTGATACAAATGTTCAGAGTTCAGACACATCTGTTTGCGAAATAATAACAGTAAAACTTAAGCGCAAGTATTTTTAGTGTATGCTTGTGTAATTCTTCTTTTTACTGTATGAAGCCCGCTAATAATTTTATCGGCGACTAAACATTTCCATTTCAAGACCACCCGTATCGTGAGTACTTCTCGTCTCTGTAATATTTGTGTGTTCCTCAACAAATACTCGTGTACTATCGTTTGATTAAATAATATTTATGTAAAAAAATAAATAACGATATGTTACTTCGCACACGAACCGGATATTTTAAAAACTTACAATTAGAGAGCCATAAAATCATTTTCATAATTTTAATTCAACTCGAAAAAATACTATTCGTCTGTGATTATAATGTTAATTTAATTTTTTTTAATAATGTTAACATTATTAAAACAAATTACTTACATTAAGCGTACTTCTATAATGCTAACAATGTACGAATTAGCTGTTACATGTCTAAATAAGTGTATATCATAGATATGTACACGTAAAATTTTTATTTAAGTAAAACTATTTATTTGTATATTTGATTTACTTTAATAAACGACAAAAGTTACAATCAAAATTCTATTTGTCTTCGTTAAGAGTTGCATTTCATGGCGTGTTTCAATTAAATTAAATCCTGACTAGTTATATATAGGGGCCGAGTAAAAGATACGTTCACTTCTTAATGAGCGCCGATTGTTAAGAAAAATTTAGGGTTGATGGCCGATCGTTTCAATGAAAAATTTAAGTAAATTACAGTAAATTTATAAACTCAATCGTTACATTAATTGTTTGTTCTGGAAATGAGAACACAATGGCACTAAGCGACGTTGTTTCGCGGCTTTGTTTGTTACCAAAATGTTGAAACTCACCGTGACATCATACGCACATACACTTGAGTATATGACTTACTACGAGTAGAAACAGCTACCTTACGCAACTGTTAGATAAATTCCTTTTAAAGCGATTTTAAGCATTCATTGCTTGTTTACAGAGACTTTCTTAGTTACTTATATAGTTAATAATTAATATATATGCATATTTTACACGTAACATTAGGTGTACTAAATATTATGTAAGTAAAATAAAATTCATATTTATTTTTGTTTCAATTTCTATTATTACTTTTGAAACATATGTAGTTACCAGTGTCCAATATGAACATGAAAAGATAAAAATTATATAGTAACCAAATGGTTAAGATTTTAATATAATATATCCATTATATAATCAATAAAAGAATAACGCTGTCGTATCTGTATATTATAATATATAGTGTGAAATATATTTTTCTATAATATAGTGCGAAATAAGTACTATTGCATTGTGTTATCGTATCGTGCATTAATCGAGACTAGTTTCATTCAATTTTAATCATTAAATGAATTTGAAACTTACCATATCTCTTTTTCACCTTAGATGTCTATACACATTTTGGGAGAGTGAGAAACAGGATGTAAAGTTCCTCATCCACCATTGAAAAGGGAGGATCCTCCGACCAGACGGGTGTTGTGTCTGGTGGGCTACTGCCCCGACGGTTGTTGTCGGGTTCTTGTATATATGTTCAATTGTTTGATAACTTTGATAGCGCGATGTAGGATACGTCAGTTCATATGTGGCGAAAATCTCGCCACGAGATAGATGTTGCTACAACATAAATACGTTGTTTCGGATATCTGGAATCCAAACACCGGGAAGGGGTTTGAATTGAAATTTCAACATATCCAGCGTGCATTTGTACAAAGTCCTCAAAACAGCAACTCTTCGATGGATAAATTAACAACCTGTTAAGGTTTATGACCAATAAAACGTAAAAACTACACATTTATCGATAGCCATAAACTACCCATGTATTATACCTACTCTATAGTTACAAGATAAGGCGGAAGTATTTTTATGTGTTGACGACGCACAAAATTGAGATTTTCAAGACCAAATTATAATATTATTTTTGCAATAGACAGCCTATTTATTTAGAAACGTCATAGACTATAAAAAATGGATGGTGTCAATAAAAAAGTGTCACCTATATCGGTTGACATTTTTTTATTTGCTATTGAAAAAGATCGAATTCACGCGAGTTTAGCCGTGCGAAAAGACTAGCCCTCAATCAACGACGACCTAAAGTTTTATAATATATCATAGCCCTCAATATTATTATAACTTAGAAATAACGTAAAAACACAGGTCACGCTACCGATTAGGGAAATGTGTTGTTTCCTAATTTAGTTTTACACGAACTGACAAACCATAACAAAATGACAATGCCTTTCATGCAAACATAAAAAGCTATTACAACGAACCATGAGTAGTTTTATTGTCATGTAACTGAGCGTTTGTAAAATACTAATTTTATGACAGTAAAACAATTGTTATGTAACAATAGCCTGATAAACATAAATAAAGTAAATAAGTAAATGTTATGAATTTGGGAAATAGTATGAATAATAATTTTATAAGACAAAAATAATAACTTCAGTTAACTTTTATTCTACTTGTAGGTACTTGCGAACCGCCCTACAACCTTACAATCTTACAAGGCTATTTAGATTTAACTAATGAGGAATACTATGTTTTTTTTTTCTTTTGCAAAGCTTGTTAAAAACATCATTAAAAATTATGCATACTACATAAGATTGATTTAATTTATTTATTTGATTTCAATTAATAAAAATGTACAAGTAACCCGTCCATTATAATTTCTCATAAATCTAATACCTTCACACATTTAAATTCTAAAGAAGTAAGTGTAAGAACATTTTGACTACCTATGGTAAACAGCAAGGAAATGTATTTAACGAAGTTAATCGGATTAGCACGAGACGGTATTGTATTTCGTAATGGCGCCCACAACATTTGCCATTCTAGATCGAAATTAACTTTTGTCTTTTCTTAAATTAACATTTTAATCGCAAATTTATCTTATTTATGTTATGTATTTTCCTACTTTAGTAACAAAAAAACTCCAAAAAAAAAACATATAATGTTATGTTAAACAATTCAAGTTAATGAAAAAGTCTGCCAGCTGTAACAAAAGACATTACAATATGATAATTAACTTCCTAACAAGTAAACTTACGATTATTTGTATACCTAAAAGTAATTAAACATATAAGCACTACTGAATTCATAGTTATATTAAAAATTTATATCAAAAATACTACAAAGATTTTTTTTTAATAGGTACATGTTTTATTGGCGAAAACGAATATATTACATAGGTTAACTAAATAACCTTTTTTTTTTTTTTTTTTTTTTTTTTTTATCGCTGGGAAATGCATTTACGCATCCCGCCGCACAAGGTGGCGGGTATGTGGGACTCACTGACACGGCAGTACGTGCCAGAATACCTCACTAAAACCCAGCGGTGCCCTCATCGTCGTAGTGGAGCGCCACGGGATCGCTTTCGCATGCAACCGTGACGCCCCGACGGTAGGCCCGCCTCTGCGGGCCGCCTTCGCTTATAGAGCGCTCTCGGGCACCTTGAGCGCTCTATTGCCCTGGTGGCGAGTGGAAGGATGTGGTGCCCTCTCCCACTCTATTGCGGAGGGTGGAGGAGTGCATATCGGCGTCTCCTCCTCCCCGGTCGTCTACTGCGGAGCGAGCCAGCGTGTGCGGTTGCTTCCCGCTCTCGCTCCGCGGCCTCCTTCAGTGCCATGACCTCCTCGCAATATGAGGTCACGGCCGACCAGCACCTCTCGCTGCCAAGCATGCAGCGGACCACACTCGACAGCGAGAGATCTCCGCCTATCACTGCCACCAGGGCCCTGCGTTGGGACTCCCAAGCGGCGCATTCCTCCAGGGTGTGACGCGCCGAGTCGACTGGCGCGCCACACTCGTGGCAAGCAGGGGTGGCTTCTCTCCTTGGAATTTGGTGCAGGTACTTACCGAAGCAACCGTGCCCGGTAAGCACCTGCGACAGCCGAAACGTTAGCACCCCGTGCCGCCTATTGACCCAGCGACGAAGGTGAGGACGTATGGCGTCCACCGTCACTGAGCCCGCCGCTGGGGACCCCAGGTCCTCCTTCCACCTGTGGATCAGGGCTCTCTGAGCTAGAGTCCTGATCCTGCCGACTTGGTCCACACTTGGACGTTCGCCACTCGCTCTCAGACCGGACCGGAACTGGTACACCTCCGCGAGCACCTCCGCCTGGAGCTCCCAGGGTGGATCACTCGCGAGCAGTGTAGCCGCCGTCCAGGACACCGTACGATATCCCCGTATCATCCTCACCGCTATGACCCTCTGAGGCCTCCTCAGAAGAGCCTTATTACGAGCGGTGAGGGCGTCGACCCATACGGGAGCACCGTACAGCGCCATGCTCCGTACTATGCCGGCGTATAAGCGCCGGCAAGGGGAGTCCGGTCCGCCTACGTTAGGGAGGAGTCGTCCCAACGCAGCGGCGGCCTTCTGCAGTCTCGGAGCGAGTTGGTCGAAGTGTGGACGGAAACTCCATCGCCCGTCCAGAGTCAGGCCCAGGTATCTCATCTGGGCCCGAACCTCCACCTCCGTTCCCTGGACGGCGATCCGCGCACCTCGGGGGGGGGCCCCGGCGTGGGCCGTGAAAGAGAAGGGCCTCCGTTTTCGATATGGAGACCCTCAGGCCCAGCATAGCAATACGGTCGACTGTAATCGACGTGCCGGCCTCTGCGAGACGGGCGGCTTCCTCGAAGCTCCTCGCCCGGGCTGTCACCAACGTGTCATCAGCGTAACATATGACGCTCAGCCCGGGCGGTAGAGGCGCCCGCAGCATCCAGTCGAAACCGACGTTCCACAGAGTCGGTCCCAAGACGGAACCCTGTGGAACGCCGCAGCCGACGCGACGTCGGTACAGTCGACCGTCGCCCCCCTCCCAAAGGACCTCTCTGTCCCGGAGATACGCCTCCAGCAGCCTCCGGAGATAGTGGGGCACCCTGTGGTATTTTAGTGCCTCCACGATGGTCTCAACAGGAAGGCTGTTGAAGGCGTTCGCTATATCCAGCGAGGTGGCCAGGAGAACGTCTCCACTGGCCACCGCCTCCACAGAGAGAGCCTTCAGGGTGTTCAGGGCGTCCAAGGTGGAACGGCCCGCCCTGAACCCGAACTGCGCCCCCGAGAGGTCCGGCCCCGACTCTTCGAGGTGCTGGACGAGGCGGGCAGCGAGAATCTTCTCCAGCATCTTGGCCGTCTCGTCCAGCAGCACGATCGGCCTGTACGCAGAGGGAGAGTCAGATGGTCGACCCTCCTTGCGCAATAGGCACAACCGGCCCGTCTTCCACGGCTTCGGGAACTGTCCGGTGCTGAGGCACTTGTCGAACAGGGCCCGAAGCCGCCCTCTCAGTTGTTCCAGGGCGATGCTCAGTACTCGCCCTGGAATACCATCCGGCCCTGGCGCCGTCCTCCTGGCCCTGAGACGCTCCAAGGCCAAGTCCATCTCCACCTCGGAAATCGGAGGGATGGACACCTCGGGCTCGTTCGAGGAGGACGGCGCCATCGCGGGTGGAACGTGACCCGGGCGGTGCGGAAAGAGCTCCGACACCACCCGTTGGAGGAGATCCGGCGGCATCGTATTCGTCACGGAGGCGGCCTGACCGCGCAGCCTGTTACGAGCTGCGCGATAGGGACGCCCCCATGGATCTCGGTTGAGACCCGCCAGCAATTCCTCCCGGCCAGCGTCCTTCGCCCGGCTGATGGCGAGCTGCAGGGCCTTTTTTGCCTCGTGATAGGCATTCTGCAGCTCGCGCTCCAGGGCCGGATTTGCCGCATTACGCCTGCGGCAGCGCACGTACCGCCTGCGGGCTTCCATACTGGCCACCCGAAGAGCCGCTATTTCGGGCGACCACCAGTACACCGCACGCCGCTGCCGCAGGCGTCGCCGCACTCTTGGCATGGCCGCATCGCAGACATCGGTTAGTGACCTGCGCATGCGGCCAGCCAATTCTTCCACGCTGGCACCCTCAGCATCTTCTCGAGAGGCCCACCGCTGTACAATCGCGGCCTCCCGAGCTAATTCCACGTCCAGTTTGCTGAGGGCCCAGCGGGGAAACTTGCTCGGGCCCCTCGGGGGATTTCCCGAAGAGGACGGGGTGGAGACCCTGAACCGAATATAGTTGTGGTCCGAGAGGGTCTCCACCTCCTCCTCTACTCTCCAGTCCGTCACTCTCCGTGCGACCGCGGGGCTGGCGAACGACAGGTCCACCACGGAACCCCCACGCAGTCGCACGCAGGTATGGGCTGTCCCCCTGTTCAAGAGAGACAGACCGGAGAGAAGGGCCCAAGCCTCGACGGCACGGCCCCTCCCGTTCGTCGCTGGGTTTCCCCAGACCCGGGACTTGGCGTTGAAGTCACCGAGGACAATAACCGGTCTCGGTGACTGCCGGCATACCGCAGCTCTGACGGTGTCGAGAAAGGTTTCGAACTCCGCCAGTCTGCGGTTAGGGGAGAAGTACAGACCTACTACTACGTACTCTCCCCACGCCACCACCACGTATCCCGAGCCGCGTTCCACGAACGCGAGGGAGGGGCCAGCGGTATCACCTCTGATCACCGCCACCGTGCCGTCCAGATCCCCCAACCAATTTGATTGGGGGGGGACCCAGTATGGCTCGCAAGCCACCGCCAGGTCAATTTGCCACTGCGCCATGGACTGCATCAGCAGATCCTGAGCCCTGGCGCAGTGGTTCAGATTCGCCTGAAGGAAGCTGCGGCAGGTCATGAAGACATTTCCGCAACTTCCTCCGCAGACTGACGCCTTCCTTGCCTAGCAGCGGTCGGGGTCCCTTCAACCGCTCTACCCTTAGTTTTGGGAGGGCGGCAGTCCCGCCCCCCCATCACATGCGACGCTGGCCTGCTAGCGTCGGCGCAGACGGCACACCGCAGTGCTCCGGTGCACGTTCTGGCCAGGTGGCCTTCTATGCCGCACCGGTAGCACTGCTTTCCCCTGTCGACTGCAGTTGGGCAGGTGGGGCGGGTGTGTCCCAGCCCCATGCACTTGAAGCAGCGCAAAGTACGCTGCTCCAGCACCTGCACCCTGGCCGAACTCCAGCCGACGAGGATACGGCCGGCGTCTTCGAGCGCCTTGGCGGCGGTGATTGGGCACCTCACCACCACAGTACCCATTCCGCCAGGTCCGGCGCTCAGTTCCCCGGCCCTGACGGAGCCGACGTCACACCCCACTATCTTCACCACCGCAGCCGCCACCATCTCCGATGTAACGGAGTCGTCCAGCCCCGTGATGCGAACACTAGCGAACTTCGTCGGCTGGACGACGCTCGCCACATCTTCTAGGGCCGCCCGCAGCTCTTTAGTAAGGCGTTCAGCACCCTCCGGGGTTTGCCCCTTCGGCAGTTCAAGCAGCCTCGCCCCGGTTGCGGCACGCCGAATTTTTAGGCCGTCTTTGAACCCAAGTTCTACGAGGCTCACCTTTTCGGACGCCCGCTTCAGAACCTCGCAGTAGGTCACCCCCTTACTTACTGCCTCCGGCCGCAGTGTTACCAGCACGGCTGGAGTACGGGGGGCAGACAACTTGGGCTTTTTCGCTTTTTTCTGTGGTTGCGACTGCGGCTTCTTTGATTTTGGTGCCGGAGCTGCGGCGGCGGCGGCTGCGTACGATTTTGGGGCCGTTTTCTTCCGCCTAACGACGGTCCACTCACCGTCGTTATCGTTACCGGCACCCGTCGTAGCCGTTTTGGCCGATGTTCCGATCTTTGTCGACTTGGCCTGCGGGCCGCTGGCGCCACGAGTCTTTTGTGGCGCTGGCGTCTTCTTGGTGGCTTCGCGCCGTTTGTCCGCCGCCAGAGGTGGACGTACTCTCTTCTCCGGCCGTAGCCGCTCCTCAATACCGGCGAAGCGGGCGTCGAGTAAACGCCCGACTGATGCCATGATCGATGCGCTCAACTGCTCTACCAGGCCCTCGCCCTGTATAGGCAGACAGGTGGGAGCAACCTGCTCCGAGCGCCGTTCATTTAACTCAGCCACCTGTCTGCGGAGGTCGTCCAATTCAGACCTCAGACGAGAGTTCTCCGCCTGGACTTCGTCCGAGGCCGATCTCTCTTTTAGGGCCTCTACGACCTCTTTTATCGAGGCCGCTGCATCTTTCAGGGCCTTGACAAAGGTGCTCTTCAATTTCGACTTCGTCGCCACCTTACAAACCACGTCGAGATCTGTGGCCACCTGTTTTGCCAGAGCATCGGCCGTTCGTGCGTCCCCCACAACCACGCCCAATGCTTTGCGACCTTCCTCGGCCGCTCGCGCCTGCTCTTCAATTGCCTTTTCGGCCTCGGAACATGGCTCCTCCCGTTTTGAGCTCTGTCTTTTGAGCTCGGCTAGGACAATGCTTTCGTCACTAGACGAGCCAGAGCTTATACGGCGCCGCTTTCCCGTCAGGCTGACGCCGACTGGTATGCCGCTAGTGAGCTGGTGTCGGACTCGACACCGTTCATCTCCTCCAATACCTTTTCGTTCGTTTTGTTTTTTTTTTATTTTGGTTTTAACAGATTTCATTGCTGTTCCCACGAGTATGGGGGAAAGGACGGTCCGCCCAGGCAGTGCCCCCTGTACCTGGGTAAGCCTAGCGTAACTCGTCGCGGGTGTCGGCCGGTACCCGGACGAGGATCGCAGTCGAGACTGAACCACCCGTCAGCCATGCATCCCCTCGCGCTGCGTCGCCGCTTAGGATTCGGGGTAATTTTTATAGAGGTTTTCTTCCTCGCGGTCCGGCCGGTTAAGGCAAGACCCTCGGTCTCGCACGTAGCCGCGAGACATGACCACGACACCACGTAGCGGGATTACGAGAGGACGGTGAACGAGTAAGACAAGCTTAGCCGTTCTGTCTGACGGCAGTGTGAGTGCACGTCAGACCCGTCCGTCCTCCGTGGCGTCACCGCGCGTGAGCGCAGTGGTGCCGGAGCAAGCCCCCGTGGAGACAGTGGTCCCCACTACGCCATGTGGCCGCTCAACAAGTCAACTCTGCATAAGCAGAGCAGTACCCGGAGCGGCTCGGCGCTCCCCCCCAGTCGGTCGTTAGCCGTAGGCAGCAGCAGCTCCGCGACTGTGGAGCTGCTGCTGTCTACGTTACCAGGGTGCACCACGCGGAGGTCACCGACAATTGGCACCCCAGGTTAACTAAATAACCTAAAACCAATTAATTTAATTTAATTAGGACGTCGATCTTGTAGTTTTAAGTAGAAAGTAGTTACACCACACAAAATATTTTTATTATTAACTAATATTAACACTGATATTATTTCGTTACAATTTTATTGTATCTGAGAAATTCTCGTATTTTTGACAATCAGATTGTTAACAGCGAATGAATTGTACATAGTAAGTATTCAAAGTCGCTATTTTATGTTAAAGAAAACCGATTAAGTTCTAATCGGGTAAAATACAACATTAATTATTATTGTTCTTTATTATTTATTAAAAAGATAATAAAAATATAATCCTATGATAAACGGTCAGACAAATAGGGGAGTCATATAATAGGGTTCCATTGGCACCTTTTGGGTACAGAGGTCTAATAACAAATAATAAACAATTAAAGTTCCTAGTACGCATTACTAAAGTGAAAGAAAGTTTTTGACTATATTGCTTTATAAAGCACTGAAAAGTTAATGGTTG
Source organism: Euphydryas editha (assembly GCA_036937285.1). Taxonomy (NCBI): domain Eukaryota; kingdom Metazoa; phylum Arthropoda; class Insecta; order Lepidoptera; family Nymphalidae; genus Euphydryas; species Euphydryas editha. The sequence goes on along the minus strand of JAUPFZ010000006.1, from coordinate 11,985,637 downwards.
ATGGCGGTGTCAACGACTCTGAGAAGAGAGCGCTGACGATAGCTATGCTGCCATCACGCCAACAAGTCACGCCCGCCAGTACTCGAGGGGACTTTATCGGGTATAGGTACCAATATAGGTACCAAAATTTGCAGAGATTTATATATAGAGAGTAAATAAAATAATTTTGAAAATTATTAAGACATAACCAACTAACATTCCAACTAACCAACTAACAATTAAAAAAAAAAAAAACTAACTAACTAATAAACTTGTAACCAACTAAGCATTCATATTCATGTATTATAATTATGTAGATATATATACTTTAGTAGTAGTTATGTAACTTTACGTAAAACATATCACAAAACATAATTTTTATTTTAGTAGGTATATACAAGTTCTTTAATCCCGCAGCCGCAGCAGTTTATTTAAGTACTCCGTTTCAATTTGTTAATTTTTTTATTTATTTATGCAGTGTAATCTGTGGCTTTTGCCTTTTTCTAATCAACGAAGGCTCTGCTATAAAAACTGTTATTATATTTTTTTATCTAAACGAAACATTGCTAAGTTCTGTTTATAGCACATAACGTAAGGTTAACAACAACAACATTTTATTGAAGTCATTACACAGATACATACTTATGTATTAAAATTAATTATTAATATAAATTTTACAAGTACTGTATTATAATTATGCGTATGATATATCCGCTATTATTTTTAATGTTTAATTAGAGTACATAAGCGTAATATTTTAGTGAAACATATTTTAAGTCCTAATACAATTTATTAAAAGGGTGAGTTAGAGTCTGCGTCTGTCAATATGGCTAAATAGAAAGATGTTTATCTTCGAAGGGAATTCGATCGACTTAATTCATATAAAAATCCGATTGAAATCTAGCAAGACCTCCCACGTAGCGAACTTATGCTTCGAATTTTACTATTTTGAAGCATATTTATTTCGTTTAATAAATATAATAGTTGTGTACTATTAAGGACAAAACTACAAAGGAACTATACAAAACAAATGTAAATTATTTATATGTTATTAGGGCGACAATCGTTAGCGGGATGGTTTCGATTACTTTATGAAGATACAATTGTGGTTTCATCAAAGATAAAGTGTAAAACATATGTTACTTCCATCTCTTCATTACACAACATACGTATTTATGTTATTTCAATCAATTTTTATATCACGCATTACATTTTAAGTTTTCACAATAAGTACATTTTATTTCATTGATATTTTCATGAGGGTCTTAGCAATTTATTATATTCCCCTTTTAAAAGTAAACAACTCTTTGTCCTAGAACGTTACTCTTGACATCAACACGCGGGCACAATTTGTTCACTAGAAAAAATAGTCAAGGGTTATTTTGCGGTTACATTGTGTCGAGTTTAAGTCTCATAAATTATGTTGCTGCACTCTTAACTTAAAAGCAGAGTGCACCAGGTGGTCGTAGTTATTTTTAGTCTCCTGTTTGTGTACCAATAAGGGAATAAATTTAATTTTATGACTTCCATTCAAAACGAATTTGATTCATGGCAAAGAACAATTCAAGTTTTATGTAACTTTTTAAGCAGTCAATTCTATTTACAATCGAACATTCGAGAATCAGGAATCTACTATAGGTCGGTAATAAGTTTTTATTCAGCATCGAAGCCCAGGTTGACAGCTGGTTGGCATGTTTCGCGAAGCGTGATATTTTTTGCCAAGATAATGTCTGTGGTCGGAGTTAAAATTTCAGCGAAGAAACTTTAGACATATTCGTAACTCAATACAAAATTACAAAGCATAACGAGATGAATTACAGCAATGTATTTACAGATATTAATCTGGAACAAAAAAATAGTAGAAATAAATTTTAAAGCTATTAATACAAAATTAACAATTTGGTAATACATAAGCATATAAAATTATTTAATATAGTTCAGATTATTTAAGAAAGCAAAGTGAATAGTTGGAAGACTATAAAAAAAATTTAAAAGTATTATTTATAAATCATTATAGCAAATAACAAAACACGTCGGTTCCTTTGAACGCAGCGGTTAGTAATTGAACGATCTCACTCGTTTTTACCAGTAAGTACCGATTGCGCATTACTCATAATGAAGCCTAGAGCCGCTCATGCTCCGTTCATTAGAGGAATCGCTAAGTACCTGTGAGCTGCCCCATCGACTCAACTTCCGGTCAGCTCTCAACACTGTTTAGGCAGTTCCTGTACTGTGCAACATCCGGCCGCAATAACAATTACGCATTTATATCGGAAAATAACAGAAATATGTCCGAATCTGTTTTATTCCTGTTTATAAATATGAATTTGTAATTGACTATTCAGATTTTTCATTTTAATAACTGAAATGAACTGAAACAGCTCGTGGACTTTTATAGTACATGCTCTCACTGCAAGGGAAAGGCTTCCGCTTTTATGAGAAGGGTTGAAATTTTAACTATCAGTTAAGTTTACAGGCCAGTATAGTCACAAGGCCAATACCAAATACCTATATACCAGAATCAACTACTCGTAGTGGATATTTGTATGTTGTACAAATATCCATGATGAAAATATCAATGAGTAGAATAAAACGTACAACTGCCGGAGTTAAAGGAGTTTTAGTCACTACACTACCAGACCGGTCGTCACCTTCTTTCTTAAATCTATGGTCGTCACTTACTTAGTTGTTATTCAATTAGTATCTACTTATTAAAGTTATAAGAAAAACAAATTTCATCAGACGACACTATAATATCATAGGCGACCCTAAGGGTGCCTGTCCATTGATGTGGATCGAGGCGGCTGAGCGGAGAAACGGAGATATATTAACCAATAGGATTGCAAAAAATCTTTCCTCCGCAAAAGTAGACAAGGGCTCTGTAATCCTATTGGTTAATATTTCTCCGTTTCTCCGCTCCGACGCCTCGCTCCGCATCAATGGACATGCACCCTAAAAATGTGTTATTCTACGCAGGGGGTTCCACGACAATTATTCAATGTCGGTAATAGGCTTACTTGTTAGATGTTCGATTCTTAAAAAGCATACAAAAAAGTAGCTTTCGAACTGTATATGGCATTTTGCAAAGATTGCTTTACTAGAGGGTTTCTTATACTAAAACAGAAATTATTGATAGCTAATTTTAACTCCAACTTATGTACAGCACAAGTAAGCTTCCAATAAAGTATTAGTAACAATTCCTCTACATTTTATATCAGTTGATGACTAATGCATGTCTAAAACGTCTAAGCCAAACGGCTTAAAGAATTCAAACAATGGTTGAGTAGTGTGACAAAAAGGTTTGTCAGTCATCAAACGAATGTGGATTAATTTCGTTCCCATCGTACGGCGCAAGCGCAGCGTTGAAACTTGGAAGGTCCGTCCCAAAGGAATGTATCGTAAATCATCGCGTATATCCATTTTCAAAGATACCGACGTCGTTCATGTTCGTCTACCCACTATTCATTGTTATCAGTACGTTATTATGTTTAAAACGTATATGCTAAGCATCTCACCATTTCTCAATTCTTAGTAAATGTATAAGATTCGTATACGAACGGAATTATATACTTTGTTTTTAAGGACCATTTCTTTAGTATTTTTTTTATGAAAAAAGATATTAATTACATGAATTTCGTATTCGTTATAATAATGAGCTAAACTCTAATCATAGATAAAAATGAATAACATTTATCCAAGTCGACAATAATCGAGATTCCCTGTCTAAGGCAGGACAATACCTTTGAATATGCACACATACGACTATTTTAACTAATTGCGTGGACAGTCAAAAGCACCGCCCATTGAAAGGCCTTTTGTCCGCAACGCTAAAGCGAACACAGCCTCACGCACATTTGCTCTTAATTAACTTATAAACATGGATAGATAACATATAGCCTATAGGCGAATAATCAAATACAATGACTACGTTATCTCTACATGTCTTTATATCTTCCTCTCATTCACTCTTATGAACCCATATCCCCCTACAAAACAGTCACAACTCACGTAAATATAATAAGCGCTTCACATTCAACGAAATGTGGCGTAAATGTATACCATTTTCCATAAGCAAACACAACAAACAGTAATAAGTGCTAATTTACAGTGAGCTGTTTAAATTGCATAAAGGTCAAAAAACAACAACTGCTATGTTTGACCTAAAAATTTTTGAATGGATTCTTATTTTCATAGAGTTTGGAACCAATATCGATTTGTTTGTTTTGGGTGACACTGAACTTGGAATAGTGTTTGCCCGTAGAGGCGTCGACGCCGGCATAGGCTTGTAGGCGGCGCACTTGTTCTTGCGCAACTATTCGGGAACTTTAGGTCTGCGTGTGCGCATGTGACAACGCACCGCACTCGCATCATCACATTAGCATTCTACCGTTAACTCTAGCCAAGGCAAGTTAATGACGCCGTACATACAAAACAATACATACTAAATATATCAGCGCATGTATTTTCTTATTATACATTTCGAAATTTCATAGCTTACTGATAACATATAAAATAAATTTAATAGCAACTTTCACAGAATACATCACCCGGTCGACACGTGTACTTATTTGAACATGACATCAGTAAAGAAGTTACTTGTATTATTTCTATCAATTTATTGCAATATGACTGTTGATAACCTTTACATGATTAAAAACAACTACCGTTATCAGACACCTACCAAACAATTTTCTCTGCTTTTTGCATAATATGTTATGTATCTGTTTAAAATGTGATAATAAGTGTGTATAACAATATAAAATATACACAATACTGGAGATAAAAAAGGCTGAAAGCAGCACAAAAAAGAGTCGCATTTTTTTTTCTTTCTTTTTTAAATATTAAACCTGGTAACGTAGTGTTTATTTATTGGTTAGTTAATTATAATTATTGTTGGTCGGTTGATTATAATTATAGTCGTATTTATTTGAACTTTTTATTTTCATTTTATTTAAAATAATGCACAATAATAATATAAAATAATTAATAATAAAAAAGGTGATAGCAGTACATAAAAATATTATTTTAACTTGAGAATATAATTGTAATATGTATTTATAATTAGTAAATAGTAGGTATAAAAATAAATATAATTATAATAAATTTATACAATGGCAATAACAAGAGAACTGGTATGGAAAGCCTTACGCAAATCACGCATAAAATTCTTCTAAAAAAAATTGCTGCTTTTTTAATATAATATAAAATCTTTGTTAGAATATGTAAAAATAAAGATTTATAAATGAAAGTAAATTCAAAGTATTTCATGACGGAGTCGCGGATAATTATATAATAGTTCGTTCGATACATAGGTACGTACAAATGGTCGACTATCCTCTGGGAGCCCTTTAATTATAGAAGATATAAAGTATCCTTTTACTGACCTAAATATACACTACACAAGTTTGGTTAAATCCTTCAAGTGGCCTGCGATAGTGCGATGGGCAGGCTGATGAGCAATATTTCAAAAATATATGCACTCCGTATTATTAAAAATTCGATTTTTTTTTATCAGTCCAAAATAAAAATAATAAAATCATAAAAATATGACAGAGAAATAAAATTGACTTAGAGTTAAATATAGAGACAAATATATGTAGGTATACACATAACAATAGCAACTTTATCTTTTCGTATATAGGTACAAAGAATATAACGATGATCTGAAAAGTACTCTCGGATCAATTGAGAAAACATATCCGCCGATATACGAAAGTCACTAGGGATCAATTATACTCATTGTCTTCGTTAAGGACGATACTGGCGTGAGAAAAACGGGTTAGTTTCTTTGAAACTTTTTCACAAACATAAATATTTAAAAGTTTTAAGTAAAAGTTTCCTACAAAACAACTTTTAAAGATGTTTTCGTATCCAATATATAATATATATTGTGACTTACAATGATTTCTCTATAATAATTTTTAAAAAAAGTAATAAAAAGCATACCAATGACTTTAAAATATCTTTAGTTAATTTCTTTTAAATATGAATAATTTAGTCTTTATATTTCTTTTTTGAAGTAATTATGAAATATTACATTTGCTAAATCGCAATGAAGCAGCGAAACACATTAATCTGCAACCCTCCTCTTTCACAAGAGAAGTGGTATACCCAGCAGTAAGACGCTTACAGCCTGTTGCAGTACAACACAGAACAGTACTGCACTATACTGTGCTCTACAGTAGAGAAAAGTATAGAATTTAAAAGAACATTTCGAAAAAGTAAATCTATTCATTTCATTACTTTTCAAAACATCACTTGTACCTAGTTAGGTACGTGGAGTGCTTATCGATTATACTGAAGGTAACGTAAATAACTACTGATTTACCAGTTCTAGTAAACATATACACAATTATTTACTACTACATGTCACTACTAAAACATCTCTAAAAATAAATAATTTTATTAAAATATTACGATTACCTGATTTATAAAATGCAATGGTCCACTAACGCGACATAGTGGCGGCGGAGACTCGTATCCCCAGAAACAATTCCAAGGCATTTTTATTCATTTTCATAAGCTGAAATATTAAGCCTATAGGCTTTTGTCTCTATTTCCACTAAACACGTTTATTTATTTTTGAAGTGTAATAATTTTAAAATTATTTTAGAATCCATTACATTATAATTCAAATATAGAGTTTAAAAAGCATTTACTTCTCAAAAAATTTAGAAACGGTCCTTTCTTAGAAAAGTATACTATTTCGTTTACGAGCGTCCCAGAGCACCGCCGCCACACAACTGAGGTGCACAGCAGCTGATCCACACTCATCAAGATCGTCACATAAAAAAAAAGGTTTTAAAACTTAGAAGCGAATACCAAGTGCGACAGTTACACTTGGGAGATTATTAGGTGTATTAAATATATTTTTATATCATAAATAAAGATATGAACTAATAAAATACATATTGTGTTTTATTAATTCATAGAGGTAAATTTTTTTTATTTTTGTAACGTATGTTATTCGTATATTATGAAAAACGTAACAACATGCATACACATTTATTACATTATAAACAAAATTCAATGCAACGTCATTTATATGATACGGATGAGAGTTAAATAACAAAAAAAAAAGTACATACCTATATCATATTTTTAATCGTCTTTCTATTAAATATTAATAGCCAGAATTTATTCCCAGTTAAACGTTTAAACTATTTCTATTTTCATTTATATTCGATAAACAGATTAGGTACAATGAAATGATTATTACTTTATTGAAATAGCTTTTTAAATTTTTAAATCTAACAAAAAAGTTTTTTAAATTACTACGAAGGGAGTGCAAAATATTTGTTTGAGAGATTATGCCTTATCCCATACAAAACGTAAAGAAACACAAATTTTGTTCACATTCTTAACGGGTAATCAAAACGTTTTATGAATATATCATTAACATGCGTACAACACTCCAATCCATTATACACAATCTACAAATTATGCTTTTGACCAAGATTATCTTATAACGATTGTCCCACCAAGTATTAAATAGATCGAATATAAAAGACCGTTTAGGAATTTTTAAGATGTGTATGTTTACTTAGTTTACCGTGATTTATTTTTATATTTATATTTTTAGCAGAATTTTTAAGTAATGGTTTAAGTAACTATGTAGTAAAAAATCGATTTTTTTTTATTCAAAAAATAATATTAAGTATTAAATCTTTAGTTAACTATAACTTAATTATATGTGTTACGGATGTTATGAAAATAATGTTATTTGGTTTAACGTAATATAAAGAAACATTATACCTATCTATCTAATATCATGTTCGTGATTAAATCCGTAACGTATAAATATGAAAAACAAATGTTTATTTACATATTCTGAAAAGAAGGAAAAAAATTAAGTAATCCCTAACATTAAAAGGTGAAATGTAAGTTTGTTAGTTACGCTTTCACGTGAAAACTACTTAACCGATAATCGTGAAACTTTGTACACATATTCTTGGAGGTAATAGAAGTAACATAGGATACTTTTTTTTGGTCGCTATAACCGACATCCACGCGGGCGAAGCCGCGGGCTGAAGCTGGTATTATATAATTTTATATTATGATAAAAAGCTTGTAATAGCTCAGATAGGTATATAACACTTAGTTGCGAAAAACTTGTTATATATTATATTATATAATAGTATTCATAATGAAAATACAACATTAAATATTTTATTCACATTAAGTTAATATTGGATACATTAAATAATAACTAGCTGCAAGCAATAAAACTAACCTGGGACTCGATACGGATAGAGGTGCTGACCGCGGGCGATCGCTGCTGGTCACGAGACCACGGGCAAGTCCAGGGCATACTTTTATGATGAACAGCTGACTTCTCTTTTAATAACAAATGCAAAATACAACACAATTTAATTTAATAAAAAAAGAAGAAAACATTTATTGTTGAAATTGTAAATACTTTCGTAGTGATTTTATTTTTTAAATATTAACAAAACTTCAATATGTAATGCTATTATTACTAAGCCGAGCACGATCATTTCTAGGTAGTGCGTGCAACAGGACAGAAAGACGTACGCATGCGTGCGAACAGAAGGCCGCGCGGCTAGGGACTAGGAGGCACGACTACGGGCTACGGCTCTCCAGGGCGCTTCACACTAGCATCATACATATACACACACAGCGCTTGTGAACTACATAAAAGGAACCCAAACACTCCCGTTTTCAACGTCGGGACTCGGGACGGACGTATCAATTGCCCAAAACGCACGTAATTCGTGTGAGGTACGAATATAAGCGCATGTATACTAGCATTGCGTTATAACAATATTTATATCTGCTTTTGTAACACGACCAAAACATCAAAACGTTAAAATTAAGCTCGAGAATATAACTAGATATATGGTACGTACTCGTAAGTAAAATGTTTACCTTATTTCCATATGAATCTCTGAAAAATAAAGAATAGATATGCTTTAACTGCTATAAATTCATGCTTTTTATGTATATTACTTTAGAAACATCATTTATAAATAAAAATACTATATTTATACTAATATATACTATATATATACTAATACTATATATATACTAAGTTTTGTGTATGTATATATTCATATTAAAATTAAAATAATATAAAAATAAAATCTAAATTGTTAGCATTTAAAATTGTCCTTCTAAAATTATTATTAAATATTTGATTTTCTAAGGCGTTGGTATTACTTGGTATTACTAACTTGGTATTATTAATAATAGTAATAGTTGTTCTTAGTTATACTGGGGCCACACTAACGGGAAATGTCGTTTAACATCGCGATGAACGTAGGTGTAGCCACGACTTAACGTGATAATTTGACAACGGCATTCACACTGCCGTTTGACGTTCTAACCCAGTCATTTTAGGTTTTACCTACGGAAAAATTCCTAGTGACCTGATTTTTTGTATACACCTTTATTACGGCATTGTAATGAAGATGTGAAAAATCGACATTGACATCGTGCCGGCTAAAAAAGTTATAAGGGTCAAAAGGTCACGAAAATCAGTTTTTAGCAAATATCACGCTACCTATTACTCGGAGGTCAATAAAGGTCATTATAAAAATTTTTTTGTCGTAAATTATCTACAAAAAATGCCTCTTGCATTTTTCTGTAAAATTAACCGTTTTTGGAGTAGAGCGCGGAGAAAGCGCTACATGCACTTTTTCCTCACTACCTACCTCGACTAGAATGCAAGGCGCGTTTTTTTTTTTACATGGTTTTCCCCGTAGGTATAATCCATGATATGTAATGAGTTTTGTTTTTATTTAAGAGTGAATAATTTTTTATTTGAATGATAAATACAGAAAAAATAATGTAATAGTATATATGTATATTTTTTTTGTCATTCATTGTCGATATCTTCAGATTCTATATCATTAACAGTTGCTGACAAAACATCGAGTGGTCTTTATTCCTATATTTAAATCGAAATATTCATCATTTTCATCATTGGCTTAACAACTGTTCAAGAGCATGAAACTAATAAAATAAACTCTTTAAAATTCAAGAAATAACTTTCAACTGACTCAGTATAATTGCCAGAGTTTCACAAATAGTTAATAAAAGTTTCTGTGTTAAAACTCCAAATAAAAATCAATAGAGTTTACGCCTTGGTGTATACTGTATGGTAGGTATATGTGGGCGCAAATGTAAATATTAGTCAATTTTATGTTTTAATTTATTGAATTTGTAATAAAAAAAAACTTTATATTAAGATATTTTGTTAATTAAATATTAATTTAAAATTAATCAAACTATTTTTGTTATATATTTTTAGTGTTATGATTATATGTATTTTACAAAGAGGGTATAAGATCAACCTCACAATTGTATTAAGTCTCTTTTGTAACGAACACTCAAGCGATATGAATCTTTACTGTGAAAATAAAATATAATTCATTGTGAACTGGCTTTCATTGTGAATTCCGATGACCACATTAATTCGGAGTCGCCAATACTTCCGACAGCAGCGGTGGGATCACCTCAAAACCGAAGACGAGAAACCGCTGAAACAACATTACCATTGAGCAAGTCGTGAGTCTTGTCGGTTCAATTACGAAACAAGCCGTTACAAGTGCCGTGACAGAAGCATTTTCATCAGACTGCGTATCGGGGCGACGTAGTGATTTTTATCTACCCCCTTTTGATCCGGATGAAAGATCACATGACATCAGAGACTGGTGCGCTCACGTTGATGAAATCTTTGTTAAATTCAAAATACCATGGCAATCATTAAAAGGAAGAGCAAGAATATGGGCAGATACTTGGTGTTTGAAATCGACTACATGGGAGCAAATGAAGATAGACCTGATCCAGACTTTCGGTAAGGAGTTTCGCTATGCTGATGATGTGCTGATATGGAGGCGCTATACTTCTGATCAAGCCTGCAGCTAAGCTGAATATGCTACGACAGCTTGGACGTTGTTTAAGAGGGTACGGCCAGAGGCTACAGATGCAGAGATAGTGGAGTCCAAGTGAGTGAGGAGTGGAATGCCAAAGAATTACGTCAATTTAACGGATTAGCAGGTTATTTCAGAAAATTTGTACCTAATTTTTCAAAAATGATGACACCGCTTTATGAACTGGACTGAACGTCATGATCTTGCACGAAACGAAATTATTAACTGTTTAACATCATCCCTCTTCTTACAATTTATGACCCAAATTTGCCTACAGAACTCCACACTGTCGCAAGTTCGCTTGGATATGGTGGGGTTTTAATTCAAAGACAAAATCAAAATCCATTAGTAATTGCTTGTTTCAGTATGCGCACCACAAAAACCGAAAGTAAATATCATTCATATGAATTAGAAATACTAGCTCTAGTAAAGGCCATAAAGCATTTTCGGCATTTCCTATACGGGGGTCAATTTAAAGTTATAACAGACTGTAATAATAATAAACACACATAAAAGTGTGTCTCCCGTGTGTCTGAACACATAAAAGCGGTAAGAAACAACGACCCACAGAAGCCTGCGATCGCGGAGCATATTTTACAGCCGGGAACAAATCACTGGATTAAACTCCACAACCCCCGAGTTCTTTCCACAGACCGCCACTACATACCTAGACTAGTGCGAGAAGCGATTGAAATTCGCAAACACCGGAATTTCAATCGTGAGGATGGCTTTAAGCTAGCCAGTACGTGGAATCCAGTGGTAGAATTATGCAAACCAGAACAGCGCCGCATGAAATCAAAAGAGAAAAGTGACGTTGTGAGTGTATTTTGCCGAAATTTTCGCGAAGTTCCTGTGAAGAGAACGAGAAAGAGTGATGACATGACATGACAGTTCCAGCTACACACCTCGTAACACCGTAGTCCCATCGTGACCACGATCCATGCAACTGGGTCAAAATATTGACACAAAGTCACTGTGTTATATCGTGGTATGTACCCGTTTTAAACATAATAATATGTCTTTAAACCACGAAATAAGTCTTAAATCATAGATGGTGGGCTTTCTTACAAAATTTTCAATTTGATATGGAATATCGCAAAGGTAATAAATTAGCTCATGCTGATTTTTTTAGTCGCAACCCCGTCATGACGTCAAAAATTGACAAAAAAAATAAACAAAATATTAATTCTTTGGTATATTTAATTAATACAACTATTAACCGTGCGCAGAAACTTTGCCGATGGCCTTGTGACGTCACGCGTCGATAGTCAGTAGGGTTGAAAAAAAAAGGTCACATAAATGTAGATTATTATTGTATACATTTTACATCAAACTAATAAAAAATAGTCTCGGTCGAATTATAAATTTAATATAAAATGTAATTATAAATAGTAAATAAAAAACGCTGTTGTTATTAGGTAAATTATATATTTTTATGTATTTATATTTAGTGAATGAATGAAACGTAGCCGTAAAATAAAAGTTAAATGGTTCCAAACAACGAAAACAAATAAGTAACAAAAATAAGACTAGTAAAACCTAAGAAAACAACAATTAATTAATTCGTAGCGAAAGCAAAAAATTACACGCACGTATCGGCTGCGTTGCTAAGACGGTACACGTCAGACGAGCGAGGGACGCAGTCAACTCCGGTGGGAGGGGTGGTCATCGGCAAAGTTTCTGCGCACGGAATATACTCTTGATTACAATTGGTTATTAATTGAACAAAAACGCGACCCTGAATAGATGAAATTTTTAATCAACTTCAAACCGATTCTATACCCAAAAACATAGCTAATACTTACACCGTCTCTAAAGATAAATTACTTAGACGAAAAGTACAAATTAATAAAAATACTTACTCTCTTATAATAAAATTGTCTCTTATAATAAAATTATCGATGGAGTCTTATATCTCACTATCATGATAGTTTACAGCATTTTAGTTGGGAAAAAGTTCTCGAAAAATTACGCGAACAATACTGGTTTCCAAATATGTCGCGTTTGGTTACAATTTGTTGAAAACTGTGTACCGTGCAGGTTTAGAAAGGAAATATCAGGAGCCCGTCAAGTTACTTTACATCCTATAGATAAAGTTGCTATTCCATTCCAAACGGTTCACGCCGATATTACAGGTCGAATGAACGGTAAGCGCCTGGAATCTGAATACGTTTGTTTTTATAGATGGGTTTACTAAATATGTTCATATGGTTTACACAAGTGATCGCACAACTGAAACGGCTATTAAGTGTTTTCAAAATTTAATATCAATTTTCGGTACACCATCTAGGCTTATCTCTGACCAAGACAAAAGTCTCACATCAGTAGAATTCAAGAATTTTTGTTTACGGTATGGTATTCAACACCACGTAGGAGCTAAAGGTGCCAGCAAGGCTAACGGTCAAATTGAGCGATTAATAAAAGTTATTAAAGATAAAATATCCGTTGTGGAACTTACTAGACCTTCCAATATCCAAGAATTACAACTAGCAATTAATTGTACCATTTCTAAAAGTATTGGTAAAAGTCCCATGGAAATATTATTCGGTAAAAAGTGTTCTCCGCCAGCAATAAAACTTGTAGAAATTGACAGTAATGAAGTAATAGATGATATTAATGCTTTAAGATCGGAATGTAAAATCAAGATGGACGAGCGGTCTTTAAATGATAAAATCCGTTTCGATAAAGGAAAAGCTAAAATCATATCATTTAAAATCGGGGACTTTGTTTTAATACGTCGTCATACGTCACGTCACAACATAACAACGTCACACAACTAAAATTTGGCCGAAATTTGATGGTCCCATGGAAATTTTAGAGGTAATAATCGTTATAAACTTAAGCATGTTAATCTTCGCGGTAGTTCAGAAAAAATTGCTAGTCATGACTCATTAAGACCAGCTCCCGTAGCTCAATCAAATCCATTTGATGATAATTAAAATTTGGCCATGTGGGCCGATAAAGAATTGGGAAATGACCACATTAATTCGGAGTCACCAATACTTCCGACATATACAAAACCGTATGTGAGTACATTCTAGTCGCTTTCTCAGCGCTCTACTCCAAAAACGGTTAATTTTACGGAAAAGTGTATGAAGCATTTTTTGTAGATAATTTTATAATGAACAACTTTTATAATGACCTCGATTGACCTCCGAGCAATAGGTCGCGAGATTTTTGCAAAAAAACATATTTTCGTGACCTTTTGAACTTTGTTACTTTTTTAGCCGGCACGATATCAATGTCGATTTTTCACATTTTCATTACAACACCGTAATAAAAGTGTAGACAAAAATTTAGCTCACTAAAAAATTTTCCGCAGATTGGGGCTTAAAATGCCTAAAATGACTGGATTATTAGGAGAGTGGCGGTACCTATAGTATTAGCGCCTTCACGTTGAACGTTCAAGTTTTATTTTTCAATTTCTAATGTTTATAAAAAAATACATATATCAACGTTAACGAAATTTTTGAGTAGATTAGATCACGACTTATGTTTCTGGCCCAAGGTACAGCCCCTACTTTTTCTACACGTAGTAACTAAAATAGCTGGATCCTTATTTTACAACAATTACGAATAAAAAAAGTTAAGTATTAAAACTTTTATTACCAACATCAAGGGCGTAGCCAGGATTCTCTATAGGAGGAAGCAGATTAAAAAAATCCTAGACTGTATCGTTTTAATCGTGGTTTTTAATATATGAGTATCTCACATTAGTAGTGGAGGTGAGGTAAAAATTAAAAACAAAATATAATGACCAGGAGTAGAGTTATTACTTGCCGAGTAATCTGCGCGGTTCTTCGCAAAATCTTTTTAATCTTTTTAAATGTCAACTTTTTTTGGGGTGCCTACTTCCATTACTTTGTTAAAGTTCTTTTATTCGTTTCACTTATCGTTATTAGTGACATCTTAGACTGCTTAGAGTAAAAAAAGATAAAAAAAATCTTTTTTATCAGTGACCGACCGCACTTCTAGTTCTTCTAGACGGGGACAGCTGCTACCCCCCCCCTTCCCCCTCACTTCCTGTGCGTACCTCACTACGCCCATGACCAACATGTGTTAAAACATATTTGTATGTGAATTTGTGTAGGTATTCCTATGATGGAGTTTTAATATTAAATTTATATTTGCTTCCCTTCAGCCTATCGCATTCCACTGCTGGACATAGGCCTCCCCAAGTTCACACCAAATATCCAGGTTTTCCGCAATCCTCATCCAGCTTCCGCCGGCGACCTTGCGACCACTGCCACTTTAACTTGCTGATTCTACGGGTTATGTCGGTTACTTTGGTTCCTTCGCGGATAATTTCATTTCTGATTTTATCCTTGAGAGAGTCTCCAAGCATAGTCCGTTCCACAGCACGTTGAGTGACTTTAAATTTGTGTACTAATCCCGTCGTCAGTGTCCACGTCTCGGCGCCATATGTCAGCACTGGTAGGACGCACTGCTCGAAGATTTTCATCTGTAAGCATTGCGGAACCTTCGAATCGAAGACTCGACGAAGCCTACCAAATGCCGCCAAGCCCAATTTAATCCTCCTATCGGCTTCCTTTTCGAAGTTGTTTCGGCCAAGTTGGATTGTGTGACCTAGGTAGACATAATTTTGTACAACTTCGAGAACGGTTGGAAATCATAAGGACCATCGAGAGATATCGGTCTCAGCATGACTTGTTAAATATAACTTTCGTCTTGTCAAATTTATACCGAGACCGAATCATGGAACCCCGCTGGATGACGACATTAAGGAGCTACGCTAAGGCTCTTAGGTCAGGTCATCCCGAGGTCTTAAGGAGCTCAGTTGTAATTAAGTCATCCCCTGGGGACCTCCCGTTTTTAATCTGTCCAAGCGCCGCACTAATCTTACCGACGCCCTAGCGGCAGGCCCAGAGACTGTGGATGCCATACGTCCCCATCTTCGTGACTGGGTCAAAAGGCGGCACGGGGTGCTGACCTTCAGGCTGACGCAGGTACTTACCGGACACGGGTGCTTTGGTAAGTACCTGCACCAGATTGCGAGAAGGGAAGTCACCCCTGCCTGCCACGAGTGCGGCGCGCCGATAGACACGGCACGTCACACTCTCGAGGATGTGCCGCTTGGGGACCCCAGCGCCATGGGTAGCCGTGATAGGCGGATACCCTGAGTACTAGATACTAGGTACGCCACCCGGCTCACCGGACACACTGCTCACCTCCACAACGATGCCAACAAGAGTCTTGTGAACCAGAAAACCGACGCCACACCCCTCAGTACACTCCAGTTAATATTACTATGCTCCACTTCGAGTTCAGTGAGGTGATGGTCCAGCCTAGAGTGCGTCCACTATAAGTTGTCAGGTGTATAGTTCTTGGATTACCGAAGCATCTTGAGTTTCCTTTGTGATCGAAGACAGTACGTCGAATATGCGGGATACCTACAACTCTCGATCGTACATTACATGGTCGGGCGTAAGTCAGGGGAGCAACCTCGGACCTTTCTCTCTTATTTTCAAAAGAAATTACTACTACGTTGCACTAACACTATTTTAATTTACCGTATGTTAATTAACATTATACAAAAGAAAAAAAAAAGTATTTTGTTTTATATACCTGTGTACGTAGAAGCATATCGTATGCTTTACGCGTGTCGTTCATGTATTTGAAATGTATGTATACACATACTGTTGATATTTAGCATGAATTTAGAGCAATTACAGAACATTTTCGTTTGACCTCGTCAATTAATTTACCTTAGCTATAGACTAGCTATGAATGTTACATTCGCTAATAAGTCTCAATTAACATTAACGCATATCAAGTACTGAATTACGTCAAAAAAGTGCTAACAAAATATGTGAATCAAATCGGTTTAATTCCTTGCCTTTTGCATTTTTATTGTTATTTACGCTAGCAGTCAGCAAAAGATAAAATTTAGTGTCTGAGATAAATAAATAAAAATCGTATATAGGTAGATAACAAGGATTTACATATTTATGTAAGATTTACCGTTAGGTTCATCATAATAAATGGGTATCGTCATCACTTTATTGTTATAAAATAATTTCCACAACGTAGCAGGTACATTTAAAGACAGTAGTAAACTACTAGCTAAACTCAGCCTTGTCTCGCTGTGGCTTCTCTAATATTAATTGACATTGTGATAATATTTAGTTGTAAAAAATAAAATCCATTTCCGTAGAAATTTCGAGATACAGATTATGTATATAAAATTAAAAACACTCTTGAGTAAAAATGCAACGATCTACCAAAATTTCAAGTCAATTCATCAACTACTTTTCGAAATTTGCGTTTATAAATATACAGTTGCTATATTTTTTATTATATATTTTATATATAGGTATTAGGTATATCTTACACGAATGATTTTCGAATATACCAAGAGCAAAAGCAAATTTTATTTGTATCAGCGAATTTTAAAATGGAAATATCTTTGTCTGTTTACTACTTATTTATATTTAAAAATTACGTAATCCAATTCCTATTATAATAATTTACTGCGCATATTTTTTATTCGCAAACTGTAATTAAAGAAAAAAAATCTGTATATTGTACTGTATTACGTGTATTTTATGAAATAAGACGCAATCAGATGAGATCAGATTATTTAGGTACAATAACTTGTACGTATTCAAAACTTACCCACTTTAAATCCTCTACACTTAGGCGATTTTGACACCAGGAAACGACTTTTCGTATAAATTTGCAAAACGTACGTTTTAAGCAGTTGCACGTTATGATCCATAGTAAGACTATTACAGCGATAATTAAAAGAGTATTTTCCATTGCAATAATGATGCAAAATGATCCTTATAATATATTTTTATGACACACATTTCGGCTCAACTACCTATGACAGAACACCTCGCTTGACTGAAATAATTATACTTGTACAAGTATTAATGCGCTTTAATGGCCTCTGTGAACTCGAGTTCAAGTCAAATAGGTATTGTTAATAAATTATAAATTAACAGGCACTATAACATAAAACTATTTACTTCTTTCGGTTAACTATTAACTTTTTTCGTTGACTAACGTAATGTAATACTACTACTATTGCGGCTTATTTTTAAAATACCAAATCACAGAAACCTTGAGCTTTTTTTTTATGTCCATCTCAGAGACAAAACGTTCTCTATTTAAAGTCAAGAGATTAAAAAGTTTTTAAATAGATATTTATATACTAAGGTACTTAATTAAATTAGGTAAAAGCTTTGAAGTACTGTTTGCTGCGACAGTATGTTATACTTATACAAGAAGGTTAGAAAGATAAACAAACAAAGCTGCAGCTACATGTACTGACAACTAAGAATCCCAGAAATAAAATAATAATGTGTATCCTGTAACTTATATATCTTGCTTTACTTCCACTACCACTAGGAGCCATCTCGGGTAGGAGGGCTCTTGGTGAGAACCCAACGTTGGACGGGATCCTACGGGTGCGTCGGATAGGACAGGAAGCGCTAATGCGGAGTTGGAGGGAGGACCTGGCGGTAGCCGTATGGCACACGCGTTACGGCTGCGTTGCGCCCGGTCCTTGAGCGGTGGATGCGCCAAAAACGCAAGCCCCTCACCTTCCGTCTGACACAGGTTCTCACCGGGCACGGTTGCTTTAGTGGACTTGTCGCTTCCGAGCATCATCACCGCAATGCTCGGCAACGACGAGTCCTGGAAGGCGATGGTCTCTTTCTGCGAGACAGTAATGTACATACATGACATAATTGTACTTATATATTTATTTATTAGTACTTCATGTATATATTTTATTGTTTTCATATATATTTATATAGATATATATTAGTCTAAGGTTTACTGTATATTTTTATTGTATGTTTATTATACACCACCTACCTATTTCTTCTTTAATTCTAACCCTAAGGTTGCCTGGAAGAAATCGCTATTGAGCGATAAGGCCGCCTTTTTGTGCATTTTTAATATCTCTCTCATAATTTTTTTTTTTTGTACTATTTTATTTTCTGTATGGTGTACAATAAAGAATATATAAATAAAATAAATAAATAATGTCCCAGAAGGAGGCCGACGAGCGGGTGAGAGAGGAGGCCGCCGACGTGGCCTCCATCCGCGGGCGAAGAATGGGGGTGTGTAGGAGGCGCTACTTAATGCACCTCCAGTGATGCCCCTGTGCCTGTGTCGGGCCGGGATGGGAATCCGGTCCTGCTAGACACGGCTTCGTTGGGACTGTTCAGAGGTGAGCCGGACAGTCCCCATGGAGGCCTCGGCTACGGGCACTCAAAAAAGTTCTGTAAAGAACCAGCTGACGGGTGCAGCCACTGTGGGGGCCTGCACCATAAAGCGGAATGCGCGGAGTGGGTCGCGGGAGTCCCGCCTACATGCAGAAACTGTAAAAAGGCAAAATTGGAGAGCTTCGAGCACAATGCCTTTAGCAGTAGCTGCCCCGTAAGGAAAAGGTGGGACGAACTTGCCCGCTCCGCAGTTTCTTACTGCTAAGGTTGTGCCGGCGAACACAGTGGCACTCAAAATCCTCCAGGCAAACCTCCAGCGCAAAAAACTGGCACACACCGAACTCCTGATCGAGGCCGATAAAGGCGGGTTTCAGGTTGCTCTGGTGCAGGAACCACACGTCGGCAGGGAAGGCAGAGTTGCGAGTCGGAGTGGAATCAGGGTCTACCAAAGCGCTGATAACGGGGAGGGTACTGTTAAGGCCGCGATAATTGTTTTTAACGCGGACCTTCGCGTAATACAGTACCCGAAACTCACCACAAACAACATCTCTGTGGTGGGGATCCGAACCAGCGCATGGGAAATTGCCCTGGTTTCGCTCTACTTCGAGCCTAACCAGCCAATGGACCGGTACCTGGCGCACCTGCGCAGAATTGGCCACGAGTTGGGTACACGGAGATGGATCGCCGCAGGTGATTCCAACGCCAAATGCGTCTGGTGGGGGAGTCCCGTGACAGATCGCCGTGGCGAAGAACTGCACGGGACCCTGGAGGATCTTGGTCTCGTTATCCTTAATAAGGGGGAAACTCCTACCTTTGACGTCATTAGGGGCGGGCAACGTTACACCAGCTATGTGGATATAACTGTTGCGTCGCCCGGCCTCCTCGATCTGGTGGACAACTGGCGTGTGCGCGATGACCTAACTAGCTCGGACCACAACGGTATCTCCTTCGAAATTAATCTTCAAAGAATTAGGCAAAATTATATAAAACATACCAACCGTACTTACAACACTAAAAAAGCGAATTGGTCCTAGTTTCGTGAGAAACTGGGTCAAATTATGCAAGAAACACAAATCACCATCGAACATATAAACAATATTAATTCCGGATCAGAACTAGACAACGCAGTAGACAAGTTAGTAAATGCCATGAAAATTGCGAGCGGGTACGCAATACCTAAAATCAAGAGCAAGGAGATACTCGCGATACCGTGGTGGTCCGAGGAGTTGGCGATGCTTAAGCGCCAGGTGGCCACCAGAAAGACGCGGATCCGGTGCGCGGTACCGGTCCGGAGACAAATGGTGGTTGAGGAGTACCTCAAGGCGAAAGCCAGATACGAGACCGAGGTTCGAGATGCACAGACCGCCAGCTGGAGGAACTTTGTGCGAAGCAGGATCGCGAATCCGTCTGGGGGGGAATCTATAGGGTATTGGGCAGGACGGCAAAACGTGAGGAAGATCCACCGCTGGTGGTAAACAATATGGAGCTCGACGCCAAGAGCTCGGCCCGACTTATGGCCGAGACTTTTTACCCCAAGGACTCCGAAGAGCATGACTCTGAGGAACACCGACGGGTGAAGGTTCTAGCCGGGCTCTCGGAAGTCGAAACTTCTTCGGATCAACGGGACCCCCCCTTCACTCATTTAGAGTTGAAGTTGGCGATTCGTTCCTTTGACCCGAAGAAGGCTCCAGGTGTGGACGGTTTTACCGCCGACATATGTCTGCACGCAATAGACCTGGACCCGGACCTCTTCTTGTGCCTCTTAAACCGGTGCCTGGCAATTCACCACTTTCCCAAGGCCTGGAAGGAGGCCACGGTGGTCTTCCTTCGGAAACCGGGGAAGGTCACCTATACGACCCCGAAGTCGTATCGGCCCATTGGTCTCCTTCCTGTACTTGGGAAGGTCTTGGAGAAGATGCTCGTCACCAGGCTGCAACACCATCTTGCGCCCAAGTTTAGTACTCGCCAGTTTGGTTTTATGCCCCAGCGAAGCACCGAGGACGCCCTCTATACCCTAGTGAAATATATCAGGCACAATTTGGAGAGGAGGAGAATTGTTGTCCTCATTTCACTGGATATAGAGGGCGCCTTCGACAACGCGTGGTGGCCAAAAATTAGAGTCAGGCTGGCTGAGGAAAAGTGCCCCATTAACATCCGTCGGCTCTTGGGCAACTACCTGAGCGACAGGCGTGTTACAGCCAGGTACTGCGGGGAGGAGCACACGAGAGACACTGGGAAGGGTTGCGTGCAGGGATCTATCGGTGGGCCGATTCTGTGGAACCTTTTGTTGGATCCACTGCTTCAGGATTTGGAGGCCAAAGGCGACTATGCCCAGGCATTCGCCGACGATGTGGTGTTGGTGTTCGAAGGTGAGATGACCCTCGAGATCGAACGACGGACCAATGCCACCCTGGAACGTGTGAGGGCGTGGGGAGTATCAAATAGACTTCGGTTTGCGCCTCATAAGACCAATGCCATGGTTGTGACGCTCAAGCTGAAGTATGACACCCCACGTCTTCACATGGATGGGGTCGATATTGCCTTGTCGAACGAGATCAAGCTGCTGGGGATCGTCATAGACCGTAAGCTTACATTCAACGTTCACGTCACGAGTGTCTGTAAGAAGGCGGTCGCCTTTTATCACCAGCTGGCAAGAGCAGCAAAGCTAAGCTGGGGTCTCCATCCTGAGGCGATCCGCAACATTTACAGGGCGGTGGTTGAACCGGTGATCCTGTACGCCGCTAGCGTATGGGCGCCTGCTGTGGATAAGCTCGGGATCCGGAAAAAGCTGAACGGAGTCCAGCGAGGCTTCGCGCTGAAGCTTTGTAGGACATACCGCACCGTCTCCCTGAACTCGGCTCTGTTGCTCGCTGGGTTGCTCCCTCTCGACCTCCGCGTCCGCGAAGCCGCGGCGCTATATAAGGCGAAGAGAGGGTGTCCCTGCGGGAGATGGGAGGTCGGGAGGTGGAGCGGGTTTCCTCGGCTCTGCGGTCTCCGCATCCCGCTTGTCGTGTCGACCTCGATTTCAAGTGCGTGGTGGACCAGGAGGTGCTCATGGTCAAAAATGGCCATGACTTTAACATCTTTACGGATGGCAGCAAGATTGAGGGCAACGTGGGTGCGGCATTATCCGTATGGAGAGGCGCCGCCGAAACTAAAACCCTCAAGCTTGTTTTGCCGTCCTATTGCACGGTCTACCAGGCTGAACTCCTGGCGATATGCCGGGCGGCACGGATGGTTGCAGAAAACTTGGTCGGATCAGTTGGGATTTATTCCGACTCCTTGTCGGCACTGCAGACGTTACAAAATCCAAAGGCCCTCCATCCCCTGGCCGTAGAGGCGCGGGGCTTTCTGCGTGGTGCTTTGCTCCAGAACAAACGTGTAAGTTTGTTTTGGATCAAAGCCCACGCGGGACTGGAGGGGAACGAGCGTGCCGACTATCTGGCCAAGGAAGCTGCGCTTAAGTCCAAACGCTCCTTTGACTACGACAGCTTTCCCGTTTCATTCGTCTAGCGAAGCATACGCATGCGATCGCTTGACGAATGGAACGACCGGTACCGAGGCGGTGAAACGGCTGGCGTCACCAGGAAAATTTTTCCTGATGCGGTGGCGGCGTACCGAATCATCGGTAAAATAGAGGTGGACAGATTCGTCACCCAGGTGTTGACGGGGCATGGCGGATTCTCCGAGTACTTGCATCGTTTCAAGTTCAAGGAGAGTCCGTCGTGCGTCTGCGACCCTGGGCAGATAGAATCTGTCTACCACCTCCTCCTGGACTGTCCTGTCCACGAATGTTGTCAAACAATTTGGAACCTGATACATTAGTTTTTGTTATGAGAAATGATCAAGATTGAGATCTTTTCCTGAAATACTGCATACAAATTGTAAAGAAAGCAAACTATAGGAATAAGTAAGTTGTGTTGTTATTATATAGTGTAAATATAAGCATACAACGCAAATAGATTAAGCAAATAATAGGTTAGGACGTAAAAATTAGAGTTTAATATAAATCATATTGTAATATTATTAAAATAAATAATAAGTTAATATTGTATCACCTAAATTTAATTT
Organism: Euphydryas editha; assembly: GCA_036937285.1. Lineage (NCBI taxonomy): Eukaryota > Metazoa > Arthropoda > Insecta > Lepidoptera > Nymphalidae > Euphydryas > Euphydryas editha. Next base: position 11,962,494 of record JAUPFZ010000006.1, on the reverse strand, counting down.
AGTATAAGAAAATCTAGTTGATTATAAAAATAGAATTAAATAGTAGAACAAGCCCCCTCTGTAAATGTGTGTAAGTCTTAGTGAAGTAAAAATTTGTTAATATACAGGGTTACTGGTAATTCGTTACATTCCTTTAAGGGCATGATAGTACATACCATAAGCTATGAATTTAACCCTATATTGCCTTATACAAATGTTGACCGTTATTGAGAAATTTTGAAATTTAGTAATTTTTCAAAAAAAGTCCAGAATTTCGACTTTAAGGTCAACTGTTAAAAAAATTCGTGACATTTTTTTATTTTTTTTTATTTTGGTACTGAGGCCACATGCCAATTCATTTTTAAAACAAATAAAACGACGAAATTTTGCAATGATTTCGCCACTATACCTTAAAACTCGCGTCATTTTAAATTATTTCTTTATTTTCTTATTGTTTAGAAAGCCAATAAAAAAAAAGTAACAAAGTAAGAAGTGTACAAAATCTAACAAAAATTCCTCACCTATTTAGCTATCTAATGAGGTAAGAACGTCCAAAAAAATCTTAACACATGTGGAGAATACTTCTTGGAAACGGAACAAGTCGCAATTTGTTAAAAAAAAACATTTAAAATTATTTTTTACACAAAAACTTATAAACTTAAAAATAAAAATTGAAATTGGTTTTAAAAAAATGATTTAATATTTTTACTAATGTTGTTCAAATTGTGCCCCCCTATTTCTTATGCATTTTCTACATCTACGACGGATTTCAGTTTTAGTGACTCTTGATGTAAGATTATTCCTCATAATGCTTGCTGCATCGATTATTCGCTGCCTTAAAACTTCTTGTGAGGATATAGGGCCTGTCAGATTGTCGTATACCAAGGCCTTCATGTGCCCCCAGACGTAAAAGTCCACGGGTGTAATATCTGGGCATCTTGCCGGCCACGGGATCGGACCTCCTCTGCCAATCCATCTGTTTGGAAAAGACTCGTCTAGCCATTGTCGCACAGATCTTCGAAAGTGCGCTGGACATCCATCGTGCTGATATATCATTTTTTGCCTTGTCTGTAGCGGAACATCCTCTAACAGAGAATACAATTCCTCTCGTAGAAAGTTCTCATAATTTTCGCTGTTCAACATATTTGGCAAGAAGTGTGGCCCAATTAGACAGTCGTCAACAATACCCATCCATACATTTAATCCGAATCGCCTTTGAGACCCTGTTTCTTTCTTTTTATTAGGATTTCCATCCACTTTAGAAGCCCAGTAATGGATGTTATGGTAGTTAGTTATACCATCTTGGTCGAATTTCGATTCATCCGTCCATAAAATACGTTTCAAAAAATATGGGTCCTCGGCATCTCTATGAAGCATAAATCTACAAAAATCTACTCGCCGTATCGGATCTCCTTCGTGCAAAACATGGACCGGCGTAAAATGATAGGGGTACAATCCATTAGAGTGCACTGTAAACCACACTTTCCATTGACTGATACCTAACCGATTAGCAACAATGTTTGTGGATATTGTAGGATCTTCAGAAAAATGTGAAAGAATTTCTTCCTCGTCTTCTGGGGCGTACAGCCGAGGTCGACCAGCATCATGTTGTCGTCGCTGAACGGTACCCGTCTCATGCATTCGTCTGTACGTATTACTAAATACTCTCACGTTTGGTGGGCGCCGATTCGGGAATCGACGTATGTATTCAGCACGGGCTTTCGCAGAATCTCCATCACAAAATCCATACACAAACAAGATGTCGGTATACTCAGCGTTCGTAAATGATTGCTGGGAACCACCGCGTCGCCTTGGAGTAACCGCCGCCATTTTGTAAATACTCGCGAAAATTTACGTAGCTCGGATAACAGTACTTTAACGCACGCGCAGTCAGAGAAACGGTAGTAAACAAACTGATGTGAGACGCCAGCGAACCCGAAACTTAGCAGCGAACTCAGTCACGACCATTCCTGAGCCCTTCCCGGAACTTGCCGACCTCTCATTATACGCGTTATCGGTGCATGGGCACGTTTTGTGTAAAAAATCATTTTATTTATTTATTTATTTATTTATTTATGCTTTATTGTACACCACAACATACAAATGTAATATAGTAATACAGATTACTTACAATAATTACAAATTGTGTAGTACAAGAGGCGGTCTTATGGCTAATTAGCCATTTCTTCCAGACAACCCGAGATAGAAATGAGTATTTATTTGAGAAATCGGATAGGTGGTGCAGTTATATTACAATAAGCTTACATACACATATCTACACATTAATACTTACAAGCAATACATATTACACACTAATATAATATAATAATAATATAATATAATATAATATAATAATATAATATAATATCATATATAACAATAAACTAATAAATATACCAGCAGTATCTCATAGCATTTGTAGTCAATTACGCCATAAAAATTAAAGAGAAACATGATATTAAAATTATAAAAATATACAAATAAATAAATTTAATTTGAATCGTGCCCAGCATTAAGGTAATGCATCTTAACTAATTTTTTAAACGTTGGGAGTGATTTGGCTTCTTTAACATACAATGGTAGACCATTCCATAGCTTAATTGCCTGAATGGTGAAAGACTGACTAAAAAATTTAGTTTTATGAACAGGCAATTTTAACATTAGTCTCCTTGAAGATCTAAGTAAGGAATGATCTCCAATGAATTCAAATTTATTTTTTAAATAAGACGGAGCCTTTGAGTCAAATAACACACAGTACAGAAGAGATAAAATATGCAGGTTTCGGCGAGAACGTATTGGAAGCCACTTGAGCTTAGAACGAAATTCAGAAACGCGGTCATATTTGCGAAGGCAGAATATAAACCGTATAGCAAAGTTTTGAAGCCGCTCAAGCTTATTAAGTTGGTCCTCTGTTAAATTGACATAGCTTACATCTGCGTAGTCGAGAATTGATAGGAGGAGAGAATTTGCCAACATAATCTTGGTAGGAATTGGCAAGAAAGACTTGAGGCGCCGTAGTGTGCTCAGCGCAGCAAAGGTTTTTCTGCTGACTTCTTTTATTTGTACTGACCATGACAAAGTCGGATCAAGCTGTACACCAAGGTCCCTTACGGTGGCACAGTAAGGCAAACTAACACTGTTATATGCGATGGTAGGTAGTGTAGAGCGATCAACCCCTGCAATCAAGCTTGGAGTGCCAATAATTATGACCTGAGATTTGCCAGGGTTAACATTAAGTCCGTAGCGCTTGCTCCACACAGAAATGTTGGCTAAATCTCTGTTAATTAAATCAATAGTATTATGCAGATCTTGAAGCGTAGTGTGACGATAAATTTGGACATCGTCTGCATACATATGGTAGAGAGAAGAAATAGATTGAGTAATCGAATTGATGAAAATTGAGAAAAGCAATGGAGATAGAACGCCGCCTTGAGGTACCCCGGCTTGGACATCACACCATGAAGATATGACATCATCATAGCGTATACGTTGTCGTCGCCCTTTAAGGTAGCTCAGAAACCAGTCTGTCACCGATTGAGACATGTTAAAAGCGCACAACATACTCAATAAAATATCGTGGTCAACACAATTGAACGCGTTACTAAAATCCAACAGTACTAATACTGTGAGTTGTTTGTTGTCCATAGCCAATCGAATATCGTCGGTAACTTTGACTAGAGCTGAAGCAGTACTATGACCATAACGGAATCCAGACTGGAGAGGATCTAAGAGGGAATGCTTGTAAAGGAAACTGTTTAATTGTTCGAAAACTAACTTTTCTAGGATTTTTGAGAGGAAAGGAAGAATAGAAATCGGTCGGAAATCAGATACACAGGTAGCACTAGATTTTTTAGGAACCGGGATGATATGTGCATCTTTCCAGTTTTTAGGAAACGTACTACATTTGATGGAATAATTAAGGATGTGTAATAAAGTAGGAATAATTATATCTAGAATAGGAATGATCATATTACGGCTTAAGCAGTCGACCCCGACGGCATTCGATGCCACAGACAGCGCAGCTCTTTTAACATCACTCTCGGTGAAAGAGGAGAAAGTAAACGGTAGGATGTTAGAAGTTGGAATCGATGAAAGATAACTCAAAGTTTGATGCTTATCAACATCATTGAGTATCGAAGAAGAGGAGAAATGCTTATTGAGAAGTTCAACGTCAATATTTAAAGAGATCTTACGAGATGATTTACCAACTCCTAGTGTTTCGAGAAATTTCCAAGTTTTAGCAATGTCGCCGTTTTCGACAGATTTATGGATGTGGCGTCGTTGAGTGTCTCTACATAATGTATTGCAGCGATTACGGATTTTTTTATATTTATCCCGGTTTCGGTCTGTGTTGTTAATTTTATATTTAAACTTGGCTTTGTTTTTTTCAGCAATTAAAGTTTTAAGCTCCTCAGACAACCAGGGAGCCGGAAAGTGCTTTAATCTGACAGGCCTTACAGGTGCGTGTTTGTCATATAGCTGGATTATTCGCATATTAAACAGCTCCACCATTTTGTCGATAGAGTCAGCATCAACAACCTCAGACCAGTCTAATTGACGAGCATCATTATAAAGAAGGTCTTTATTAATTCCACCAAAATTACGTTGGAGAAGTATTTTGGATTTGGATTTAGGAGGACGAATTTTATATGAAAGAAAGATCAAGTCATGATAAGAAAATATATCCGCGGAGTGTTGCCCATATTTGAAAACTGAATCTGGTGATGAGACCATAATAAGGTCAAGAAGCGAGGGGGTACAGCCAGGAGAATGGTGTGTAGCAGACAGAGGTAGAATATGCAAATTACACGATTCTGTTATCTCTAACAGTTTTTTACTGTTTGTGTCGCCTTTCAGTAAGCAGGTATTGAAATCTCCCATTATAACTACGTGGCTGTAACTATGATTTAGGTCTTCTAGGATATTTTCAAAATTTGAGAAGTAATTAAAAAGAGATGAAGGATTGTAAAACACACCCAAAAGTAGTTTAGTGTTGGAAAGGTTAACTTCAATAAGTAAATGTTCAGCCGTATCGGGTTGAGGAGGTTGGGTAGACGAACTAATGATAGTGAAAGGAATGTATGACCGTAAAAAGATCGCAACCCCTCCACCCCGCCTACCAATACGGTCGTTACGAATCAGCTGAAAGCCTGGTATTGAGTATAAAGTGGATGGCAAACAGGGCTTAAGCCAAGATTCTGAGACAAGGATGGCGTGTATATTGCGCGAATCAAAAGATGCAAGCATATCGGGATAGTGAGCCGGAACACTTTGAGCATTAATGTGGATTACTTTAAATGTTATTTTAGCAAATTTTTTTTTTTTTTTTTTTTTTTATGATAGTTGGATAGGCAAACTGGCAGACGTGCCACCTGATGGTAAGTGGTTGACGTCGCCCATGAACATAAACTAGTTTACCTGGAACTAGCCCAGCTAACTCATTTATGTGTTGCCTATCCTGAGACATATGATGTTAAGTCTCGGTGCCAGTAATTACACTTAAATTGCGACTTGTTCCGTTTCCAAGAAGTATTCTCCACATGTGTTAAGATTTTTTTGGACGTTCTTACCTCATTAGATAGCTAAATAGGTGAGGAATTTTTGTTAGATTTTGTACACTTCTTACTTTGTTACTTTTTTTTATTGGCTCTCTAAACAATAAGAAAATAAAGAAATAATTTAAAATGACGCGAGTTTTAAGGTATAGTGGCGAAATCATTGCAAAATTTCGTCGTTTTATTTGTTTTAAAAATGAATTGGCATGTGGCCTCAGTACCAAAATAAAAAAAAATAAAAAAATGTCACGAATTTTTTTAACAGTTGACCTTAAAGTCGAAATTCTGGACTTTTTTGAAAAATTACTAAATTTCAAAATTTCTCAATAACGGTCAACATTTGTATAAGGCAATATAGGGTTAAATTCATAGCTTATGGTATGTACTATCATGCCCTTAAAGGAATGTAACGAATTACAAGTAACCCTGTATATAAGTAAGTAAATATTTATGAAGTAGTAATAAGCACTGCCTCCGATCATGTTGGAGAATTAGAATTAAAAAAAAAAAAAAAGTCCCCATGGAGGAGAAGTCTAGCCTTTTCGCCAAGGCCAGCCTGTCGCTGGAGGGATCCTGTTGCCTGCAGATCCGGGACCCTCCAATTAAAGCGGCTGAAGGCTCCCGCAGGGGTTTAGTACGGTATTGCACTCCCAAAGTGCCGAGTCCGACATAGGTCTAGGACTGCCACCCGGGCGTCCTGAATATCATCCGTAAATGGATTCCCCTGCGAAAAAAAAAAAAAAACTACTAGGAGCCACCGTATCATTATTATTTACACGGACGTCTGAGCCATAAGGATCGCTATATAAGTAAATTTAAAACCACGGTAATTTGGGATTTACCTTCTAAAAAGGCCTCTCATCAATTTCTAATAAGAAGTAAGAACCAGTTAAGGACTAGGTATACCTTTGTCTTCTTAACAATATTATTAGTTTTGGTTTTTTTATAGAGCAATGGTTTTTACACAAAGCGATTGACCTCTGTAGGCGAACTCCTAACTTCTTATTTTACTTTTATTATTATTATTTATAAGGTAATCTAACAGGCGGCTTCACTCGCGTAGTGTATAGATAAAAAGTAACCTATGTCCTTCCCCAGCTTTCAGACTATCCGTAACAAATTTCATCACAAACGGCTCAGCAGATTAGCCGTGAAACATATATTTACACAGATAAACAAGCGGACAAACAATTAGAAGTTACTTTTTTTGTAATGTTAGGTAAGAATTTGTATGGACATTATTGAATTAATGCAAAGGATTACTTAATATAACAGTTTCACTTGTCGTACGGTAGCAGTAAAAATTAAAAACTAAAAGGATTATTAGAATATAAATGACATAGCTAATTTATGGAGATATTTTCAGTTTTGGTAGTTCTACTTACCTACTGCAAGGGCACGGCGCGATGCGACATTGTTTTATTTGATTTTACATTATCTCCTAAATTATGCGTCCAAATTAAATGCTATAAAAGACAAAGTTTATCTTCATAAAATTGCTTTAATGATGAAATATTTTTCATTCGTAAAGATTTATATCCCTGGCTAATAATAATGTAATAAAACCTTTTCATTTTTTGTGATCATTATTTCGTTGCGGAGTTATTTTAAAACTAAAGTATCTTCAAAGATATTCATTAAAATCAAATGATGTCTAGGACAATTTTGGTTCAAAGAGAAATACTTGTGAGGAATAACGTATTTATTTGAATACGAATTTATATCATGTCTATAAAACCACCTTCGCAAATAATGCGTTATTTTAGAACAAACTTAATTACCATAAAAAAGGTAATATGATTCAACCTCAGGGTCGGATTTAGGGGAGGGCAAGCGGGACAACTGCCTGGAGCCTCCACATAAGAGGGGCCCCCACATCCATAAAAGAGGGGCTTCCACGCTTTTTTTCCACGGAGTTGGAGCGGTCCGGAGTTGGGACGACCTTTTTTTTTAGAAATACGAACAGATGATGACCTTTTTTTTAGGAATACATATACCAATGGGATAAGAATCAGCAGTTTGGAGGTGGGACGACCTTTTTTTTAGGAACATGTCCACCCGGCAACGATAATATACTGGCGTGAGATCGTGATGACCTTTTTTTTCGTCGTCATTTTTTTCTGCGAGAAATAAAAAAAAAACAATTTCAGATCAAGGGGCCTCCACTCCTCTGTTGCCCCGGGCCTCCACAACTCTAAATCCGGCCCTGTTCAACCTTAAAAGGAAGACATGTGCTTTTGCGGATTTTTTTAAGACTTTTTAATTCCCGATCAATTCCGTCATACATGATTTTTGTGTAACTTTAACCGTTTACGCAGCACACGCACAGCTCTTAAAAAAGAATATTTCTTACCGTTTACATAACGTTCCTTATTACTTATTATTGCTCAGACCGTGGACTGTGAATGGACTACCCAACACAAAAATAATTTTTCAATTCTAACCAGTAGCTCCTGAAATTAGCGCGTTCAAACAAACAAACTCTTCAGCTTTATAACATTAGTATAGATTTCTATGTATGATTACTTAAATGGAGTTAAAGTTTTTTTTTTTTTTTTTTAATTACTATATATATGAATTTTTTATTTTTTATCTTATTTGTAAATAAAAATAATAGCAAGTGAACCTCGCAGATGTAATTTGGCTGATGCATAGATTTTTCCACACTACCCCACTAACCTTGTGCGATTCGAAGGTACTTTTTAATGATTTAACGCTAAGTTTACTGCAATTGATATTACCAACAGTCCAATAAAATATGAATTTAAATATCTTATGATTTTCGTCTCGTTCAGAGCCAATTTAGTAAAATCAGCATAATATGTGTCGTCGTATGCATCAAATTATCAAATCTATATAAATAAGGAACTTTATATTGAAGTAGTTTTAAATGTTTTAATGGACCAATGTAAAGAAAATATATTAAGGCCAACATTTTACTTAATGGGTTTTTTTTTGAGGTTTTTGAGGAAATGTAATATATTTTTTTATTTTTGTTAGTGGGAAGAAACAGTCAGACCTACAAACGATTATATGATAAACAAGATATATCCGCTACGAGTCGAAATCGAACTTTGCGATTCTCAACAATAAACATTTATTACTAACTAGCGGCCCGCCCCGACTTCGCACGGATATTTAACTAAAATTTTAAAAATTATAAAATATTTTTTATCACCTACAGGCGCCATCTATCGTATAATGATAATAATATCGTTTTTATATTTAGTGACATTTAACATAATAGTACCTATATTAATTGAAAATGATGTTTATCTAAAATATTAAAACGATTTCTATTCCTATCCGATATATATATATATATATATATATATTATATATAGTATAATATACCAATAAGCTAGGCAAATGTTTTTAGGCTTGCGTAGCCAAATGGCAAAAAACTGAACCCCTATGGATTCGTCATGTCTGTCTGTCTGTCCATCCGTATGTCACAGCCACTTTTTTCCGAAACTATAAGAACTATACTGTTGAAACTTGTTAAGTATATATATTCCGTGAACCGCATTAAGATTTTCACACAAAAAACGAAAAAAAAAATTTTTGGGGGTTCCCCATACTTAGAACTGAAACTCAATTTTTTTTTTCCCAAACCCATACGTGTGGGCGTATCTATGGATAGGTCTTCAAAAATGATATTGAGGTTTTCTAATATCATATTTTTCTAAACAGAATAGTTTGCGCGAGAGACACTTCCAAAGTGGTAAAATGTGTCCCCCCCCCGTAACTTCTAAAATAAGAGAATGATAAAACTAAAAAAAAATATATGATGTACATTAGTATGTAAACTTCCACCGAAAATTTGTTTGAACGAGATCTAGTAAGTAGTTATTTTTTTTATAAAAAAAAAATCAACTATTATTAAAACATCGATCAAAGTTACAACTAACTACAAGAAGTTTTAGGGGAGAGTTGGATAATTCCGCGCCCTAGCATATTTCAAAAACTAAACGCTAATTGCGCTATCCAGTCCTTAAAGATCACAGCCCGAGTCGTCTACCCCTCCCCGTGCACGACGTTAATTTACTCGGAGCAGTGATTAAGACACATCGTGTCTTACAAGTTTTTACCCTCGTTCCTTATAATTTCGCGGGCATTTTTGACAAGAGGTAAGCTATTCTATATTTGTATTGTAACACATTGATTACTTTTATTTTAATCCTAACATATTATAGAATTAATGACTAGATTGATTTGAATACACAATTAACTTGACTGTATTATTTTGAGGTTAAAAAAGGAAATAACAGAGTTTGTCAATTCCGCGCCCAGGGCGTGTACGAGTGAAGACCACGTACCGGCAAGCACAGTGTCAGACGGCCATCCACGAGATGAACAGACGACTTGAAGAGAGTCGCCGGAAGTCGTTGGATGGAGGCTGCTTTGAACCGAAGTCGATGGGGGAAGGCCTACGTTCAGCAGTGGACATCCAATGGCCGATATGGTTATGATAATTAATCTAGTCGTAAAATAATAATTATATCTAGGTATAGAAAGGAGTCTATGCTTCTTTTTCTACGAACGAGTTTATTCAACGTTGCATTTTTTTTTATTCTAAGTTTACTGATAGAAATTCACGAAATTATTATGGGCACGATATTATCAGACCAGTCTGATAATACCACGCTTTCCCGTTTTTTTATTATTTTGCAATAATTAATTTTTGTTTATTTTTTGAAATATTTTGCCGTGATGTATGCGTAGCTAAATAAATTCTGTACTATTTACTGCATTTTTGAAATATATATATCGAACCTTCTCCGAATTATAGGTCCATGTTCTGAGAGGCTCGGTAATATCCAACTCTCCCCTATATGATGTTACTTGCTGCTACGGAACCCTTCATAGGCGAGTCTGACTCGCACTTGTTTAATTTTTTTTTTAAGTTGACAGTTGTATTATATCGTATTTTGTTAGTAACGTAAGTAAATAAACCAATATACTAAAATATAGGTATAAATATTATAGTTCGTATATGCATATGATAAAATAGTCTAGAATTATAACTATAAAATATGGAAATTTTAAACAACAACATGTTAAAAACATGTTTTTAAGAACATGTTTTTTTGATTTTATCTCACTTTTGAGAATGATTATATAAGTAATCGTTGAAATGAAATCTATATAGATAATATTTAGAGTTTTTTATATACCATTATGTATCATGATAAAAATAAAAAGCTTTTTCGGCATATTTTACTATAAGATGAACTGTTTATATACCGCAATAGAATTGTTTCTTGAACTTTAATTTACCTACATATATGCATTACTTGTCGTTAGGGGACGTTCAAGTATTACGTATCGCAGTTTTCGAAGATGTTTCAATCAGAGAGTTGATTCAGTAGAAAGTTATTTTAAAGTGTTGGTCTTACTTACCTAGGTATGTGAAGTTGGCAACTAAGTACAAAATATTTATTTTTTAAGACTTCCATTCGATTGTACCCCGCTTGTACCGGTTTTTAAATCGTTTGTACACTTAAGGGTGTACCCCTTACTTCTTACCGCGCAACACAAATTTTTGATTTTGTGCGGAAAAAAAGAAAATTAAAAAAAGAAGTTTAAACATCTGTAAAATTTTTTCTTTACCGTTTATTTTAATTCTGGTGGTGGTTAAATCCACTACAAACGATACTGTTTCAGTTGCCATTACTAGAAATCGTGCATACTCAAGTCAGTTGCAGACTATATTTTCGGACCCCCATGCCCTGTACCCCTTAAGGATACAAACGATTTAAAAACCGGTACAATCCGATACAAGCTAGGTACAATCGAATGGAAGTCTTAAAAAATAAATATTTTGTACTTAGTTGCCAACTTCACATAGTTGTTGGTCTTGATAGTAGTATCCAACGTGTAAGAAGATGTGAAGTGTTTATTTAATTGATTCAAAAAATTCAATCAATATTGTGAAAAATTACGCTTTGAGTTGGCTTTCCCAACTTCTACGAGGGTGAATCAAAAAGATCTTAGAAGTGCACGTTTAGGTATATAATATTTTTGTGGGTAGTTTCATATTTAGTTTGAAGACTGTCAATCACACAATGATTCCTACGCAGTTAGACTCGTATTTGGTCGTACCATTCGCACGTAATAAATTATTTAGTACCAAGTGTTGCTAAAAATTTTTAAAAATGGAGAAAAACGAGTTACGCGCCGTGATAAAGTACCTGTGCTTGAAAAAAATGTCCACTAAAGAAATATTTTTGGATATCCAGCAGACATTAGGGGATAATGGGTTAAAATTCGATATCGGTCACCACGAATTTAAGGGTGAGGAGGGGTTGAGGGGGGAGGGAGAGAGGTAGAAACTAACCCCCAACCCCTCGCAACACAAGGGAATGCACCGTTCTTGAAAAAAAAAGAAAAAAATTTATCATGTAAAACTGTTATCGGTGTGACGTTTATCGGTAGAATTTCGTTCTTTGACGGCTCCGGCGCTTCGGAAGGTGCAGCCCCTTCGCTATTGCGTAACAAAAGGAAGACACCCACGCTCGCCTCCGCAGCTTCGGCTTTTTAGTCGAAGTGAAAATAATAGACGCTTGTACAATGTTACAACGGTCGAAACAAAAATCCGTCCCACCGATGTAACATTGTACAAGCGTCTATTATTTTCAGTGTTCCTATTTAAATTTTACTTTGAAGCAATGAAAAGTCTTAAAATTTTCGGACGACGCTTGAATCTTTAGGGACTTTTGTGTTATATGTATTTTTTTAATATTTTTACAATTTTTAAAATCATTTAAATTAAGAAAATAATATGTTCTTCATTTCAAAGTTATGTCCACCAGAAAATTTACATATATCAAAAAGATCAAGCTAACTTGTACAGGGTATAGAGTAATTATATCAGAAATCAAACTACTTATTATTTAGATATAATTATATTTTCGAATCTAAAATGTACAAAAAATACAACTTAAAAGTAATGTACTCTTAACGCCTGCTTTTGTCGATGAATAAAATTATAACAATTCAAATACCTTATAGATATTTGTAATGTCGGCTTTATTAATTGACAATAACTGTGGTAGTTCCAGGAGCAAGCTATTAGGAACAAAAAACAGTAAGCTACTCATGCTATTATCATCATATTACGGCTTAATTTTTGTTTGATATTGTTCGAATTACAGAAAACAATAAATTCGTATTTATTAATATCAGGGCGGTCATGATGAAGACTTTGACAAGACTTTGATATTTTCATACAACTGTTAATTTTAGTTGAATGTATACTAAAAACAAACATAACTATCTATTTTAATATTTAATCAACCACATTTTATAACAACTTTGGTTGTGTATTCTAGTCGTAAAAATATATGTTCAGCTATTTACAATATATAAACATACATACATACATACAATACTTAAAAATGCACAGCAACACAAAAGAGCTCTTATATTAACAATTGAAGAACTTAATAACACAGACTTAACGGCCATCTGCAAAAAAGATTATGGCTTACGATAAGACTAGTTAGTTCTATACAACGAAGTTTAAGTCTATTCAAGACTCGGGTATTACATACTTAGTTCTTAAAGCTGATAAATATTACCCACCCGTAACGCTGTGTCAAACACATTCGTTTATTACAATTATAGAAATAAGGATATACTAGCGATAATCCTTTCTGCCGCTGGCCCACATAATCATCATTTAATCGTTTTTCGAAAAAACATAATTAGCTAAAAAGAAAATATCGTCTTAAAACTGAATGTTATCTCTAAAAATATACACAATACCCCTGCTCGCAGACGACAGGCCAAGACAAGAGGCACGATTTTATACAAAAAATAAAATCAATCTTGTACGGGAATACGATTACCTCGTTGTGTTAGCGACTGTCATCCGACTATAAATATATTTATCACAAGTTTATCTACAGAGGAATTAAAATTACATAAAATATTTTTTTTAAGAACATTAACATATAGAAGCGAAGGACAGAATTTCGTAAAGACATAGAATGTTACACTAATTATGTTTTCCCTTCGAAACAAAGATTCCCGTACCCATCAATGTTTCTTCGATTATTTTTGATAATATTTTTCATTCCCTACATTCCTCCTCACAGAGTAAAGAGACCGTAATAAATAAACCTCGATATATCACATTCTTAACACAGTCCAATTTTATTAATTTGCTGTAACATTGGATGGACACTTTGGACCCTATTATTGTGTTGTAATCGTTACTCTGTGATATGGAACATAACACATATTAATGCAAAATTATTACTATTGCGACAATCTTACATAAAATTTCGAATTATACATTATAACGTCTCCATTTATTTGACCAAATTTTATAATTTTAAATTATATCATATTCTTACATATGATTTTTTTTCAATTATTTAATAGTTTTGAAATTACCATAAATCTTACAACAAGACACCAGAATAGCAGCCTAATAAAAATATATTAAACACTTTTAAAACAGAAATTTATTAGATTTAATCAATTTGATGTTTTAAAAGATAGATAATGAAGTTTTACTTTAAATACCAAATATGACTTAATGCACGACCATTAAAATGAGGTATAAAATCTTTATACCGAGATGTTAATATTAATCTAAGAATTTAATAGTAAGTATACAGACAAATTGCGTATGATTAATATTTAATTCAATAAGCCCAATCCAACAATTTTATCCATTTATTAAAATATGTAAATCTATCTTTTATAGGATATTTTTTCGTTGATTATTAGTTTACCAATAATTTTATAGTTAATATTTGTGCCACTAGGTACGTGGTTCACAACAAAATGAATATTTAGAAGATTAAAATCAAAAGTGCAAGCCATATAACTTGAAAATATCACAAAAAAAAAGTTGCTAGAACTCGGACTAACCGCTGTGTAGCGTCGTAGCCGTTAGTTATATAAATGCTAATTTTGCATATCGCACATGCATAATCACTAAACCAACATTCGAAGTCCTTCATTTTAATTTTTATTCTTGTATTATTCTTACAACAATTTTAACAATCTCTAATAAAAAAAAAAATGTTGTAATACACGAAATTTACAACGCTATAATGTGCGATATTTGAAAGGGTATACTTTCTTTATAACTAGCGCCTACGCTCGCAAAAACATAAGGCAATAGCATCCTTGGTTTGATTTGGAAGACAATTCACCAATATTTTTAAGGTTATAGATAATTTTAAATGTTACAAACCCTTATAATGTAACTTTTTGCCTGTAATATTATTACAAAATAATATCATCTATGGATTTCTTGAACTATATAAATTTTATTATCCGGCGTTGATGGATTTATATATAAATATATATACATCTAAATTAATTTTTATCAATTACGAATCTCTCCTGAATTCGATGTAAATAATAACATGTTTTTATTAAAAATTTAGACAGCAACAATTCATTCTAACAGAAACAATAGATTCCAGTACAAAAGTTGTGAATCCTTTAAACTATTTATTAATTGTTATTTATATTACATGTATAATTACATAGTCTCTTCATAAAGATGGTATTGAAAAATATCTTAAGTATATTTTATCTTTAATTATAGGCACGCATGCATTGTTACAGCTCGTTAACTATAATAATTTTCAGATAACCAATTTGTTTAACTCGTGCAATGGACGTGTTATTGAATACGAGTCTTCGTATCTTTTATACAATATAAATCTGTAAAAAATATAGCCTTTTCTGGGTACATTTTGTCCTCATCGAGACGTCAAAAACTATGTGACGGCATTAAATGCTCTTTTAACAATCCAATAAATATGCTTCCAATATTTTCAATAAGTTACGTAGACTTCACTAATTCTCAACTATTCTTTAACGTCGTCGTGTACCTAACAAGGCCATCACTTGTACTTTATGGAATCGGTATTTAATATTCGGATACCATCATCTGGCTCATTTCCCCGTATCGCACTAAATGGAATGAAATTTAACTTTATATTGCTACTTTTTTCGGATACCGTAAAGCTTTATCTCACTATTAATCTAGATACCAAAGACGATTTTATTTTTTGATGAATTCATTAAACGGAATTGGTCAGTATTCTAAATATTAATTATGCATTTTAGGGTATAAAAATATTATTATAACTCTTAAACGGTTTTACCTCGTTAAGAGTAACTTTATGGATATTCCCTACTATTATTTGTACGTTCTTGTTTAGGTAAATTTATATAACATCACAATATTTTTAAGTTACTTTTACTCGATATATCTATGACTGATGTAGAAACGACATTGTATCTAAGCGTTCCGGTAATTTGAGCCAATTTGATTTTAATATATAAACGTGTAAATGTGTAGACTTCAAAATAGAAGATTTATATTTCGAAAACATTACTATTTAACTTTTTAAACAAAATTTAAAATTTTACTTGAATGAGTTAAGTACAAAGCATATCTTATAAGTAATAACTGCTTAAAAGCAAATTATACAAGTTGACTTTACCTCGTAATTTATAATAATAAATTCACCGATCAATGTGTATTTGCATTGATATTTATTTATTTCAAATAATATTTTTAATTTGCAGAAATATTGCAATTTGTGGACATTTTAGACAAATTTGCATAGACATTATGCAAAATACTCCAATGAAATTACATTAAAAATTGAATTGGTATAATCTGCTACAGCAATATTAATATTTCATCGTTTTAGCCCTACAGTAAACTGTAATATATCGTACACCAAGCTTTTACACTAGGGAATTGAGAGATGACTGAAGAAATCGACATTATTCGGAAATATGAAAGTTTGAGTTGTGGTCCCGACCGAGAAATATTTGCAATAAAAAATACTATCATATCACACCATCGCACATTCAGAATCTTATGTAACACTAAATTTAATTATACACGATGTAGATTTAGCGGTAGATTGTGCGGTATGAATTGAATAAATTTACTATTTCGAAATATAATACTTGCTTTAAATGTTAACAATTTTTCTTAATTAATTTTGAGGTAAAATTGTAATTTAATTTTTTGGATATCCATTGTACAGTTACTTTAATAATTACGTTAAATTTAATAATTAAGTGCACAAAATTTATGTAGCTATAAAATTTATTCAATATGACGACAAATATCGATGTTAAGATTCCCCGAGAGGTTAACGAGACCACAGACTTCCACTCGACATTAACACGATTATTTTATACAATATGATGAAATACGAGATAACGCTAAATGATACTCCAACATACCAAAAATTTTATGATATATTCGAATCAATGTCGAAGATAAAACCAATTAATTTCAATTTAATAAAATTAATAAATAAAAGGCCTAGAGCGCACTGACCTTATGTTGTTATGTCAAAACAATGAATCTCTTCGCTTAAACATCAAAGATAATTGTTCAAATAGTCGTACGAAATTTACACTTCCGTCATGCAATTTTATAAAAAATATCAACGCAATGTATAAAATTGTACACATCCATACATAATGTAAACGTAAAAATAATAATTATGAAATAGGATCGCACCAAATTTAAATAAAACAAAAAATATATATATTTCTATGAATTGACCAAAAATATTATAATTTAAGCCATTGTGTATGTGTAGTTATTTTAAAATACCATTGTAGCCATAAAACGCATCTTTAATGTAATATGAAAAAAAAAACAAAAAAAAATTACATCCTAACACGTGTAGCACATGCTAAACTTCTTTTAAATTATTTACTCATAATTGAAAAATTCTGGTAATTTTGGCATACCTCTATGTAAATTTCATTAAAATGTAACTGTAGAACGATGTAAAAAAAAATTAAAAATCGTAAATTAAATTGGAAGCTCTTTAGGGTTTTTTAAATATTCATTCGGTTCAACAATTTTAGTAATAGCTGTTAGACAAAGTAGTTATAGTATACGCGACTTCTTTTTTATTTCTGAAATTCCAGGATATATTGAGCCTAAAATTTTAAGCTTTAGCTTGTAATACATATTAAAAAGATAAACATATTCACTCAAGAGTTAACACATTCATTTCCACCGACACGCTTAGCGTATCCAGGCTAATCTCTATGCTGGGAACACATTGTGAGAATTTCCGTGATATCTCAAAAACTAAACTAAATATTTCATTCAAACTACCCGTAAACAATCTACATGCTAGAAACTAGAAAGTTTTAAAGTAGTCCGTAAATATTTACTAATTTACCGAGAACATATCAAGCGAATTGACCAATCATAGATTGTCAAACTTTCTTTTAAGAAACAATAATTATTTTTTAGCAACAAATTAATACGTTAACATTCGATAGCCAATGATTTCATTAATAATAATGTATTATCTATATAAGTGATATCATATTACACTTCATTATATAATTATATGATATATACTCAGCCCAAAGGTTGCCTGGAATAAATCGCTGTGTTAGCGATAAGGCCGACTGTTGCAACTGATGCAACGGTGTTATTTTCATATTTAATTCTATATTCTGTTACCTTTTGTATCGGAGTACAAAACAGTGTAAATAAATAATTAAACTATCAAAACACAAAGAGGAATTCGCCAAGTTGAGTTGACATAATGTGAATTAATTTAAGGGTTATATGTTTTTATAACGGAATATATAATTATTGCGTTATAAGAAATCAAGTCTGTACGATTATGAATTTTAAGAGTGGTGCAGTTCGCGTAAGAAATATTTTTCGTATCAAATATCTGATCTAAATATGAAGTTAGCATATATTTGTTTTTATATCTATTAACAAGAGTACTAAACATCAATTGATTGCGTTAAACCCGAGCGTATGAATCTCGCTATGTCCACGATTGTATAAAATATATTAAATATTTTCATCAATCGTTCTTTCGGATAATTTTGCGTGGCTTTTTTAGCAACTTTTCTGTACCTTTATAAAAGACAATCGAGCGTATAACTTGCAGCTGAATAGCATATATAACAAATACGACTCATTGTTAAAAATTCAAATAAATGAACTAATATTTTTTATGTGTTCTGTTAAATTTCGGTGAACTTACATTCTACTTGCAAATTTGATCTTATATTTATTTATTTAGAACACTTCATATATAAAGAAAATATATGTATATACACTATAATATAGGTGTAATAAAGATCTGGAGGTTCATAAGGTACACTACTTTTGATATAATAATTCTATTCCAAAAGTAAGTAGTAGTAATAATATAAAAATCTACTTTTTCTCTATCTGAGCCGCGGAACCGCCTAGCGTGTTCGCAGCTTAATGTTTGGCGGCATGTGAATGAACATTACAATAATTCTGGTGGTAATGAATGTGTTAAATCTTTAATTGTATATAAACATTAATATTATTTTTTTTTTTTTTGTTCATTTCATTCCCTTGGTATAAATAGTAAAAAATATAGGAAAACCTAAATAAAATTATATTTTATTTCATGAATTCACACCGAACAAAATTGAGTATTTCATTTGGTTTATTTTCAATATCGTAACATATTAAAATGCGAATAAAGAGATATGCTTATTTCAATAATTTAACACATTTAAACAAATAAATGAATAAATAAACAATTAAGGGAAAAACTTGGTGTCATTTATCAATATTTTTAAGCGCTAACAGTTTCAACGATAAATTTTATAACGAATGTCGTAAGGATCGCATATTTTTAAAACATGTATTTATCTCAGATAATGTCGATTTTTAACACGAGCAAGATTAAATCAATACAAGTGAAAATGAGTCGTGAGCATGCAGGCAAATAAAAAGAAAATAACAAATGTTTTGTATGATTAAAGTATAGTATAAACAACTTTAATAAACCAATTAATAAATGATTCCTAATAATAAAAGAAATTTATGATATCATATCAGAAAAACAAAGATAACTTAACAAAATATTTACACTAAAGCCATTTCTATAATTTAATAACACATTATTTACACTCACAATTACTCGTCCTCTATACTTGCCGCAAAAGATTTATCCTTAACGAATTATTCACGGCAAACACACCGAGAAGATACATCGTTTGTATTTTTTGGACTAGCGCCGAGTATAGAACACGAGTGATTCTCATTCGCTCCTTCGAATACTACAGTACAACTTAACTTTGTCATAACAGGTAACATCTGACTTTCACACTATATAATACATAACGTTCACAACGCCAAAAAATGTGTTTAGAATTTCTATACAATATTGCACGCGGTATGTCTCTATTGTATATTAATGAACGTAAACTAGGCGTACGAATCGATCATACTGCGAATCACAAAATTTTACTCCTCAACGTGTAGCTACCGTCGTATTCTTCGAAACTCGTCGACAACTATACGTATAGTTACACAGACGTACATCTATGAATTACGATAAACGAAGTTCTTATAGAACTTAAGGATACATAAGATAGACCTTCGATCTCCATTACTCGAAAATATCACTAGCACTACTAGACTACGTACTAGTCCGTACGGGGACTTGCCCCGGGCGCGTCCCGTGGCGCAAGAGCGAGAGCGAGAGCTCTAGGCGTCGCGGAGTATAAATGCAATGTGAGGGGCGGCCGCGCGTCACTGGGACAGCAGCTTCTGCAGCAGCGACGCCTTAGCGGGCGCGCCGTCCGCCGACGCGGTCACCGGCCCGGTCGCCAGTCCGATCGCCGGTCCGATCGCCGGCCCGGCCGCCGGCGCCGCATCACCGCCCACCGCCTCCGAGCCCGCCTCCGTAGTATTCTGCGACACCAAACCGAACCGTTAGAATGGAGCGACACTCGTTATGTACTTTGGTTACCTGAAAATATATTATTTTTATATTTCCCGATGTATAGTACATCCGTACATAATATTGAATCGTTATAATTATTAGGCTCCAAATAGATCCATAACAAAGACGTCAAAACGTTATAAAATATATAATTTCCGTAAACATATTATGTTATTGTATTATAATGAAATATTATTTACTTTAATTGAATACCTATACCTACTGAAAATCGTAATGATGTTATTACAATAGAAAAGAAAATGTAATTTTTTTTTTTTGTTTGTTTATAAAAAGTATCTTACTAAAAATATATACATATGTACTTTTAAAAAAAATTAATAAATTATTGTCTCTTGTACTACGGATATTAGTTTATTTTTATTTTTATTTACTATTTTTGTATTCCTGGGTTATCAAAATCTTAATACATTTCGAAAGAGAAAATCTGAACTGAGTTATTATCAAAATATTTACCTATTCATGTGGCTAATGATATGCTATATTTATTAAGAAAGACTTTGTTAAGTGTGAATTAAATTACAAATTAAAATACTGTTCTACTATCTCGAATTAGAAAGATATATAACGAATGTTTGATTTAAAAATATTATACCCATTATTGATACTAAAGTAATATAATAAATGTTTAAATATAAGATTTACTTCAAATTATAACAAAAATATTTAAAATTATGCTAACAAAAACTTCGCAGACAACTCAAGATAAGCATTTTATTATATTTTAAGATTAAGAGACAAAAATACTTTCGAATAAATTACTTATAATTTTATTTTGCTCCTTTCAGGACTTTGTACTTTTTATTATATTTCATATTAACAATTAAATTTGTAACACATTTAAGGGTAAAATAATCTTATTTCTGAAAATATACATGTTATATTTTTATATATCTAGATATTAATTTAATTTTGAACATATTTTAAATAATATCAGTGACTATTGAAAAATAAAGACTATAATTTGAAAGAATTTGTAATTTATGTTAGGAAAACATTTGGTTATACATAAGAATTAGAATATTTAATTAAATACTATATTTAAGCCAAATTCGATGTGGAATTTTTGTAAACAAACGAAAAGTCATCGTGTATAGGGTTGTCACACTTTTATTAATGAAAAATTGTAATTTACCACCAATTTCCTAGTTATACATTAAAAATTTTACTTTAACACCGTTTCCTGAACTTAACCGCCAAATACGTAATATGCAAGAAAATTAGCTTATAAGCTAAAATACAAAAATTATCAAACTTTAAATAATACTAATATACATCTAACAACCCTAAAATTTAGCACTGACAGGAAAATTTCGCAAATAAGCAACATTTGGTCTTTTTTTATCAGTCGTTATATTGTTAAAGATAAATTGTAATCGATTTTTATACACAACTTTTAATATTATAATTATTATGCTTATTTGACGTAAAGTAAAATTAACAATAAAAGACAATGGGTGTCGGAACATAAATTTTTAATCATAATAAATCCATTTTAAAACAAATGTTGTTTTATTTTGAATTCTATTCAGGGATAATGTAGCTATTTTTAATAAAGGCATATACATATTTATGAAAATATTTAGAAATCATTCAGTTGGAAATTAGTTACTTTACAATTTACGTTAACAAGCGAATTTTACCTCTATAACAGATAATTATAGATAATATATAAATATATCTAACTCTCTGACCTATTTATTTCAAGTTTTATGTAGCTTGTACTACTGTGTAATAAATATTAAAAAATATAATTCTTATAATGATTTTCCAATAAGTTGTTAATTGCCTATGCTTGGTTGCTAAGCAACGATTTGTTGGTAAACATTCCATATCGAATTTGGCTTAAGTATAGATACTAATTTTAAAAGTATTTTTGTATTACCAACTTATAAAAATAGCGAAGCATGTTATTTTAGTACGATACCAGGAGTAAAGAGCAAATAAGCAATCAAAATTGTTTAAAAAATAGTGAGGGTGTACAATTTATTCTGAAGTATCCTGATTACAATTATAATATTAATAGTGTAAAGTAAATGAACATTTTGATCGCACCTCACTTCCTATCAAAACAAAATTATCGTCATGCAATCAATCTTAATAATGATTTGTAATACAGCACTCGATAAAGGCAATAATTCGTATGCTATAGATAAAATATTTTAAGAGAAAAAAAAAGCAGTTCAATCGCAAAATGATATAAAATTTAGAAAACTACTCCTTCATTAGAACCGACACCAAAACTTACCGTTTGAGCATGCGAATTACCCCATTTTTAAGCTTATACAATATATCACAAATATAGAAAATCTAGAAAGCGATGAACTTATACATGTTCTCATGATAAAATCTAATAATATTTCTAAGAATTATTATTGAACATCACATCACAAAAGCTTTATTGAAAATTTAGAAATGTGCCAATCATTATTCACTTCTAGTGATATGCTTCAAGAAAAATAATTTGTGATTAGGTATGATTATAGAGATATGAGAATTTTAGAGAAGACAGTAATATTAAAAGCGTCCTTGGCACACCTCTTTTAATCAGCCTCTAATCAATCCAGATGGTCGACTCGACAACACACGCAGCAGAGCAGACTCAATACGTAATATTCATATAAATGTACTTCTACAAAAAAAATAATAATAATGGAAATCGATACGGAAGTAATGTAAGTGACTTGATGGTATGGTACCGCTGGTCGCGTCCCACGCTTACCGGTATGCTCTGTTGCGACTCCCACGAGTTTGCCGACGCCGATGACGCTCGACCCCCCACCACACCACCGCCACCTACATACGTACACACGGATACATTGCCAGTAGCCAACCGTCACACTGGCAATGTTTTATCGCCACACCCTCTCATATCTACTTCGCTTACTTCACGATAATTCAAACATTTTATTTTTAATTTACTAAGTCTCATTTTCAAAACAGAACTAATATTGTATTTATATTATTTAATAGGATTTAAATATGACTATTTAGTCATTGTAAGTGACGACTTAACTTTATGCGCTCACAATTTATACGTAATAATACTGTAATAGAGTATTTGTTCAGTTCAGTTCCAGCTACACACCTCGCGACACCGCAGTCCTGTCGTGACCACGATCCATGCAACTGGGTCGAAATATTGACAGAAAATCACTTTTGTTATATCGTGGTATGTACCCGTTTTAAACATAATAATATGTCTTCAAACCACGAAATAAGTCTTAAATCATTAAATCATTAGAGTATTTGTGTATAATAAATATTATTGTAATGACTTAATCAGTGGGGGTGCGAAACAAAAGACAAATGCAAAGTTTCAAATTATTGTACGTCTTTATATTTATTGATGTTTTGCAGAATTCTTTATTGTACGGATTTAGTTCAGCTTATGTATTTAGTATAGAAACATGTATTTATTTATTTATTTATATATATTTTTTTTTATTCCTAGAAATGAGGGGTATCGAGTGTGAGTCTGAGCGGAGTGGCGGACGCACATCAACATTCATGAAAAAATGACAAATTTAATTCTCGGTTTGATTTTTCTTTCACAAATTTTATAAAATATTTGAAATAAGTAACCTATTTTTGTTAACTAGATAAAACAACTCTGCATATATAAACCAACTTGTACTAAGAAAAATTACTATTTTGTTTTTTACTACACTTTAAAGTGTTGAAAAAAAAAAGGGTTTATATAACATGTAAATATTTATTTCGTGATGTCTTCAGTTAGTATATTTATTTATTATAATAAATACAGAAAATATATTGATATTTTATCATTTTGATGCATGTACCTATGGCATTTTCAACAGGCCACATCTATCAGGAGTCAATAAAAAATGAGAAACTTCCAAACAAATTTCAATTGACTGATTCTTGAAATTTCATTTTGACTGACCCGTTGGCGCAGTTTGCAGTGACCCTGTTTTCTGCTCCAAGGGTAGTGGGTTCGATTCCCGCCTCGAGTCTGGGTGTAATATATGTTTATTTATATATGTATTATTTATATGTATATTTATTTAAAAAAAAAGTATATCAGTCGGCTGTTACCTAAAACACAGGCATTAAGTTGCCTACCTTAGGAACAGACGACCTTGTGTGTGTGTTAAACATATTTATTTACTTATTTATTATTATTTATTTCAATATTAAACACTTGAACACATGAATGAATTTCTAGAAATCATCAGCAATACTTTAAGCTCCAATTACATTTTTCATTCAATAAGTATTAACGTTTTATTAAGTAAGTTTATAAATTCTCCGTCCAAATCAGGTATAAAAACAACATCATGAAGTGTTAGTAGCAATATTATAGAACTCAGGAGTATCTTAATATTTTATTTTCAAACCTGTTTTATAAATTTTACTAGAAGTTAATCCAAACACACATATTGGAGTAGATCAGATATTAATTATACAAAAAAGAAAAAAAAAATGATTAATTTATTTTGAAGATTTTTAAGTGTTCAAATATATCAGATTTTTATTTGATAGAACAGCAAATAATTATATTTATATTATACATAATAATGTATTAACATATTCACCGATACTAAATGAGTTGAGAACTAAATGTTTTATTCTCATTTTCTCCATAAATAAATGGAATAAAGTAATAGAATACGAATCACAAATTACAACATATTTGGTTTATCGGTTTCTTTGCTTCGGCAGCGAACCAAGACTTTAATCTACTCTTATATGAATGTAAAAAAAATGCATGCACGCTTTTTTTAATTTTTAACTACAATCATCATTATTTAGACAAATTATTATGTACTCGTAATATTAAATACCAAAATAAAAGTTTTCATTGAATTTCGCTATTTATAGAATAAAAAGGATAAATTAAAAGTTTTGAGTATTATAATTTGATTCGTGAAAACCTTAATGATTAATTTGTATCTCATCGATTGACTCATCGATTAGAATAATTTACAGAGACTACTAACGGAACCTGTTTACTGACGAAGGTTATAGTTCGTAATGCGTACTCCCTTAACTAAAATAAATTCGTGGCACAACGGCGAGGTCGTCGCTCATTATTACATTTGAATATTTCAAATATTTGATTTATTATCACCATGCAGAATAAAGTTCCGGCTCAAATCATATTCGACAGAAAATCGATCTCTGCGGAATCCGGAAGAGAGAAAAACTCGCTACTAACCAGGAGCGGGCATGTCGAAGGTGAGCAGCGGGTCGAGTTCGGGCGCGTGCAGCGCGTGCAGGTCGGGGCGGTCGGGGCGCTCGGGGCGGTCGGGGCGGCCGGAGCGCGCGCCCACCACGGCGCGCAGCTCGTTGCGCACGTACTCCGACGTGCCGCCCGCCGCGCCCGCGCCCCCTGCGCCTCCCGCCGCCCCCGCGCCGCCCGCTTTGCCGCTCACGCCACCGACGCTTCCGACGCCTCCGACGCCTGCGCATCGGTCGATCGTATTAGCGGTCGCTGAGGAGCTTCGGCTACTTCTACACGTAGTTTTGCACTCGTTTCTCGCTTTCTCTATAGTATTGCAGACTGATCCAGATATTATAAAATAACGCCAATAAACGATTACGCCGTCCAGTCGGCTCGATATATATTTGCGAATATTATAAATATACAAGCGGAAGTATTTTCGCCATACGTTAAAATCGAGAGACATGCATGACGATAGTGAAGAAGATAATAATAATTTCGCTACCAAAACTACCGTTTACCTCGTTTCCTTCGTACGTCACACGCCAAATAACCGAGGAGGAGTCGAAAAAGCAAAATTCGTTAGATTATATGCATACATACATACAAGCGAGTAAATAAAAATGATATATACAGGACTCACGACGCACAAACGATTCGACGACACGGTTCAGTTTTCGACACGACCATTCCGCGATGACAGTTTAAAAGGATCGTTACTCTTAGCGGAGTCGATCGGCGCATGCATACTCACACGAGAGCGGGTGGTCGTGAGGCGAGGGATGCGGCGTGTGCGGCGGATGCGGCGTGTGCGGCGGATGCGGCGGATGCGGAGGGTGCGGCGGGTGCGGCGGGTGCGGCGCGTGCTGCGCGAGCGGCGCGTGCGCGGGGTGCGCGGGGAGCGCGGGGTGCGCCACGCGCCGCGCGTACTCGCCGCAGTAGGCGCCCGCGCCCGCATCGCTCTCCTCATAGTAGCCGCCCACTGCCACACACGCCTCATATAATACACGCTCACTGCCACGCGATGCCGTCCGAGACCTACCTAATTTGTCGCTACCGATTCCGAACCGACGGACGAGCGAGCGACTCGATCTCGTCGAGTTCGCGTGCGAGTGATAATGGCGAGAAGGGCATCGTCGCTTTCCTCGATTAAAATTTGGCTATCTGCCTTTACCGTTGCATGCGACCTCTCGTAAGCTCGTCTAACTAGCTTTCTAATTCTACCCATCGTTTTTTAATGAATCATGTATATTAAAGCCAATAATAGTCATGCAATTAGTCGTAAAGAGTTTTATTGATCTATATTTGACCAGAAAATAAAATAATAATTTAATCGAACGAATCTACAGAGCATGCTGAAGGAATTATTATACTTTTAGAATAACCATGCCTTGACTTATAAATTGAAAATAAGAGAAGTATCTATTTATAAAACAAATTAGTATATATTAAGTAACAAAGCATACCATAAGAACCTTGGATCAGACTGAATATTTTAAACATTTTGAAATAATATTTGCAGAAAATGTGTACTTACATACACTACTGGAAAAATTTGAGGATCAAAAAGAAATTCCAAATTTTTGTGCAATTTTCAATAGGTCGTAACTTCGAGAGAAATGGTCGTACAGAAAATTAAAAAAAAAGGATATTAGCTCCAAATGTCTAGTTTTTGGATTAGAACTTTAAAATCCGCGGTTTTTGAGTAATCGTAGAAAAGCCAGCAACAAAAAAATTTCAAAATTTTTTTAGTTTTGTGTTTTGGTCTATGGGCGTGGTAAATTTTTTTTCGAAAATATCCGATATTTATTATAAATATCAAAAAATCGGATATTTATGATATATATCCGATATATATATATCAAAATTTTGATATATATCAATTTTGTATGAAAGCTATATTATTAATTTATTGTATTATTTATGTATACTATTTGCATGTGTTACATAAACATAATGAATTATTAAAAAAAACTAAAATGCTTTTATGTTTTATTTATTTAGGTACTTAAAATCTGACAAATGAAACCAAAATATTTTTCTAGATCAGGCAAAATCAACTAAAATACATAAAATCTAATATATTAAAAATCAACTTAAAAACATAAAACCTTTTTATAAATTCTAATCAGTCAATGGTCATACCTACACTTAGGTAACAAAACAAGTTTTTAATTTTTATTTTTATTTTGATTTAATTTTAATTTTGATTTTGTACTATTTACTATTTAATTTGTATATTTATAAGGAGACACACGATAAACGTGGATGTCGAGACGCGAGCCGGAACCAGAGAGGGCACTTTTCGTAATGTTCACAGATACTAAAGACGCCGTGTTTTAGTGCAGATAATAAGAATAAGAGAGATCTAAATGGAGTAATTCATAAACAATAGATATATAGAGCAGATTTCGATTTTGATTTTAATTTTGGTTTCGGTTTTAAATTTTGATTTTTTTTGAGTTTTAATTTTGATTCAATTGTAATTGTAATTTAAACTTGGGTATTGATTGGATTTAGATTTTAATTTTAATTGTGACTTTAATTCAATTTTAGTAATTCTAGTTTTTGACTGAATTTTAGTATTGATTTTGAATTCTTAATTTTAATTTGTAATTTTCAATGAATTTTGGTGTTGATTTTGAGTATGATGATTTTTAATTTTTAGGTGATTGAATTTTGTCGTTGATTTAATTTCGATTTAAATTTGTTATTATTAACGGTTATAAGAAAACTTTGTAAATAACGCTACATGGGCTAGTCCTGAATTAAAAGTTATTATTATAAAACAATAAACATTACAAATAATAACTCTAGAATATAATCAAATAAGTCTTTTAGTTATCAAATCAGTTATCAGTCATTCGTAATACACTGTTAATTTTCAAATAAAATAATGTATTAGGGAGTTTGTTTTAACTCTACTCCAACGCCTTCTACATTTGGGAAGTAGAAATACAGAAACAAACGCCAAAAATTACTTAATAATATAAAAATTTTAAACCAATTTTGTATTGATATATGTCATAAAAAATCATTTGATCGGATATATATCATGATATATATCCATTGATATATATCCTCGAACACTGTTTTTTTTTTTTTTTTTTAATTCAAAAAAATATTTTTTTTTCCGAGTTTTTTCTCTTGAAAAGTTTAAGAGAATAATTACCACCGGCATTAACGTTATCCAAAGCGTACCACGTGGAGGTTGTGATAAACAAAATATCCGATCCTTATAGTGGTTAAACTAAAAAAAAAAATTCCACGCCCGTAGACCAAATAAAAAACTAAAAAAAAAATGATTTTTTTTGTTGCTGGCTTTTCTACGATTACTCAAAAACCGCGGAGGTTACAAAATTTTAAAGTTCTAATCCAAAAACTAGACATTTGGAGTTACAATTTCCTTTTTTTAATTTCCTGTACGACCATTTCTCTCGAAGTTACGGCCTGTTGAAAATTGCCCAAAAATTTGAAATATTTTTTTGATCCCTTAATTTTTTCCAGTAGTGTATCTTTCTAAGAGACTTATTTTTAGTCGTACTTTAAGAAAAAAATACTGTCATACTACGTAATTTAAAATAAATTGGTAGATTCCTTTCTATAAAACTCGTAAAAAAAAATCACATGTAACACCGGGTTAAAGTAAAAGGTACTAAAATATTATTATATTTAACATAATTAACTTATATATTTTGTATGCAATGTTACATAGAAACTTCGTCGAAATAGAGTCGAATTTATTTAGGGTGCAGACTGCGATTGTTAACATTAAAATCTATTTTCGTTTTGCCCCGTTTTCTCGCCTTTAACACTAAACCTACCAGAGCGGGCATTTGAGCGCTTTCGAGAGTTTAATTAAAATTGTTAAATTCGAGGTTTACATATTTTTAGGTTTTTTTATTTGTACAGGTTTCTTAAGTAGCTATATATCATAGAAAAAGTCATGCATAAGTTCAAGAAAAAGAAAAACCTAGAATTTAATAATATTAATTAAAGTCTCATAAGCGGTCATTCGACCGCTCTGGTAGGTTCAGTGTTGAGGGTGAACAATTATCTCACAATATACGGGTGTGTCCTAGAAATATAGTCATAAGGATATCGAGGAAGATATCCAAAAGGCCGGCAACGTCGGCAGCGTGCGTACCGTGGTGCGGGCGCGGCGCGCGGTGGTAGGGCTGCGGCGCCACGGCCGAGTGCAGCGCCGCCGGGAACGCGCCCGCGCCGCCCGCGCCGCCGCCGCCCTGCGGACAGCGCGACACGTGACTCAACAAACGAACGAGACAGAGACGAAGCTTCTAAGGAGCGAGCTCAATTTATACCTTGGTAGGGTTGGCACGGGAGGTTAAAATTTAGGATGGAAAAAAAATGATGTGTTTTTATTATTTCTATTATTGTTGATACATACTGTACAGTAAACCATATTTACCCTTTTATATTAAAACTATTTAAATTATTATCATTAAATGAAAACACGACGCGCGACATTTATTTTACACAGGTATTGTGTTCTCGCCGAGCCGAGCCCCATTGATCCGTACAGGCCAGTTTTTCACCGTATGTGATGAGACGCGAGTGCTCACGCACACACGCACCTCGAGCTTGTTACTACAATATTTAAGAGAAAGCATCGATAGGTACACTACTGTGTACGTATCGTAGCGTGTTGTATGAAGCTTTGTCTCTGTTCCGTTTCTTTACTCATGTGCTACGACTGAGTGCTAAGTGCCGTCAGCCATGTTCGGTGCTCTGCTCCACTTTATCTCTGCACCACGCGATGCTTTCTCTTAAATATTTCCATTACATACGAGTCTCGTCATCCTCGTGTCGTCGTTATATAAGTTTGAAAACCACGAGCATCAAAGTTTCAAATGATTTGTACTGTACTTTAGTTCTCGTCAAAGTACTGACGCTGAGAAAAAACCTCTGGGTCAAGTCTCGAAATTTTATTTGAAACATAAAATTTCATTCCTTTTTTTTCTTCAGCGCCGAGCATGTGATGAATTTTGCACTTGAAAACTGTGGTGCCGGTTCGGACTTGAATCCACATAGTATCAATCATTTGTTCTATCGACTGCGTCAACTCGGCTCTGTATTCGTTGCTATTTATTTATCTAAACTATTTTCAGAATGTCAATGAATTCCGTCCGTATAGTTTGTATCTGATAGCGACAGTTTTCTAATAATTTACCTCTTTTAGAGCTTGTTTCACCAGTTGATGATAAAGTTTGTCTCAAACATAAGTAACTCATATACTTTATCGACAGGAGGTAAAAATAGACCTTATAAATTACACCTGTTACGAACAGAAATATCTGACAGATAAAAGTGGAGTTTTCTTGTGAAAAATAAAAATATATGACAAGCTTTTATCTATTGGATACCGTTATACGTAAGATAACTTTATCAACAACAGTTATTTTTTTTTTTATTTATTATTTATTTGTAACATTAAAAAGAGCATGTATTACACTACATTTATTTGCAAAAGCCTAGTCTTGTTCGCAAGTAACAGTCTTACACATTTTATATAACACTTATACATATTGCATAATATTTACAAAGACAAATCTTACATAATCATATTACTACAATAGTACGAAAACACATTTATATTAAACTTAGACTATTTTTTGTTTAACATAGTTTTGCGTCTACTCTACTTGTTTCTATTTGCTCAGGTTAGCTAGCAGTATACAGGTTGTTATGGATAATTAGTTAATATATATTTTACTTTTATTTATTGATCAAAGAATTTTTTTTTTAAATTAAATTATTAATATTTTTCATTTTTTCGCAGTTGTTCACAGAAATATTTTTTAAGTTTATCTTCTGTAATATCATAAAGTATGGTTCTCGGTAT
Organism: Euphydryas editha; assembly: GCA_036937285.1. NCBI lineage: Eukaryota > Metazoa > Arthropoda > Insecta > Lepidoptera > Nymphalidae > Euphydryas > Euphydryas editha. The sequence continues at coordinate 11,931,132 of JAUPFZ010000006.1, read as the reverse complement.
TTGGTTAATTAAAGTGGGTATCAATATCTATTTGTGCGTTTACCGTAATAGTTACGAACTTTAGGTGTTGCGAGTTTATTTTGTGAAATTGTTCTTGTCGTGATTTTATGGTTAATTTTAATTTGTAATTCCTTGTTGTGAAATTGTTCTATTAAAAAAAGCATCTGAAATTTCGTATGTGCAGGTAATATTTTGCAATATTTAAATATTCCTTTTAGGTTGTTTTCATTATAATTATAATTGAATTTTTACTTTTTTGGGTATAATAATTTTTAATATTTTTAATTGTAGATGAAACAGGCCCTTCGGATATTAATTTATTATCAAACTTATGTTAAAATTGAAGCTTTTGTTGTGATTAAATTTAAATCTATTAAACAATCGCTTACCAATTGCCGGCTTAGCATAGGATTTTGTTGGGATGAGGGCATTTTGTTTGTTGAATAATTTGGCCCCATTTGATCTGTAAAACACGAGGTACATTAATAAAATATTAAAATAATCGAACCTTGCTACAAAGAGTCGAATACTTCTACTTACTTGTATGGTGATACAAATGATGATAGTCTGTGCGCTTCAGAGCTACGTTAGGCGGCGTCGCGGAAACTAAAGCATTTATTGTAGAACCGAGATCGGCCTGGGGCTGCTCGGCAGCCTGAAATTAAAATTGAAAATTTAATTTTTACATTTCTAAATGAAGATATAAATACTATTGTGTTTTATATTTTCGAGTTTACTCTTTGAAAACCGATTTTCTTATTAGGCCCCCTGTACGAAGAAAATGTGAGGAGTAAAAATCTACTGCTCGAATGACCTCGTTACGTTTTTTTTTTTTGCACAACTTTGACTTTATTTAATATATATATTTTAAATAATTATAAGTGAAAATCACAATGAGTTCAGATGAACCTGACATTGAACTTACCGTAGACGAGATTATTCGTAATTTTGATGATGAAGCCAAATTAATAACGGACAATTTATTGCATCAGAAATCTAAAGGGCGCCATATTTTCGCGTAAAAACTGTAAAATAGGCGATAAGTGTTATTCTGTGTCACATACTATTATTATTTGTGCCTATTTCGAGAATCGCTCGAATAGAGTAGTAAACTCCAGTGTCGTGCCTCGTAGCTGACACACACAGATATTATTTTTTTTTTTTCGCATTCGCAAAATCACATATCAATATTTTTTTTGAAGATACAATTAGTTAACTAGATTTTAATTCTTCAAATTTCACACTTAAAAAATGAGAATTTAATAAAAAAACATACCTACCATTATTATCTTAAATACCTGCTCTGTACGTCTATATACCGAGTGACTGGTAAATTACTATCAATATTTAAGGAGACTACTCGGTACATGATTCTCATTCGAATTATGTAAAAAAAAACAGGTAAATATTAATAAACTTTTAAGTAAAGTTTCTCAACAATTATCCAATTATGTACGCGTCGTCTGGACACCCTAGCAGCTAGCTGCACTTTCGACACAAAACAGGTAGTTTACCTACGTCCAAACGCCGCCACGTGTTAACAGGGTAGCAGGATAAAAAAGCACGATCCAATCCCCCTTAATACTTTAATCCTGGCTTAGGGTAGGCAAAAATACTAAGATATTTTACTCGTTTAAGCAACAAATTTGTTGACTAGGTAAATGATATGAACTTTGGCAATTTTTAGATGTTAACAAGCGGCACAGTACAACACGTGTGCACGTGTCGCCGGCATGACTGTAGAGTGTCAACGCTTCATTTACTTGAATTGAAATTTATGAAAATTTGGTCAAAAATTAAGTACCTATTTTTATTACATAATTTGAATGAGAATCATGTACCGAGTATTCTCCTTAAATATTGATAGTAATTTACCAGTCAGCCTGTATATTATCAATAAACTTTATATTTTATCAATATTAAACCTTAATAATTTTATAGAAGAGCTATTCTTTGCAGCTATTTTAACAATGTAAATCTCATTTATATATCAAAATAAAATAATTCACAAAATAGGCTTGTTCATTTCTTTATTTTTTATGTAGTCGTTTAAATGAAAAATAATCAATTAATTTGAATATTTTATTATATTGTAATTGATCGCCTTGTAATTATAAACTTAATAGAATAAAATAATGAAAAAAAAAAAACAAATAGTTTCCCGTATATATATATTTCATAAGTTATGATATTTTTTCTAAGTCTAATTAGAATTAATTTACAAGGTCTTAATATAATAATGCGCTGGAAATACAAATAAGGCGGTTAGTGAATCATATTTTATTGGCAATCATTCACGCAAAAAACTTATAGTGTCTTAGACTATCCGACCAAGGTCGCGTATTTATTTCAAGGTTTGGTTTACTAAGCACTCTACAAATATCGATATATTACTCCATGAAAGCAAAAATCTAACAAAGGTTTCTTTTATACAAATGAAATTTTCCCTCAATTTTTTTTAAATAAAACGGTGTAGTGTAGTGTTCAAATATTTTCCTTATTTAGTTTTTAACCGATCAAATTATCTTAAAAGGGTTCTCTTCTTTACTCTGGTATAAAGCAAAACACCTCATAAAGGGGCATCCATAAATTACTTGAGACAATTTCGGCGATTTTTAACCCTCCTCCCCCCTTGGTGAGATTTCGTAAGATTTAGCTCGACCCCCTATTCTACCTACTCTCCTCCTACCCTAATCTCACGTGAGATTTTTGAAAATGCATATTTGTGATGTTAATGAAAAATGTTACCGATTTTTATTAACTGGACACGAAAAAACGCGCCCCGTACCGATGTTTTCACCTCCTAGGCTATACATATTCCTAAAAAAATCACAACCGGTACATGAAATTTTTACATACATTTTCGTTTTTTTTTTCCACCGGTACATGACATTTTTAATGATGGAAAAAAAAATTAGGTGATAGGTAACAACCCCCCCCCCCCCTCCCCAAAGGCCTCACGTAATTTATGTATATATATGTATCTTAGGTAAAATTTCATGAGATTTTGCTCGAACCCCCCCCCCCCTCCCTAATCTCACGTGAGGATTTTTAAAATCACAGAAGCTCAGTAAGTCGACGTGTGACAATCCGTGAGGAAGTCGACGTGACAATCCGTGAGAGTCGTACAAGGGTCGAACATTTTTTACTTAATTTAACCCAATTTTCTCCCAATTTAACAGTTTCTTGCGGAAAAAAATACGTGATATTTGTCGAGACCACCCTCTCCTCCCACGTGACAGTTAGCGAGGTTTCACTTGAAGCCCTAAGTGCCTCACGTAATTAATGGATGCCCCCTAACTATTGCCACAAGAATGCAAAAATAAGATCGTCTGTTCAGCCCGTCAGCACGACACCGATGGGCCTCCTTCTCCTACGAAGAGTTCATTATAATCCACCAGGATGCTCTACTGCGAGTTGGCCAAAAAAAAAAGAATATCTTATATAAAAAATTATAATAAAATAAAATAGATCGAACGAGGAATTGCACAGCATTATACTCTGACCCGGACACGCTATTAAAGCTAAGAGAGTGGCGGGTACCCACCTCGGGCGAAACGAGCATCTGCTGCGAGCGTTGCATCTGCAGCAGACGCGCGCGCTGGTGCTCCACGAGCTGGCGCGCGCGCGCGCCGTCCGCGTCGCCGCGCGCCACCAGCCCGTACAGCGCGCCGCCGCTCATCGTGCACGAGCCCTGCGCACCGCCCAGCGTTACAACTGCTCTTTACACATACATCATCATCATCATCATCATCATATCAGACATGGAAGAGGAAGAGGGGGCAAACAGACGGTCAGTTCGCCTGGTCGTTAGTGAAAGCGACATCCATAGACATTCGGTGCGTTGCCGACACACATTTTGGTGCGTTGCCGGCCTTTCAAATAAGATGTCACATGTCCATTGTTGAACGTCGGCCTCCCCCATAGACCTCCAGAGCGACCGGTTCCAAGCAACCTCCATCCGACGGCTTCCGACGACTCTCCTCGAGTCGTCTGTCTATCTCATATATATATATATATATATATATATATATATATATATATATATATATATATATATATATACATATACATACGTTCTCGTAATTTTACATTAAACAAATATCTTCGCATGATATATGAAATACTTTTTGATTATTGTTAGTTTTTTTTTTATTATTTTACAATTCAGTCCGAGTTCAATCGTAAGAGCGCGATCCGAGTCTATCCAATCAGTATCCGACGTCGCCGTCCAATCAGTATTAACCATTATTGAGCTGCATCCGAGTAAATATCGGTATCTATTCGGTTTGAGTGTTTCTTATCATTTCGGTCCGAGCGTACTCTCTTTAAGTCTGTATTATTGTGTCTTAAAATTGACCATGATGATAAGTACTAATCGAAAAATATAATAACATTTATATTACTTATGACTCTTGACTACATCATTACTATTATAACTAGTGAATTGTACAAATATTTTTTATTTATACTTTTGAATCATAGTTGGTGGAAAAACTTACTTGACTTTGAACTGGGTAGCCTGTCGGAACACTTGGACTCGATGATACTGGATTTTTTGTTGCAGTTTCACACTGCATAAGACTTTGCGTTATCGCATTAATGACAGCGTTTTTTTCTTTAACACCCTAAAACAAAATGTATGTCAATTAATATTACCGATGATTTTAAATTAAAATGCCATTTTTTTTAACAAATATGTATTCGAAGATTTTTAAATCTAAAAACTTACAGCATAATCGGAGCGTATTTGTCGATTACTCTCCAGATCCATTAACACGTTAACGTCGGGGGCAGAACGATCGTTGTATGGCATGTTTTCTATCACCTCGTCCAAAATATCGGACAGCGTCTTATCGTTGGGTACTTCACCGTCTCCACTCGATCCACTCTGCGGTCGCATACCTCCGCCCCTATAAACGAACATATTTGATTCTACTGGTTTTCAAACACGATAGAATATTCAATAGGGTATATCTATTTATTAGACGTCCAGCACAGTTCCTCACGCTATATGCTTCAATAATCCGTTTGGTTGACTTTTCTTTTATTACTTCAGTCCTGTGATTTGCAGTATCACTTTTTCTAACCTATACTTTCCACAATAAACTGGCTGTCGAACGTAAGTTTTTAGATTCGCAACCATAGAACGATCAGCGCGTTAAAAAAACAAAATTCTATAGCTTTACAAGGTTATTTATAGTTATAATACAATCACATACCTTTACATGTGAATATTTCTTATGATAATAATCAACTCGATTACTTGTAATCTTGTATCAATGTAAAGTTTTTCATTTCCATTTTAATTATCTTATGGTGGCGGTTCGTCGGCGACCAGGAGAGACACAGAGACAAGAGACCGTGAGAAGTTATATCATTGGTCGTCTCGATTCTATTGTCTCTCCTGTCGCAGTCGCCCGTCGCGGTCGCCTGCCGCGGCACGAACCGCCACCATTACAAGTAATATATGAGGTCATATCCTAATTTCAATTCGAATATACAAATATAATGAGTAAAGCTGTCGATTCGAAGGTAAGAGAGGTGAGCTCACTGCGGCTGGCTGTTGTACGAGTAGTGCAGCGGCGCGGGCTGGTAGGCGGCGCGCGCGCCGCCCTGCAGCACCATCTGCAGGTGGCTCTGCGCCGGCGCGCCCTGCGACGTCTGCACGCCCGGCGCGCCCGCCATGCCGCCGCACTCCGCGCTCGGCGCCGACGACACGGGCCCGCTGCCGCCGTTCACGTTGCCTCCTCGATTACTAGAAATATTTCGAATTAAAATGTTTTATTTTATACTAGCCTTTATCCGCGGCTTCGCTCGCATCGAAGCCATTAAATAAGTATCAGAGAGTGTATGGCTCTTCCTGGCAGACCTCGGTGGCCCTGTCGTGGTACGGGCCTCTAGGCTCTTCGCCTATCTACCCGGACACATCCACTCCGATAGCATCCGCTACCGGGTGATTTATCTTCGACCCAAAGGGCCGGGTTCAGGCTTGTTCAAGCGTCAGCTTCGAGGTAATCAAGTATCAGAGATCATTACAATAAAAATGGATCAATTACTGGAATGAATGCTAGATGGCGTTGAAATAGCTAGATTTTGAGATTTTAGGACAATTTTTTTTTATCTTTCGTATTTTTTTTATTTTAATAAAAAGTATCCTATGTTACTTCTAATCATTCCAAGAATATATGTAAAAATATTCGTGATGGTCGGTTAAGTAGTTTTCGCCTGAAAGCGTAACAAACAAACTTACATTCATTCACATTTATAATATTAGTAGGGATTTATATTACAGGGAAACTTAGAGCTAAAGGACATAAATTTTAATATAAAAACATTAAAAGGTACATTAAAAGTTTCCTAGAGTATAGGTGATTCTAACACTGAGTATCAATAGTGGACAATGTCTCCTAAGTATCAGAGGAAGTACTTAGTATTAAAATATTATATGATTATAGCAATCTAAATATTATTGGTACCTACACTTGGTACCATATGCGGTTTCACTCATTTCTAAATTGACTGCTCCGCTTTTACGAGTTGTAAAGTCACAATTTAAGCACATGACCTCCAACAAAGCTTACTAATTCAAAATTCGGCTTTTTATATTATCATAGATGAAACAAATATGACTTATTTAGTAATTTAACTCTACTAATTTGTATTAAATAATGTCAATCTATATAATATTGATTACTTTTTATATACATAAGTTAAAAGTAAACGGGACGTATTAATATAGGTAACTCACTTAGCGGTGAGGATATTGGAAATAGTGTGATGCGGGTGGCGGGCTTGCGCCATGTGCAGCGGGTGCGCGTGCGGGCCAGGGGGAGGCGCGCGCGCGCGCCCCGGGTACGGCTGCAGGATGGGGTTGGGCAGCGGCAGCGGAGTGGGCGGCGTGGTCTGCTGGCGCGCCAGCAGCGACACCAGGATCCGATTCTTCTGACACAGCGGGCTCATGCCGGCGCTGCTACTGGTGGCCGGGCTGCTGGCGTTCGACGACGCCGTCGACGTCGCCGACGTCGACCCGCTCGCTCCCGTCGCGCTCGACGACACCTATCGACCGACCTCTCATTGGTTACTGACGTTCGACACGTGAAATAAAAATGAATATTTGATATAGTAGCACACGATCGGAGAGAATGAGGCGGATTCGATTGACTTAAAGGAACTGAAACCTGTTGATTTTCAGGTGTAGCCCTCTTAGCGTTGCTCGTGGAGGCTTTGGACTCCTCGAATTTTCTCTTCATGCCGGCGATTCTGTCCATGTACATATCGCTCTCTTGCGAACGTCCGTTGTTCGAGGGACCGTTGTTATTCGAAAGCAATTGCGTGAGTAAGGCGCTGGACTGCGACGATCCACGCGAGCTATCCGTCGAATTTCTTCTGCCTTCCTCGCCATCCTCGTCGGATTTGTCGTTCAATATCTATCAAATACATATCATAAGGATTTTAATAAATAATCTTGAAACCAAAAGTATTGTATAGAAGAAAATAAGTTTGACAAAGTTTTTGCTAACCTTGCGAAGTTGATTATTGTGGTGAGTCGTTTGGTGTGAATTATGAGAGGGCGGTTGATGCGGACCCATGTGCGGCGGAAGGCGAGAGTGCGCCTGGGCCGAGTGCAAGGGCGACAGCGCCGAGGCCGGCGTGAGCGGCGTGTGCGGCGTGTGCGGCGTGTGAGGCGTGTGCGGCGTGTGCGGCGCTGACGTCTCGCTACTAGTAGCTTCATCGTCCTCTTGGTTCAGTAGATCTTTTAAAACGCTCTTCTTGCTGAGTAGAATCCGCAGGCGATTAGGTTCCTCGTGAACTGATGCCGGCGCCGGAGCATCGACGGGCGAGGCATGAGCGGAAGTAGTTTCATTTACACTATCTTTGCACTCTTTCGATTCCTCGCCCGATATTTCCCCCATAGGAAAAGATGTCGGCCATGTTTCGAGGTCGAAGTCGTTAATAGTAAATTGATGTTCACTGGGACTCATAGAGGACCGATACCGCGATTCGGACGCCGATGTCTCGCCGTTGGCGACGGATGTCATGAGAGGACCGCCGAGCGGAGGACGAGAGGACCCTGCATCTTGAATATCCACATCGTCATCACCGAGTACGGTATTCGTAGACATTATGAAATCTGGTTCGCCGACCGTAGGGAAAAGTCTTGACTGTGCGTTCACTCGGATACGAGGACCGTCGGCCGCGATACGTAGTCGGTAAGGTTCGCTTACCACCAAAAAACCGGCTCGACCTACTACTTCCTGAAGATGTGTCGACACGCGCACACGATCACTACCTTCAATGAGATCTAAATAACGAGTCCCCACAAGAGAAATAGGAGAATTTATATAGTTTTCTACTCCAGATAAATCACAAGCTGTAACAATTGAAAAAATAACATTATAATAAACTATTAAAAACAATAAAATAAGTATCTATTTAAAGACAATGCTTACACAAGATAATAAAGTTACAATCCAATCTAAAGACGATGGATTTGGGTCCGCTGTCGTTGGAGATAGCGGCCGACTCACAGCGCCGAATGACGCACATGACGGAGCCGGCCTCCTCCGTGGACGAGCTGCGTACTGGTGCAGCGTGGATTACAGTATCCACAAAACTAGGCAGGGAAAAGAAATATTAAGAATGAATAAGTAGTCTTTTGATAAAGTTAAAAAAATATTGATTTAAAATTTCATATTATTACTAACCTTGCATCCTCGGTATCATTTGTATCTTTTAAAAGAAGACGGGCATGGATGTATTGGAATTTGTCAGAATCGCCCGAACCCCAGGAAAAGTTCTGAATGTTTTTCAGCAGTGGTTTAAGTTTTGCATGATCATCAGCATGCAAGAGCGAGAATATTGATTTTTTGTATAACTCTGTTCTTTCCGCAAGAACAAGGTCTTTTATGTTTTCGGTTACACATTCAATTTCGCCTTTCGAATTTATTTCCATTAATATTAACCCCAGGACACCGGTGTAATGTTTTATCGCCTAAAATCAGTACGAAATATCTCATTTGAGTATATATTAATTTACGATAAAAATAATCGGTTGCATTTTCTTTCCCTTTTTGACAACTAGCGCTTTTTAATCGATTTTTGTGGTTTTATAGGCCTCCACAATAAACAGGTTTTCTAAAAAAAAGTTGAAATCGGTTCAGTTGATCTGGACATTAGCATTTTCCAAAAAAAAAAACATCCAACATTTTCGTTTTACAATATAAATGTATATAAAATCCAGTTCATTCTCTAAATATGTTTCTTTTATTTATTTCTACATTAAATTCAAATAACAAATGGAACAAAAAAAATCAATCGAATCTAAAAATTGCTTGAATAAAACATTTCATAGTTCAATGTTACCTCAATAAGAGTGCTGAGCTCAGAATACTGAAAGCCACTAGTTGGTGGTTGAGGCTGGGTGGAACTAACTTCGCCGGCTTGCACAGGCGATAGGCTTTGGACCATACGCAAGGGACAGTCTGCAGGGCAGTCGCGCCGTCGTTGCAACACGTCCTCAATCTGCCTCGTCGCTTCTTTTACAATACCGTTCTTGTCTGGTTGCTTCACTTCCGCTAGACAAGTCCCGAGAAGTTCCTCCAATTGATTGATCACTTCGTTCTCAAGTTCTCGCCGTCGCTTCTCGTTGTCACACTTGTTTCTGAAATTAAATTACCATATTTAGTACTAAAAACTAATAATACATTTATCTTTTGCACATACATTACATACATAAACTTACATTGATATAATTATGTATATAAACAAAAAAATAATGAACAAACTAATAGAAAAAACACATAATAATAAACTCATAATAATAAACAAATAATAATACACTGTTAAAAATTTCTATGGTAATTTTACTAATTTGTGTAGGAAGTTTTTACGCATCGCAAATTTTGGAATAAAGGAACTCAGTGCTGTAATTTTACTACACAATTTACAACAACTCAGTTTCAAAATATTACAAATCATCTTTCGCAAAATTACTTATCAGTTATTAAAATCCTGTGTAGTAATATTACTATAAATTATTTGTAATTTCACTAAATAAAATATATCAAATAAATATTTATTTATTTTACATTTAATTATTTTACAAAAATCTATTGTAATTTTACTTTACAACAGTTTGATAATATTACAATACTGATAGAAAAAACGTTTGAAACTTTTATCGTTCCAAAATCACACCTGCACTAGGGGTGTGCGATAATTATCGATAATTCGTAACTACTCGATAATTTTTCATTCGATAATTATCGATAATTATCGATAAGTGTTATTCGATAATTTTGATTCGATAATTATCGATAATTGTTCATTCGATAATTATCGATAATTATCGATAAGTTTTCATTCGATAATTATCGATAATTTGTTGCGATCCGATAATTATCGATAATTTTTTCTGATCCGATAATGATCGATATTTTTGTGTGATCCGATAATTATCGATAGATTATTCAGATACTGGACGGCGGATGACCTTTTTTTTTTTTTTTTTAGGTATTCTGATAGGGAACGGAGGATTATAGCAATACGGGCCGGCGGATGACCTTTTTTTTTTTTTTTTTTTAGGTATTCTGATAGGGAACGGAGGATTATAGCAATACGGGTCGGCGGATGACCTTTTTTTTTTTTTTTTAGGTATTCTGATAGGGAACGGAGGATTATACCAATACGGGACGGCGGATGACCTTTTTTTTTTTTTTTTTTTTTTTTTTTTTTCTTTTTTTTTTTTTTTTTTTTTTTTTTTTTCGTCGTCCGAAAATTGTGTCGATAATTATCGATAACTTTCGTGAACTATCGATAACTTTTATCAGATAATTATCGATAACTTTCGCCAATATCGATAATTTTTATTCGATAATTATCGATAACTTTCGCTACTATCGATAATTTTTTATCCGATAATTATCGATAACTGTTCATTCGATAATTATCGATAACTATCGATAACTCAATACGATAATTATCGATAATAAAATTATCGATAATTTTTTCCGATGAACACCCCTAACCTGCACTACAGGACCTACAATATAAATGCAAGGTGAAATGACTTTGATTTAATAAAAAAACCCTTAGTCAATTAATTTTGTATGGAGACCTATATATAGATTTTGTAGAACCAAACGATAGCGCGATTTAGCGGCTTGAAGAATTGTTAAACACATAGCGTACATGATTTAAATGAAATATATAGTATATTTTCTAACACTTATTGTAATTCAAACAGCAATTTTTGGTAAGTAATTTTATTGATTATCTTAGTAAAATTAAATTCCTAATTTGTATAGAAAATTTACGAAATTTGAGATTCAATTCTACTACACAGAACCATACAATTACTATATCTGACAAATACAAACACTGTGAAATTGCAACTTGTTAGTACTTTGGCTATAACAAGTTGTAATATTAAAACAAATGCGTATTAAAACAGCATTACAATATTAGGGTTGCCACCTCTCCGGGTTTGACCCGGAGTCTCCGGGTTTGCATGGTGCATCTCCGGGCTATGGGTTTAACATCGAAATCTCCGGGTCAGACCGGGCTGCCACTGCCCTGCCTGCCTGAAGCGATAGCCAACCATCACGGCGCGGGGCGAGACTTAAACCAAGTACGAGAGTTCGTACAATCTAGTGATTCAACATCGCCTGTTGATTTAAAATGGGTTCAGTTATTCAAAGTCGAGGTGACTTTCCTTCACCGAACTGCCAAAAATAATCGTATTTTTTACACTAATCCTTATTAAGCAATGCTTTTGTAGAGCGCGTCTTTTCTTTAATGTGAAATTTGTGGACAGACGAGCGAACTGCGTGTCAGTGGTCATGGTGAAGGTAGAGTTAATTGTAAAGATTAATTACAAATATGAAATGCAGAGAATTTTTGAAAATTTTGAAGAAACCTGAACAAGAAAAGATACTTAAACAATCCCTTCAAAATTTTTTTTTTGTTTTAAGCTGGTCCAAGTTAGCCTAGCACTAGTTAGGTCTTTTATATATTTTTTTTGACCTTCCGTCTGGTGCAGGTGCTTTCCGGACATGGGTGCTTCGGTAAGTACCTGCACAAAAACGCCAAACGGGAGGCGACTCCAGCCTGCCACGCGTGTGGGGCGCCAGAAGATACAGCGCTCCATACGCTTGAGGTGTGTGCCACCTGGGAACCGCAGCGTCGCGCACTTTCAGCGGTCCTCGGGCAAGATCTCTCACTGCCGAGCGTCGTAAGCGCTATGCTCGACAGTGAGAGATCGTGGCAGGCGGCGGTCTCTTTCTGCGAAGAGGTAATGACGCAGAAGGAGACTGCGGAGCGGGCTAGGGAGGACGACGCCTCTGCTGACCCGCTCCGACGCAGACGCACGGGGGTAAGGAGGAGACGGTTTGCCCACCTCCTCCCCCCTCGTAATAATGGGGTCACTGGCCGATAGTCGGGGGACTTCGGCCAACTTAACAGCGCGACCCCACATGTCTGAGGGGTGGCCTTTGTTGTGAGCAAGGCCGCCCCACCTTTATCTCGGGGCCCGGATGTTCGTCCGGGCCTACCGCCGGGGCGAGGTGGAGAATGCTACGGCGACCCCATCTCGCCCCACCCAGGCGGATGACGGATCACACGTGGGGTTTTTAGCCCGTGGGAGTCGGGCATATCCATTTCGGTGCCCCCGCGTCGGAGTGGTATCCATAATGGTCTTTTATATTTAATAAATACATTACCAGTGATAATTTACCATTACTTTTTACTTTAATTAATTAATTCACACTTAAAAATGTTTTATTTTATATTAAAAAAAAACTTACTAAAGAAATAAATTTTATTTTTAAAATCTCCGGGTCTACTGTTTTTGAAAGGTGGCAACCCTAATTACAATACAAGGTTTTATATTTTTAGTATGCAACTGCTTACTAAACATGTAGTAAATTTACAAAAAAATTTAACAGTGTAGAGAGCAATCCAAACATAAAACAATAGTTTTTGTTATATTTAAACAATACTTTATAGGTGTACCTATAGTAGGTATTTTCGAACTTATTAGTGAATAAGCTATTATGGTAAATATTTTTACCAAAGTGTATAGTTGTTGATTTTCTATATATATACCATTTATTATTATAAAAAAATATTTGAATTATTGAAATTACAAAAAATTAAGGACAAGATGTGTTAGTAAAGATAACAAACAAAAAAGATCAGATTATGCACAGTTAACGTCAAACTATTTTCATATTACTACGCCGAAACCACGTCATAAACGCTGCCGGAGCGTGTTTCGGTAAGCGCAATAAGAACGTGCATCGGCTATATATATACTATATACTGTCACTGTATGGTCGAATAGCCCAGTAATCTACTTTGCAAGTTAACTTCTAGATTCAGTATCCCAGTTAAAGCCGGTCCCGAACTTTTTATGCCTTTTGACTTTGTTAGGTTTCGGTTTTTGCCGCTCATTATCACTATTATTCCGCTCACTATTATTTTTCAATGCCTATTTCTAATATATTTGGCAAAACTACAAAATTCTTATGTAGATGTACTCTTATAAAGCAAAACAAAACGTTTTCCTTTATAAGTTTATATAGCATTATTATAATAAATAAATATATAATACTAATATAATAAAAAATTACATCTGGTTTTATTAAATTAAAGCTAAAATGGTAGTTAAGATATAATAGGTCGGAGAAAAAGTCTTTTTACACCATCTTGTCGTAGATGACCCACTTTTCATCACCAGTGATCAATCTTTTCAAAAATGGTTCAATTTCATTACGTTTCATTAGAATCGCAAATAAGTACACAATTCATTAGGTTTCTTTTAGTGAACTGGTGTGGCACCCAAATATCGAGCTTTTTTGTATAGCCAGACTTTTTCAAATTGGTCAAAACTGTTTTGTGGTCAAGCCTCAGTTCCTCGGCTATATTTTAAATACTAATATGCCGATCTTGCTCCACTTTTAAAAAAAAAATGGCACCAGCGCCGTATAAAGGCTGACCAGAGCGAGCTGTATCTTTGATATAAAAATTCCCACACTGAAAACGCTTAAACCAACTTTGTACTACTCTGACTACTAAATTAGATCTATAAACCTTATAAAACTTTTTGCGGCTTTTTGCGCATTTTTCCCTTTTTTGTACTTCAAGCTTCAGAAAATATAGAATTTCTTCGTTAGGTTCACTCATTTTGACTGGCATAAAAATAATTTAAAAATGGCGGGACAGTGTTTTTTACTTTTTATTTTTCTTCTTCTTCGTATATTTATTGATATTATAACCAGCCTGATACACACACAGTACAACAAAGAGATTTTTATTCAATTTTATACATACAAAATACGAAAAGACTTTTCTCCCGACCTATCATGTAATGGGTAAAGAAAATGTGCATCAAATTCTTGATTTTTTTCCAGAAGTTCATTAACATAAATGTCTTAAGTACCAATACCACTATTGCATATACTCATAAGCATAAATTTACAGGGGCGTGCGCTCCTTGTAGGCAGAAATGCAGTGATTTACTTGCCATTCACAGATATTTTAATAAAACGTTTGTACGTTTTAGATGACTTTAATTAATAATAAATAAATGAATAAACAAAATATAATAACTTAAAAACGCCTAATATTTTATAAATAGCAAGCACACAAACATTATGTTTGCCATGCGTTTGGCGACAAGCAAGCGGCGCTGTAAAATAATGTACCTAATCAACCAACTCATGCCGTCGCGTCTCGCAGGAGATTTGTTCGCATGTGTGTAGTAATTTTGGTGTCCGTGCACAGTTCGCAAACGCACACACCCATGAAAATTGAAAGATTCAAAAGCCGCGATTAACTCATGTGGCCGCGACTCCTGCGGCAGGCTACGGAAGTTCGGCAGTGGTCGTGCGTAATCGGAAATGTTCATTGCCTATAATCCGAGTAATGTAATGTTTTGTATTTCGCGGGGGCCATTTGCTTTTTTTCGTGTCATAACCATTGTTTACTATTTTTTTTGCGCCAGTATATTTATAGTTTTCTTAGCAGATTTTTCATTTTAACATTTGAAAGTGTGTACATTTAACATTTTATTACTGAGTTTCTGTAATAATTGTAGTGATTTGCTTTTACTAGTGCGTTTGTTGATTTTTTTTTTTATGTTATTTGATTGTGAGGTTTGTGTTGATAATGTGTTTATTAAAAATTAAAAATAACAAATTTTCACAATTGTCATTCAGTGAAAAGATTCAAATTGTGTCTAAAGGAAGATGTGTTACCCGAGTTACAACAATTAAACCAGCAAAAAGGGAATGTAACTCGAAAGTTTCATGTTAAAAGTTATGAAACGTATAATTGGCTGTGTGGTTGTGTACACACGATTAAATTATAAGTATTGTTTTCCTTGCATATTGTTTAGTAATTCTTATATATGAAAATTGAAGCTGACTAGGTGAGTAGTTATAATATTTTAGCTTATTATTATTATTTTACTTATTAGAATTTCTTCCGCCGCGACAATCGATCGCTTTTTTGTCTGCGTTGCCGTAAAAGATGTAGGTACATAAATAGTAAGTAGTACATCTAAGACTTGTTCTGTTGGCATGGTTTCCGACTTAGAGATCCATCGCGTGGCTGTGGCTATGCTAAAAATCTATAAAAGAAAAAGTTTTTGTGACCGGGTACTCCGCCGCATACCCAGTGTCATAATTCTGTGCACGCCGCTGTAAATTTATATGCGAAACGAGGAGCAAACTTGTACTAAAATGTTTCTATTGGCAAAAAAGCAGTGATTCTGGAAATTATTAACGAGAAATTAGGATCGAAATTATTTTTAATCGAATTAAGTCATTTTTACTTATAATGGAAAATTAGTAATTTTATTTTTTAGTACATTAAAGCACGATTTTTAACGTAATAATATTAAAAAATAACAAGGTCTCAATTTAAATTACACCATATGACAGGAGTAATTAGCATCTTCACTGAATACAATCTAATTTGAAATTCAGAAAGCCGTTTTACACCAATAGCAATAAAATCTAATAAAAATTAAACATAAAAATTGTTATAAAATTATTCACTTATGTCTATATAATTGTTTTCGCACATTCTGAAATATTGCGGCGTTTTTTCAGGCTGATGTGAATATTTGTTGAGTTTTCCTTTTTTTAACTCGAACAATTGAGCACGCCAAAACCATATGAGATATAGAAAAGTTGTCTTAGGAAACATCTTTTTTAAACAATAAATTTTCCTATATACTATATATGTATTTATCCCTCGATGTATATTATAAGACAAGACCTTCCGCACTATCTAACCCTCGTTCAATCTCGACACCTGAACGATTGACACAGTAGTGTGATTGATTTATTGTCTATACACAACCGTTAGATCTAGAACCTTTAGCGAATACAAACTAACAAATGTTATCTTAAGTAATAATATTATTTGTGTTTACTATTTATTTATTTATTTATGCTTAATTTAGTATACAAATATAATATAGTAGTATAGACAACTTAAAATAATTACAAATTGTGTAGGACAAGAGGCGGTCTTGTGGCTAGTTAGCCATTTCTTCCAGACAACCCGAAATAGGATTGAGTATTTGAGAGATCGGCGTGTGGTGCAGTTATATTATAATAAACTTACATACAAATATTTACACATTAATACTTACAAGCAATACGTATTGTACATTAGTATAATATTATAAACTAATAAATATACCAACAGTATCTAATAGCGTTTATAGTAAATTACGCCACAAAATTAAAAAAAAATTAAAATTGATTTAAGTAAAATATGGACTTGAGCAAATGATTATCCTGACAAATCTATACGATATCTATAATATAAAAATAAGTCGGGTTTTCCTTCTTAAGAGCGTTAACGCCAAGCGCGCGATGTCAAGTTTAGGTAATTCAGTGCAACTTTTACTCACGCAAAGGCAATATCACTGTGTGCGTAGCGTTTAGTCAAACAAACTCAATTTTGATCCTTTCGAATCTAAAAAAATAATAATATTAGCGTGCACAGGTGACGATAATGATTTATCAAGACCTACTACATCTTATATTAAATTCGTTTGTATGTAGTACTAGCGGCCCGCCCCGGCTTCGCACGGGTATTTAACTAAAATTTTAAAAATTATAAATTTATATTTTTTATCACCTACACCTGCGTCGATACTGGAAAATATTTTATAATAGACGGATTGAGTGACAGATTTATTATATCTATATATATAGATAGTACGGATGAAACATTTGAACTGTTTTTTTTTTATTAATTATTTTCTCATTGATGAATACCATTTAATTAAAAGTCTAAATCGGAATAAGAGAACAAGATGAATACCATATTTTAATAAGTATTATTCCCGACGAAGACAAATCCAAAAACACAAAAATCATAAAAATCATTCCACTCGTTCTCGAGTTATAAACGGTGTAACTAACACGACTTTATATATATATATATATATATATATATATATATATATATATATATATATATATATAGATTACAACTTAAATAGCTATAACCATCCAACTTTGTACAATAAACAAACAAATAACAGATATTAAGAAAAACAGTTTTCTAAATACGGGCGAGTGTCATTCTTTTGGCCGAAGTTTTGGTCAGCGCGATTCAGAAAATTATCTGCGACATCTATCGTATAATGGTAGAATATCGTTTTTATATTTAGTGACATTTAACATAATTAATATTTAACATAATAGTATATTAATTGAAAATGATGTTTATCTAAAATATTAAAACGATTTCTAGTCCTATCCGACATATTTAGTAAACTTTTAAGTTTAACAAAATAATAACTCAAAAATAAGTTTTGTGAGTTTTTAAGATTCGTTAGACCAGATGGCGTCTATGTCGCGTCTAGGCGTATTTCTATTTTCTTAAATATTTATTTTTAAATTTAATTACAATGAAACAAAAACTAAATTATACTGTTAGGTTTGTTTAATTTTTATGTATTAAAGTTATTTACATTGGTTTTGTACTTTTTACGTGATACCTGCACAGAGAAAAACACGATAAGAGATGGCGCTGATCGAAATAAAAGCGTGCTATTAAAATTTATTCTTGACTAGCGGCCCGCCCCGGCTTCGCACGGGTCTTTAACTAAAATTTTAAAAATTATACATTTATATTTTTTATCACCTACACCTGCGTCGATACTGGAAAATATTTTATAATAGACGGATTGAGTGACAGATTTATTATATCTATATACATACATACATACATACATACATACATACATACATACATACATACATACATACATATATATGTATATAGATAGTACGGATGAAACATTTGAACTGTTTTTTTTATTAATTATTTTCTCATTGATGAATACCATATTTTAATAAGTATTATTCCCGACGAAGACAAATCCAAAAACACAAAAATCATAAAAATCGTTCCACTCGTTCTCGAGTTATAAACGGTGTAACTTACACGACTTTATATATATATATATATATATATATATATATATATATATATATATATATATATATATATATATATATATATATATATATATATATATATATATATATATATTACAACTTAAATAGCTATAACCATCCAACTTTGTACAATCAACAAACAAATAACGACCAAATATTTTAAATTTTAGCAACGAACAAACAATCAAGACCGTAGTACCCTAAAGTATTTAATTATATACAAAAACGAAAAACAGATTTTTAAATACGGGCGACTGTCATTCTTTTGGCCGAAGTTTTGGTCAGCGCGATTCAGAAAATAGGGGATCGGACAGTAATCAGATTAAAATGTAAAATGTGGTTAGATAAAATAAATATACTGTTTTACGATTATTTACCTAATAATAATTTAATATAATTCATTTAAATATTTTTAAATGAAGAAATAAAATGTTGTTATTTTCAATATTTTTAAACAGTACTGAAACACCAATCACAGTGCGTGACGTCATCTGTGGACAATCATTGACTGCATGGGTACTATCTACTTAGTTTACTCAGTTATTTCCATAATTTTGTTGAAATTATAAAAGTTGCTAAAAGATTATTGATAAATTAGGATACGGTAATCGATTTAAAAGCTGTCATGTGATGCTTAACCGGTTTTTTTTTATAATGAAAACAGGATTTACGAAAGCCGACAATCGAAATCTTCCCAGAGTGAATACGTTTCTGATTTGCAATTTCTTTGCAAGTAATTCAGACTTTTGTGACAAAATTTGTGTTTTGAAATGTGAAAACTTCTGTATTACTATTACAAATATATAATAATATATTATTTGCCATAAATACCTAAGTACTTGAAAAAATACCTCCTTGAAAAATAACCTCTAATATTACACAATATATGTATTGTACCTACTGTACTGTACTAGCCTGTAAACCACCCACTGCTGAGCGAAGGCCTCTTCTCCATATAGACAAAGGGTTGGAGCTTAATCCACCACGCCGCTCCATTGTAGGTTGGCGAATAATATACTACTATGAGTAACGATCGCTATCAGGTGTATATGATAACAACCGGGACCGACGGCTTTACGTGCTCTCCGAGACACGGTGGGGAAAACCACAAGAACATACACCCAGACAGGAAACAAATATTTGTACAAATACAATTATCTGTCCCGAGCGGGAATCGAACCCGCGATCGCCGGCGCGGGGTGTTGAGGCGACTACTCGCACCACTACACAAGAACGGTCGTCGCAAATAGAATACTGTCAACACTATATCACATTCTTTAGTGTTACAAAAAAAAAATACAAAAAGAAAAAATCTATAATAGTAGTTGACCGTAGAGAGAAAACAATATAATATATTTACTAAAAATTAATTTAAGCAAATTTCATTCTATTTATTTGTAGTAATTAATGTATATTTACATGAAAATAATCTCCACAAAAGTAATTATTATTAAGTAATTAAAATTGGTGAATTCATTTCGTTGCATTTTATACTTGCTAAGTCTAACCATTTTTTTCGTTTATCTACTTTTCTTCGCACATCAAATGAATATTTTATTTGGAGTACTTTTTGATGTGTTCGTACATTGAGGTACTGCACACCAACGATATTTTTTTGCGTTCCATAAGAAAAAATAAAAAATCTACTCCACGAAACAAAACTTCTCGTGAACTTATGCTCATGTAGCTGTTTTGTTATAGCCCCAGATGACGTCACGCGCTCTCAGATGATATAGCGTGGCGTTTTGGCGGGATTTTTAAACAGACAATATTAAAACATGATTTTGAGTACCTAAACGGCTATAAAAAAATAAATTTTTATTTTTTATGGGAATAAGTATCCATAAAGATTAATTTAAAACACTTTCTGAAAATTTGTCCGATCCCCTATTATCTGCGACATCTATCGTATAATTGTAGAATATCGTTTTTATATCTAGTGACATTTAACATAATTAATATTTAACATAGTAGTATATTAATTGAAAATGATGTTTATCTAAAATATTAAAACGATTTCTATTCCTATCCGACATATTTAGTAAACTTTTCAGTTTAACAAAATAATAACTCAAATATAAGTTTTGTGAGTTTTAAAGATTCCTTAGACCAGATGGCGTTGGCGGCGTAGGTACCTATTTCTATTTTCTTAAATATTTATTTTTAAATTTAATTACAATGAAACAAAAACTAAATTATACTGTGAGTTATTTCCAATTTTTATGTATTAAAGTTATTAACATTGGTTTTGTACTTTTTACGTGATACGTGATCAGAGAAAAACACGATAAGAGATGGCGCTGATACAAAAAAATACGCGCTATTGAAATTTATTCTTGATGATATATAGTGTATTAATAAAACGGAGGTTTTAACAGATTTATTATTTGTATAGATAGATGATATATAGTGTATTAATGAAACGGAGGTTTTAACAGATTTATTATTAGTATAGATTATAGATATAGATTTTCTTGTACTTACGCGTTGACTGACTATTCATAATAAAACTACTTTTAACGGTTTTAAAACTCGAATTTATTTAAAGCACTTGTTCTTTACAGAAAATATATAAAATAGGGGCCATTCATTTATTACGTAAGACGAATTTTGCTAGTTTTCGACCACCCCGTTATTATACGAAAAAATAAGAATAGGCTGACCCCTCCCCCCTGTTTAATATTTATTACGTAAGAATTTATAGGAAAAAATTCACAAAAACAAAAGCCTACACGAATTCCTAAAAAAAGGTCGTTTGAGATCTACCATCGATGTTGACCCTTGTAGCCTAACGAGATCTATCATCGATAACTTTGCGCATTTTTGTGATTTTACGTAAGAAGAACTATCAAGACTCCTCCCCACTCCCTTGTAAGAAAAAATAAGTCATGGTCGACCTCCTTCCCCCTAAATCGTCTTACGTAATAAATGAATGGCCCCATAGCGTATGTTGCTTAGAGGAGAAGTATTTCAAGTCTAGCTAGCTTACAAATAATGAGAGAAATTATCAGGTAAATTCGATTTTCCTGATCCGATCATTAAGGCCCCTGTCACAGCACCTTGAGTGACGTCCATTTTCGCAGCGCTACTTTGAGTAGAAAACAGATGAAACTGCATATTACATATGTTGCTTGTCAACATAATCTCTTTAATAATATTTAAATTACCAAAAGTACAACCTGTTGGCGTATTGTGGTTATTTAGTGTTTTGATTTTATCTATAAAAAACTGAATATCAATTATTCTCCGACCTTCAATAACCACGCTGGTTTCGAGCGGAACCTCAGCTTCGAGAATCTGAAAATTAAAACACATTTATCTTAACTGCTACTATATAATTGAGCAGTAGAAATAGCCCTAGAAGGAAGCAAGTAGTAAACGGGGACCTTACATAGCAAATAAAATTCTATTAAAAATATTATTTATACCAACCTTTTAGCCCTAGCTTTAGCTAAAACTTCTTGATTAAGACTCTTTCTTTTCCGCGATAAAACTAGTTTTGTTTTTTTTTATTTTATTCCCCATGGCATCTGAAAAACATATTGTTGTTTCGAAAACTATTGTTGCCATTCAAATTAATAAATATTAAATATATTTACCAAAAAAAAATATTTACCAAAAAAAATATATATATTTACCAAAAAAAGATCGATCACTCGTCGCCAAGGGTCAGGAGAGGTCACGCGTAGAGTACCGAGCGATACGTCCACACCTTGAAAGCCCTCGCGGCGGACTAATTTAAAAATATTTACGCGCACAGTTTTATACTAGTTTTAAAAAATTTGTAATAAATTAAATAAAATTCAATAAACTTCATACTATCTTGCATTTTCTAAAGAAGATATTCTTCTATTACAATACACCTTTCTTTGTAAATTTTAATAAGATTTATTGGAGGAAATAATGAATTTAGCAACCGCTTTTTCTTGTTAATTTCAGTTTGTTTATTATTTGATTTATTATGTTACGAGCTAAAAATAAAAAAAAACCCTCTCTCAGTTTTCTGCACAAGGGTCTAAACAATTAAATAACATTGCTTGTTTGTAAATTTTATTAGTGTTTTCGGGTATTTTTAGCTTCGAAATGACCACTGTGAAAGGAATTTAGAAAACACTGTTCGTGTATCTGGTTAGAATTCACGAATACTCTATTAATGTAAAAATGTTCTCAGTCAACTTTTTAGATCGATATATTTCCTACAATAATTAGTAATTCACACTTTCGTCAGATACGTTTATGACGAGTTAAATTGTTTTAAAAAGTACGCTTTTCGGGCCAAACAGCCAAAATCGGCGTTAACGCTCTTAACGCTATAATTCCAGAACGCACGAACCGATTTCCACGGTTTTGCATTCGTTGGAAAGGTCTCGGGCTCCGTGAGGTTTATAGCAAACAAAATTCAGGAAAAATTGCAACAGAAAAGCAGAAAAACAGGGAAAATCATTTTTCACATACAGCGCCATCTCTGATACATAGCATGTACTACAAACCAATATGGTTTTGCATGGTGGTGGAGCAGATGGCGCCAGTACGTGGTGTGAGTATCTCTCACGAAAATTAGTACGTTTCATTTTTCTTCATCTTTTAATCCCCAAACGAAATGTTACAAAAAACGAAGCCTTCTGGTGGCGAAACGGAGTTCGCCGGATTTGCTAGTATAATATAAATTTATGGTATCGATTATCTTCTATATATATATAGGAGACTTTCTATAGATATAGTCACTCATCACGATATCTCTGAAACTATGAGACCTAAAAACTTGAAATTTGGTAGGAATATTCCTTTTGCCAAGTAGAGGTCAGCTAAGAACGGATTTTACGAAATTCTACCTCTAAGGGGATGAAAAGGGTAGGCAAATTTTGTATGGGACAACGTGATTCCTTGGTCCAACCTACTTCAAATTTTGCATAAATATTCTTTAACAGAATTGATTGAAGACGTGTTTCGTATTTTATCGAAATTCATCCCCTAACGGGGTTAAAATGGGGTAGAAAGTTATTTTGATATAAATACTCCTTAGTGCTTTTTTTAAAATTACATTTTATTTTGACACATGTTTGACAACTCAATCCGTCTACTATATAATATTTTACAGTATTGACGCAGGTGTAGGTGATATCTTTTTTTAGGTGCTCCTGGTGGAACAGGCAAGACTTTATATTAAATGTAACAAAATTGAGTTGTAAATATATCGTGTGATCGCTTTTAGTTGTATGTGGCATATTCCAGAAATTCTGGAATATGCCACATATATTCTAGACCAGAATAGCCTGGTAATTCTAGCACTCCGAACGAAAAACAAAAAAATATTGTTTATAAAGAAATACTACGGAAGGTGTAGTATTTCGATTTCGTTGTAAAAAGATAATACCCCCTAGTAACTTTCTCCAGATCAAAGGCAGAGCTTCTTGATCATAAAATATAACAATTTTTATTTTAATGTTTATTTAAACTTTAAATCCCTACTCTATAAAGATTGTTATATTGTATAAGTATTCAAATATTTTAACATAATAATTTATATGTAAATAAACAAAATTAATAAGGTAAAAAAAACAAATAAAAATCCTATTATAACCATTTTCGACTTCTACGCGGACGAAGTCGCGGGCTAAAATATTATGTTTGACAACTCAATCCGTCTATTATGAAATATTTTTCAGTATCGCAGGTGTACGTGATAATAAATATATTTAAATTTTTTGAAATTTTATTTAAATACCCGTGCGAAGCCGGGGCGGGCCGCTAGTACAATTATATAAGAATACAACAAAAGTAATATGCGTGTAATTAGAAACACAGCAAACTCACGAAACAATAATAATTTTAGAATATGGCGTGTCAAAACAAGTTATTAATCTAGAAACGTAGATATAATTGTTTCCTGCTTTAGTGCCGCGTCTGCATCGTGCTCACTTTGAAGATACTAATTTCATAAAAAAATCACAACATTATATCACATCGTTTTATAAACGTTACTTTTCTTTTAACGCGAGACAGAAGATAACGTGTAACTTATACTTTATTACTTATTTATTTGTTGATATAAATAAATAAATAAAACTTTTGATACTGTTTACGTCATATGACGTGACAATCTGTATTCTTGATGTCTTTCAAACTTCTCAGACTTCGAAAAAGCTACGAGTTGTTATATTGTTTTATAGTGAATGTGATACTGTAAAACCCCGATGTTGGTAAGCCTTAGGTTTTACATATAAATCTTTGGATTTACTAACACGATTAGATAAATAGAAAAAAATATATAATATGATATGATTTTTCGAGATGAGCAATATTCGTAAAAAGCGCGGCCATTGTGCGGAGCCGCGGCATTAAAACGGGTCTAGTTAGGAACTAGCTGAAGCTGCAAATGCGAGCTCTTTTATGACCTTTGAGTCTTCAAAAAAACACTACGTGTGTATGAGGGATCAGTAAAAAGTGAAGTCGTAATTTGACGAAACAATTTTTCTGATGTAAAACCTAAGATTAACAGAGTAAATTTTAGTAAAAGTACGAAATTAATGATAATTACAAAAAAATATCTTGAACTATAAAGTTTGTAAATCTTATGATTTACTTAAGGTAGTTCCAGCGTGGTGAAGTGTAGTCCTACCTTAATACCTTCTGCCTTATATCGTTAGTTATAGTATCTAATCTGGCGACATTGCTCGAGTGTTTTATATATTTTTGTTTATAATTATGGTCTTAGTATATACAAATAGAATTGCGCTTTCTAATAATAGTTCTATTAAATTAAAAAGATGAGAGCGTTGTACACGGTGTTGCCAGATCACTATAAATTTAAAATTAAAATTAATATTTATAATTTTAATATCTCGGTAACAAAACCGTGAAGTGCTACTTTTATTTTTTTAGCTTATTCTAAAAACATTTTTAACACTCCTATACTTCAGCCAAATTCGATATGGAATGTTTACCAACAAACCGTTGTTTAGCAACCAACCATAGGCAGATGTTTACAGCCTATTTGAAAATAATTATAATAATTATATTTTTTAATATTTATACATAGTAGTACAAGCTACATAAAACTTGAAAATAAATAAGTCAGAAATTAGATATGTTTATATATTATCTATAATTATGTGTAAAATTTACTTGTTAACGTGGGAATACTAATTTTCCACTGAATGATTTCTAAATATTTTAATAAATATGTATATGCCTATATTAAAAATAGATACACTATCCCTGAATAGCATTCAAAATAAAACAACATTTGTTTTAAAACGGATTTAATATGATTAAAAATCTATGTTCAGACACTCATTCTCTTTTATTATTTATTTTACTTTACTTACGTTGAATAAACATAATAATTATAATATTTGAAATTGTGCATAAAAATCGATAACAATTTACCTTTAACAATATAACGACTGATCAAAAAAAGACCAAATGTTGCTTATCTGCGAAATTTTCCTGTCAGTGCAAAAATTTAGGGTTGTTAGATGTATTTCATTAATTACAAATTTGTTAATTTTTGTTATAAGCAAATTTTCTTATATATTACGTATTTGGGGGTTAAGTTAAGTTCTAGGAAACAATGTTAAAGTAAAATTATAAATGTATAACTAGGAAATTGGTGATAAATTACAAATTTTCATTACTAAAAGTGTGACAACCCTATATACGATGACATTTGGTTTGTTTACATAAATTCCACATCGAATTTGGCTCAAGTATAATTTTTTTTCCAATTCTGTCGAGAGAATTTTTTAATATAATAAAAAATCCGAAATTTTACATACCGTAGAATCCCGATTATCCGAACCTCGATTATCCGGACTAATTGATCTCGGGTCTAATTGTCAATTTAATAATGTTTTGACAGCGCAACGAGACATGTTTATTCCCGCTTCCGACCGTATACACCCGCTGTTTGCGAGATAGTTATTGTTTCATTTTCTTTGATAGCGTTCAACTGAAAGGTAGTTATGCATGCACCCCAACCCATCGTCTTAAATTAGTATGTGACTATTCTGCTGACGTAGCATTGCCACCGGGCAGTTCATAGAATTAAGTACAAAGGCAAAACATAGATATTAATATTAATTCTTGGAGTGGTTTTACGAAGATATGAATGATATGAATTTATTTACGAAGAAATGTATTAATGTACACGTTTTACACAACAAAATTTTAAATTACATATGTATTATGTAATTAATTATCTATCGTTATTGCTCGTTTTTTATATATCGTATTATCTAAACGACGCACGTAAAACCCATTACAAAATAATAAAAAATATTAAAATTTAAATATTGGTGGATTTGCTTTGAAATCGATTATCCGGATTTTCGATTATACGGAATACCCCTGGTTTTATTTGATCCGGATAATCGGGATTCTACTGTACATAAATGGGACATTACTCTCGAAATCGCGAACTTTGTCTTTAAATATCAAAGTGGTTTCATGCTGGAACTACCTTAAAGAGCCTTTAGCGTTTAAATTAAATATGTTAGTTATTCACAATTTTATTTTTATTAAAATCATCAAATAACGTGTCTCTCTAGTCTCTGTCAAAATCCTGATCATGCGCTGTGAGCTCTTTCTAGATTGTTCCATCTCCGAATTTAAATGTGTATAAAAATCACGAATGAAAGAGCTAATGTCATAAACTTTATAATAACTTAATATGTTGACATATAGTAGGCTGAGCCTACCATATTTTTTTAAACGACAGATAGCATCTGTGCTATCTTACCATATACAAACTGACATACCCAATAAACTGGTTACATTGACATCTGCTCCTATTGAGCAAAATTATAATATGACAATTTGTGACGTGGAATCCGTTCCAAATGATAATTTAAATTAATAATTAAGACAACAGAGGATACCTCTAGCATATTAATAACCCATGACATTCAATCAAATAAATGTTATAATAATTTGCCAAAGAATGCCCAAAGTTGTAAAAATTCAAATACTGTAAACCTGGTGCACCAAAATATACAGGGCGCTAGGTAAAGATCTAGAACTGGAGTTATTTATGAATGGTGAAAATATTAGTATTTTATGTTTAACAGAACACTGGCTTTCTATTTCCCAGTCCATATTTAACTTCAGCGGTCACCAGGTAGCTAGTATGTTCAACAGAGAAAAAGCTATACGCGGTGGCTCTTTAATAATTATAAGTAAACTTTTTAAATATAAAGAACGTAAAGACATTGGAGCCTCTCTGTTGAGCAAACTATTGAACTAGCCTGCGTAGAGCTTGAACACTTCATTGTTGTATGCGTATACAGACCTCCTAGTGGGTTATATGAGTACTTTGAGAAAGTATTGGAAGAAGTTTTGTTAAAATTAAATAATTCCAATAAGGTTATTGCTGTATGTGGGGATTTTAATATTGATTTATTACATAATTCTAATATAAGTCTCAGATTTAATTCTATGCTTCTATCATATAACCTACATAACTTATTTACTGAACCCACTAGAATCACTGCTACCAGTGCTACATGTATTGACAACATATTTACAAATTGTAAACCTTATTATAAAGCTATTATTAAAAAGTTAAGCTCAGACCATTGTGGCCAGTTAGCTTCCTTTTCTTACTCTTTAAATACCAACAAAAATACTTTAAAAAAGACTTTTGTACCTATAAGTACTACACGTATGGAGAAGTTTAGATGTGGTATTGTGGCAAAACTTCCTTATTTATCATACATCAATGATCCCAATTACTTATATAACTCTTTATTTAAATTAGTAAAAACTGAATTTTCTACAATATTTACTTCTAAAACAGTCAATTCAGGGGATCTCTTGACATTTGGTGAATGGGCAACACCTGGCATATATAAGAGCAGACAAAGGCTTTATGAATTGTACAGTGCAAAAGCCTATAATCATAGTGTATCGTTTACTTCTTTTGTAAGTGCCTACTCAAAAATGTTTAGAAGAGTATGTTCCATGGCTAAATCCTTGTATATTAAAGACAAAATAAGAAATGCACATAATAAAATCAAAATGACATGGAACATAATTGCTTGTGAAAGTGGAAGAGTCGCAAATCGCAGCTTCGATTTTAAGTTAAATATTAATAATAATTTTGTTACCTCAGACCGAGAAGTTGCATCTGAGTTTGAAAAATTTTTCACTGACATTCCACTTTCAACAACGCAATCACTTAATTCATCTCCATGTATTGCCGAATCTTTGCTAAAGAAAAACGTTAAAGAGTGTAATGTAATATTTACATTTAAACCCGTAAACCCCAAAGATATAATAGTAGCCTTCAGAAGCTTGGGCGTCAAGAAAACAGCTGATCTATGGGGTTTATCTGTAAAAGTTGTTAGTTCCATAATTGATGTCGTTGCACCTCATCTAGCTACTATATTTAATGGCTGTATAGAACATAGTGTGTTTGCTGATCTAATGAAACACAGTAAAGTAATTCCTATTTTTAAATCAGGCAGTACCCTAGACCCTAATAATTTTAGACCTATTTCAGTACTGCCAACATTTAGTAAAATTTTTGAAAAAATTATACTCGGGCAAATGTTATCGTATTTTAATGCACACAATCTACTACATAAGAAACAGTTTGGTTTTACAAAAGGTCGCTCCACAGCAGATGCTAGTGTTGAGCTAATTAAAAATGTTTTTGAGGCATGGGAAAGGTCGCAGGATGCTCTTGGGATATTCTGTGACTTATCGAAGGCCTTTGATTGTGTGCATCACGAGACGTTGATCAGGAAACTGCATCATTATGGGATTAGAAATAAGGCACTCAACCTCCTGAATTCCTATTTGAGTAATAGAATACAGAGGGTTGATGTAAATGGTAAGAGATCTCCTGGGGCTCCTCTAGATATGGGGGTTCCACAAGGCTCTATTCCAGGGCCATTTCTCTTCCTTATTTACATAAATGATCTCCCATTTTTTGTACAGGACAAACATGAGATAGTATTGTTCGCTGATGACACTTCACTTATTTTTAAGGTAAAACGTAATTTACCTATGTATGACGATGTAAACGATGCTCTCTCAAAGGTTGTGTATTGGTTTGATTCGAATAATTTACTATTAAATAACAAAAAAACAAAATTAATAAAATTCACGACACCTAATGTTAAACTTGTTGATAATGGTGTAGAATTAGGAGGGGAAATGTTAAAACCGGTAAAGTCCACTAAATTCCTAGGTTTAATTATAGATTCGAAACTGCAGTGGGATCTTCATGTTGAGGGATTAGCGAATAGGCTCAGCTCTGCAGCGTTCGCGGTAAAAAAAATTGACTTATTACTGACGTAGATACAGCTCGCGTAGTATATTTTAGTTATTTTCATAGTATTATGTCCTATGGAATCTTATTATGGGGAAATGCAGCTACGGTTAATACAATTGTTGTCCTGCAGAAAAGAGCTATTCGTGCAATTTATAGTTTAGGCCCTAGAGTATCATTAAGAGATAAATTTAAAGAAATAAAAATATTGACTGTTGCTTCTCAATATTTGTACGAAAATGTTACGTATGTTCATAAAAATACACACGAATTTCCCAGGAATTGCGACATGCATAGCATTAATACTAGGAACAAACATAAACTTGTAATGCCTGTAACTCGCTTACGCCGAGTCAGTAATTCTTTTTATGGACAATGTATACGCTTATACAACAGGCTTCCAGAAAACGTTCAAAAAGCTTCTATTGCTAAATTTAAAAAAAATGTGAAAGAACGTTTGTGTACTAAAGGATACTATTCGATAAACGATTTTCTAGAAGATAGTACGCCTTGGGAATGATGTGATCGCCACCAGGCTATTTCAATTTACAGAGAATTATTGTTAATTTCAATTTACATTAGAAAAAAAAAACATTACGTTAAAAAAAAATATTAGTCCCGCTGAGTTTCTTTCGCCAGTTCTTCTCAGGTCAGAGGCTTCTTCTTTCCGAACTGGTGGTAGACTCATGACGTTCAGTGAATAATTGTAATAATTTTATGCTGAATAAAATATTTTGACTTTGACTTTGACTTTGTATACTACGGGTATCGCGCGGATATGCTTATTTAATAAATATATATAAAATATTATTTTATAAATTAAATATTAATAGTTAATAAATATGTAATATAAATAAATGATAAATGCTAGGTAGCCTACACCACCCCCCTCTAGAGACCGTCAAGGGCGATAAAAATCTGGAAATTGAACTCGACGTCCAGAACGAGTTGTATACTGTTTCTGAATATTTGGCAAAGTTTCTGGTTCAGGATTTGTTGGGTCAGACAGTATAAAGGCCTGCTTAATGCGATCTATTAATACCGTGACCTCTTTGCCCTTTAATAGGATTTTGAAAACTTTTTCATCCCTCGACAAAACCTTATGGGGGCCTGAATATGCAGGTTGGAGAGAACCACGCGATGCGTCTTCGCGGAGGAAAATGTGATCGGTGGTTGTCAGTTCTTTATAAACAAAGACTTTTGGGCTAGTGTGACGAGAAGCGGGCGAAGGTTTCAATCGTAATGCGATCTGTTTAAGGCGAGCGGAGAACTCAGACAGTTCTGTTGTACCACCGTCAGCAGGTTGGAAGAATTCGCCCGGTAGCCTTAACGGCTCCCCGTATACAAGCTCGGCAGATGAGCACTGAAGATCCTCTTTGAAGGCACTACGAATGCCTAGGAGAACCCACGGTAGAGATTCCGTCAACCTGTCATTAGCATGGCAAATGATTGCCGTTTTGAGTTGGCGGTGAAATCTTTCCACCATGCCATTACACGCTGGATGGTACGCAGTCGTTCGCTTATGCTCGAAACCAGCAGTCTTTGAGAGGTACTGAAATAACGCCAACTCAAATTGACGACCACGGTCGGTTGTAATCGTAGATGGACAGCCGAATCGAGCGATCCAAGTTGACAGGAGTGCTTGGGCCACTGTTTCCGCAGTAATATCTGCGATCGGCATTGCTTCCGGCCACCGAGTAAATTGCGAAAGTGGTAAAGGGCCAATAAGGTCAATGTGAATTTGGGTGAAACGCACTTTAGGCAAGGTGTATGTACCGAGAGGTGCAGTGACGTGTCGGTTAACCTTGGCCTTTTGACATGCTAGACATGTGCGAGTCCATTCACGGCAGTCTTTGCGTATCCCAGGCCAGACGAATCGTTCTGCAACGAGTTTTATAGTCGCACTAGCGCCAGGATGACTCAGCGAGTGAAGGCTCTCAAAGACTTGCTTGCGAAAAATCTTAGGTACATAGGGCCTAGAGGTCGGTGTACTGACATCGCAGTACAGCGGAACTCGACTTCCAGTTACCGTCAGCTTCTCTAAACGCAAAGACGAACCTGCTGTTAGAAGAGTTTGGAGCTCTGAGTCACACAATTGGGCTTGTGCTATGTTCTCAATACTCACCGGCGTACCTAGTTCTTCAATCCTTGACAAGGTATCGGTAACTACGTTACTCTTTCCAGATATATGTCGGATGTCGGATGTGAACTGAGCGATAAAATCGAGATGTCTATATTGTCTAGGCGAACAGTTTTTCTTCCTTTCATGGAATGCAAAACTGATGGGCTTATGGTCAGTATAGATGACGAAATGCCGGGCCTCGAGCATATATCTCTAATTTTGAATGCCTTCATATATGGCTAGCAATTCCCTGTCGTATGGTGAATATTTTATATGTGAAGTGCTCAGCTTCCGCGAGAAGAAGGCTAGTGGCTGCCATGCTCCGTTCTTGTACTGTTGCAGGACTGCACCGATTGCCTTATCGGAGGCATCTGTCACCAAAGCAAGTTTAGCAGTACAGTCGGGGTGAGCTAATAAAGCTGCATCTGCTAGGTTGTTCTTACATGCAATGAAGGCTTCAAGGGCCTCCCCAGTGAGATTTATAGGCTGTGACCCTTTGACAGAACCCGTCAGCAACGCATGTAGTGGAGCCTGGACTGTAGCTGCTTGAGGAAGAAATCTCCTGTAAAAATTGAGCATGCCCAAGAATGCCTTGAGTTGACGCACAGTAGTTGGAGTTGGGAACTCTTTAATCGCCTGTATTTTGGAGTCCAAAGGCTTGGAGCCGCTCTCAAAGATTGAGTAACCTAAAAAGTTTACCTCTGGCACACCAAAAACGCATTTAGCCGTATTCCGTAGCAAGCCATATTCTCTTAGCTTAGTGAAAACTTGACGGAGATGGTGTTCATGCTGCTGCTCATCCTCGGAAAAGAGTAAGATGTCACCTAGATAAACAAAGACAAAGTCTAGACCTCTGGTGACTTCGTCTAGAAATCTCTGGAAGGTCTGACCCGCATTCCGGAGTCCGAAGGTCATAAAAGGGAATTCGTATAAACCGAATGGAGTAGTACTAGTAATCGCGGTCTTCGGGATGTCTGCTGGATCGACAGGTATCTGATTGTACGCCTTCAGTAAGTCGATGGTGCTGAAAATTTTGCAGCCCACAAGATTGTGTGCGAAGTCGTGGATGTGTTTAATCGGATACCTGTCGAGTACAGTTCGGGCATTTAGCATACGGTAGTCACCATTGGGACGCCAACCGTTGTCCTTTTTAGGCGCAAGGTGAAGAGGAGATGCCCAAGGACTCTATGAAGGCCGAGCCGTCCCGTTAGCAAGCATAGCCTCGAACTCCTGCTGAGCAATTTTGAGTTTATCGGGTGCTAATCGACGTGGAGTACAAGAGACTGGAGGGCCTGGTGTTGTGCGAATATGGTGTACATTATTTTGTTTAATGTCGCGATGTGTACCAGTTGGACAGGTGATTTCGGGAAACTCCTCAAGAATTTTGTGATACCGCGTCTCACCAGTCAAGATTTTGACAGAGGCTATATTACAACAACTAACGACTTTGGCTGTGGATGAAATGGAAGTTATACTATCTGACAGGCATTTGTTGCGACAATCAACAATGAGACCATAAAAATTCAAAGTCTACGCCTATTATAGGTTTAGTTATATCGGCTACAACAAATCGCCAATTAAATAATCTTCGCAAACCAAAGCCCAGATTAAAATGTATATAACCATACGTGGCTATGGTAGAACCATTTGCAGCACAGAGATGGTAGTCCGTTTTGGCACGACGATCTCGAAGAAAGGACCTAGGGTAGACACTCAGATCGCTTCCTGTGTCGATCAAAAACTGCACCTTCGAAGATCGATCCGTGAGAAACAGGCGACCAGTAATAGAAGATGGGCAGTCAGCAGTCGCCATTATTGACCGCCCCTGGCGTTTCCCTCCTTGAAGTCGCAGGGATTTACGCATTTGCTGGCTTTCACTCCAAACTTCCTGTGGTACCAGCAAAGTTGGTACTTCCTGAAGTTCGACTGGGATCGTCTAGACCTGGATGCCGATCTGCGCTGAGATGATCTTGCGAATCTGGTGTTAGATCTACTTCTTCTCCCCGACGCCAGTTGCTGGAACTGCCTCCGAAGTTCGGCGACTTCTCTTGTTAGCGCTTCAAAAGCTGAACCGGAACTGGGCTGGGGTTGGCTGGCAGACGCCACCGCGGGTGACGGAGTAGCCAACTCGTGGACACGATCAGCCAAATCTGCCAAATCGTCGATGTAGGTTGAAGATGGTTGGCTTGCAAGCACTGTCTGGATTCCGTGCGAGAGACGACTAGCCCAGATGGTCCGTAGGAAGTCATCAGGAACATTGGCACCAGCAAGACTATTCAAATGGCGCAAAAACTGGGAGGGTTTACGGTCTCCAAGCTCCTCGTGCATCAAAAGCTGCTTAATCTTTTTTTTTTCTTAGATGATGTTAAGCGTTTAATCAGTTCGGTCTTCAGCTTCAAATATTTGTTAGTAAGTGGTGGGCTAGTAATTATATCTTTTACCTCTCTGGAAAATTCCATGTCGAGCTGTCAAACTATATAATAAAATTTGGTAGCGTCACTTGTGATCCCAGATATGGTGAACTGCCCTTCCACTTGCGCGAACCAAAGCTCGGGTTCCTCCGGCCAGAACGGGGGAAGTCTGGCGCCGACTTTAAAAATCTCGATATCAGATGACGACATACACGTATCACTATTATCGAGAGGTTTTGCTTTAGTTTGATTATTTTTAAATCTATAGTTTTTTTTTTTGTTCATTAAAAGTTTATTTTAGACAACTATTCGCAGAATATCGAATAATACTGGCTATTATTCGGTATTCGACGAATAACAAAAAAAAAATGTCGAGTAATGCCGAATACCGAATATAGCGAGTATTCGCGGCAACTCTAGCAAAGGTATTCTAAATGAATTCGGTATCAAACGATTGACTGACAAGATTTATGACAAAATTAGAGTATGCCAGTGATAGTGGCCTCTAAATTGCTGCGAAGCCTATACGCAGCGCCAAGCACTTATAAAATGTACGCAAAGTGCTAATATATATATATATAGCTAGAGCTAAATCTCACGACAACTTATCAAGAGCAGAGGGGAGGTCGAAAAATCGCCAAAATTGTCTCACGTAATTAGTGGATGTCCCCTTAATTATATCAGCGCCGTTACTCATCTAGCTTCTAGTTTCTACTTATCACTGTACGCGCAAAATTGACAGGACACTACTTAATTATCTATACATCTGTATTTTAGTGTTTTAACATTTAAAAAATGCTTAGAATTGTGCCAAGCTTCAAAGTAAGAAGTGTGGTATTTTAATGATTTTCATGTAATTAAAACGTGGAAAAAAAATTCCTATATATATATGATATGTATATAAAAAGCGATTTATTCCAAGCAACCTTTGGGCATATATATATATATATATATATATATATATAGCATTTTTAAAAATGTTTAAGTTGTTTGAAAAGCCAGAGACAAATTTTGTTGTTTAAAAATTATTACATTTTAATATTACAAATAATGTACGCTGTTTTGACAGTTACTTTGTTTTAAATTTCATCACAGTTAAATCAACACAATTATCGAAATTTAATATTTTACTCGATAAAGAAAC
This sequence comes from Euphydryas editha, assembly GCA_036937285.1. Taxonomy (NCBI): domain Eukaryota; kingdom Metazoa; phylum Arthropoda; class Insecta; order Lepidoptera; family Nymphalidae; genus Euphydryas; species Euphydryas editha. The sequence goes on along the minus strand of JAUPFZ010000006.1, from coordinate 11,895,689 downwards.
TGACGTAGAACTATTAAAAATAAAAAACTTTACAAAAATTATATATTAAATACCTTATGAAAGTTGACAAGAAAATAGAAAATGTCATTGTTATTTAACAAAATTAAAAAAAAACACAAAAAGTGTTTAAATAAATAATATCCAATAAATCTTTATCGCTAATACGTACTGTTGAGTTTGTGACTTATTGTCTGATGACTTTTTTCTTATCTTCTTACCCGGCGTTGTCACGCTCATCTTGCCCTGCATCCCCCTCCATGTGTCTCCCAGTTGGAGGTCACAGGATTCAATTCTACAGAAGCAGCAAACAAAATGAACTATTATTATATTGTAACTAATAAAGTTTCCCTCCCTATCGTTTTTCCAGATTTGTATGGTAGGCCTGCCAAACACTATGATCTAACATAATTGAATAGTAATGTTTTCTTATTCTACTAGCCAGTTCTTTATCGTTGTAGCCATATTAAACAAATCAATCAAAATTTGCATTGTACGGTTGAACACTTGCCCTAAATTCAATGTCCTTGTCGAAAAAAATAGTTATACAGTAAATAAATAATTTAAAGAATCATTGACGTTTTAAAATCGCAAATGTTATTCATCAAATATAATGTAATCGATGAATAACAAAGACAGCACAGGAAATTTAGTTTATCGTTGTTGTATAATATACGTAAATACTCAGTGCTAACTAAGCGTAATCATTTATTGTTCTATTTTGCTATTATAGTGTTAATTTTAGGCATTATTTGTGTGCATCTAGTAAAGCCAAATTTCCATCGAAACCTTTGCAATATATATTTTAATATTTTTTTAAACCTAAGCTAGGATTAGCTTCATTTTTGTTAAAACAAGCTGGCAATTTTTAAATTTTTACAATATTTAAATAAATGTATATATATATAATTTACATTTTCTATCGGTACAAGTTTTCAACTTTATCTTTCATTACTCTAGTTTTGCCGTGGTTATCACCTGCCATTTAAAATCATTACAGAACAGCTTTCAAGCAAAAGTTATGTTCACGTCGACGATACCCATACCGAATGCCAAGTACAGAATAGTTTAATGCGAAAAAGGGACAAAGATATAAAACGACGCCTACCGAGGAGCCCCACAACGCAACCTCACTGTGACGGCGGGCGACCGCGCAACCTTGAAATAATAATGCTCGGAATAACAACGCGCCATAAGAGTGACCAAAAAATATAAATATTAAATAATATACAAAAAAAAGATTCAAAATATTAATACCTAGTATTTTAAGTACGCAAAATTACTTTTAAAAGACATTGAAACACGATAGTTTATTTTTCTCAAATCAATTTATTATTCAACATGTGGTCATTTTATTTATTTTCATTTATTGATATCGGCTTTGATCATCGAAATTTTTATCTATATTTTAAACAAATACTAAGAAATACATAGACTTTAGATACACAGTATTAAGGTAGAATAGTAGATTAAAATATGTCTGGTCATGTCTTTATCACAGCCTAAATAAAATCAATCGATATTATTTTCTTTCACTTGTTACATATTTCTATTATTTTCACAATTGATACCGCTTTAGTTAATTGATCTATTAAAGGCATTTCCGTGTAAAATCGATGTGTTTACACACTGTTTATGATTACAGAACACTATCTGACGTAAATATTAATGATTTAAATTAATATATTTATTATATATATTACAATAAAATTAACATATTTAAATATATATACTACGTTCAGTGGACATCCAATGGCTGTTATGATGAATATATTTACCATACCATTATTATAAGAATCAATCTTTGTATGTATTTTCAAATTGTTTACACCTAAGAGCACTTTTGCAAATTTCATGTATTTAATAGCCACTGCTTTACATTGTATGTTGTTTGTCTTATCTCGATAACTACATGAGATAGTCTTGAAATTGATACGAGGCGCGGCTGAAAAGTCCTCAGCCTAGGACATTAAAAGTCTAGATAAAAATCGAAATAAAATTTACTTTTCAATTTTGGGTTTGTATCCCTGATAAAAAGTAACCCGCATCTTTGGCTAGAAAATGTTAATTAACGGCCGCATTCATCTCTTCATCATCCCCAAATCTTCGATTTCTCGCAAGGCTTGCTTCGCAATGCGCCTTTTGAACCGACGCGTTGTCTTACAAAAACAAATTCCTTTGCTGATTTTGCCCCTTCTTTTTTCGTCAATGGCTTCGCGAACTTTTTTTAAAAGCCCAGCATAATACTCTGCATTCACTGCGTTTTTTTTTTGAAGGTAATCTATGAGCAAAACTCCTTCGCAATCCCAAAAAATGGTGGCCATGACTTTGGAAGCCGACTTTTCCACCTTGAACTTATTCGGCGGCTTTTCCCCCTTCTCTATCCACTCCATTGACTCATGTTTTGATTATGGGTCATATTGTCGGATGCAAATTTAATCAACGGTGACAATACGAGGGCAAATTTCTTCCAAATTATCCTTGCATAAGTCTAAAAATTCTTCGAAAGTTTGAACGCGTCGCTGCTTGTCAAGTGGCGTGAACATTTTTGGCACCCAATGCGCACTGACTTTATTCATATGCAAATGATTGTGCATAATGTCTCAAACTCGTTCCTTAATGACGCCCAGCTCTTCTGTCTGCCACAATTTTATTCGGCGATCGTCCAGTACATTTGTTTTTCGGTGTTTTCATCAGTGACTGCAGTGTTCAGCCGACCCGAGCGGGGGTCATCTTCCAGTCGCGCCGCCTTGTTAGAATAGGCGTGTCCATCGTTTAACCGTTGCTGACGATGGTGCAGACTCCCCGTATACACAAGAAGTGTCTTCGAAACTCACTTTTGCTGTTTTCCCCTTTTTTATGAGGAATTTGATGACGGCGCGATGCTCAAACTTCATAGTGTGCAGTAGCGGCAGATAGTGGGCAGATGTCGTTCAAGAAGTGACCCACCGGATGAGTAAATAGTACGACTGCAAGTAGGGGAGACCGGGGATAGTTGACTACTTTTTAACTAAATCATACATATTTTTTGTGTTTTAATATACAGTGAGTGTAAAAAGTATTCGTACACTCAGATTTTTTGCAAAAATGTAGTGTAGCTCTATAGAAAAATCCGATAAACGCATAAAAATTATATATGGTTCTTCCCTTCATAAAAACAAACAAAAAAACCTAATGACAAATTTTTTTTTATTTTTTGGAGCAAAAGAATAGTGGAATATTGTAATTTTTAGCTGTACACAAAGAATTCGTAAAGTAGGAGTCTAAGGACGACATTGGATCGTAGGTCGGGAACACTGTTCGGACGTTTGTTTACGTTATTCAGTATGACCTTCCCTCCATGTCTATTGACAAAAATTCCTTTTTCAATCGATCGACGATTCGAAATGTCCTGCGTGAAAATGGCTATCATGGTCAAGACTATCATGGTAACGACTCGAGTTCGCCAAAACGTACCAAAATAAAGACCGCGAATTTTGGAACAAAGTAATCTTCTCCGAAGAAAGCAAGTTTAATATTTTCGGATCAGATGGGAGACGGACAGTGTGGCGAAAAAAAAAACTCCGAACTCCAGCCAAATCGCTTAGTACCGACGGTAAAACACGGTGGTGATTCCGTAATGGTGTGGGGGTGTATGAGTGCTACAGGCGTCAGAAAGTTACATGTTATTGAAGGAACAATGGACCACAAAATGTACATTGATATATTAAAATTTTTTTTATCAGTGAGTGCGGAAAAACTTGGACTCGGAGGAGATTTCGTCTTTCAACAGGACAATGACCCGAAGCACACAGCTTATAATACCAAAAATTGGTTATTATACAACGTTCCCGGCCAATTGCACACCCCTCCCCAATATACCGGTGGGAGGGATGCGCTGTGCCGCGCTCCCGGCTGCATGGGTACCACCATCTTGCTTATTTCTTCCGTGAAACAGCTTTGCTGTGTTTCGGAAAGAAGGGCAAGACAGGCAGTGTAATTACTGGCACCGAGACTTAACATCATATGTCTCAGGATAGGCAACACATAAATGAGTTGGCTGGGCTAGTTCCAGGTAAACTAGTTTATGTTCATGGGCGACGTCGACCACTTACCATCAGGTGGCACGTCTGCCAGTTTGCCTATCCAACTAACATTAAAAAAAAAAAAAAAAAAAAAAAAACACCGGACATGAATCCGATTGAGCATTTATGGAGAATTCTAGAAAATTCGATCAGGGGAAGACAGGCTTCAAATCTCGCGGAGTTTATCGATATTCTACAAAAAGCATGGGAAGAAATTTCTCCTGCAATGACAAAAAATCTTGTCGACTCCATGCCCCGAAGGTTGCAGGCAGTAATTGATGCCAAGGGATTCCCGACAAAATATTAATTTTATTTTTATTTAGAAAAAGGAAGAATTGTACGAATACTTTTTGCACTACCTGAAATCGCGTTAATTCGTTAATTTTTTTGTTTGAAATTGTTAAATTTCTTTTTCATCGCTGTTTTTTGTTTAATATAATTAATGGAAGAAAACCTGATATTATTATTATATTTATTATTTGTTTATGACGAAATGTTCAATTTAATTACACGATTTTTCCTGAAAAACTCAGTGTACGAATATTTTTTACACATACTGTAAGTACAAAATAAAACCACATTAGTCGATAGAAAAACTATTAAACTAATACAAAATATAATATCCAGGACTTAGTTTAATATAATGGTGAAGATATAATACATTTTACAGCACACAAAATCTTAGTCAATCTACCCCTGGTCCGGGGTAAGTAGACTTATGTACCAATAAATCTTAAATCATGAGAGGAGGGAAATAATTAAACCTTTATCTGAATATAACTGAGCTAAACAGCTTACGATAAACATCTTAAAACAAAATTTAATCCGATACACATATTTCTAATAGAGTTATTAACAAAATTATCAACTTTTATTTTTGAAACAATTTTAATCATTTAATAACATTTTTTATTTAACTTTTCTAATGCTATTAAATAAATAAAAGACCGTTATTGCCTCTTTGTCATTAAAAAAAAAAGATATTGGGTCGTTCGTTTAAATTTCTAAATTTAAGCATATAGGGTTTTTTTTTTTATAAACTTAGTAACTTAATACTTGTTTTTTCAAAAGTAATGATATATTTTTAAGTAAACTTATTGTCAGTATCATGTTCGTTTTTATTTACAGAAAATTAAAAATGAAATAATCAGTCTTCAATAGCAGAAATACAATGTTTGTATTCAATAAATATTACATTTCCTCTTTTACATTTAGAATATGCCCATAACTTACAAGTTATGCACTGAATCCATTTTTCGCCACGATTACTATCAGTGTACGATTTAATTTAGTTAAGCAAACCGTACTTGCGTCATTACTTAAGTCATCTGGATTCGCAGCAATGTCATTATTTTCTTCACCTGTCTTTATTTCTTTTAATTTCCTTTTCCCTTGCCATCCTTTTTCTTTGACCTTTCCTTTTTCTTTTCCAATTTTGGTCTTCTCTAGCGCAAGGTTACCTCTTTTTTCTTTTCTTAAAACTTTCTCTTCGTGTTTGGTTTTGTTTCTTATCCATATAGTTGGTTGACTACCTTATTCAACCAGCCCCGAAAGAAATTGGTCTACCAACCCCGGAAGCTATTTTTTGTTTTTTAGGCATGGTTAACCTTGACACTGTCATCGACATAAAAAATAAGACATGAGATATGTTTAATATGTACTCATTAATTACTCTGATTAATAAAAAAATGATTTACACAAAATGTGTAGGCATCAGATAAAAAAATATGCAATGTAGAAATTTTACTTTCATTGTAAGAAAACAAAAAACATGTCACTGCTCCAAAACGAAGTGTATCCTCGATGTGGTGTTTTGGACAAATGAGCGTGGTACGGAGCGTAATACATGACTGTGAGAGAAAGACGCAAAACTTAACTTACGCTAATGGGCAACTATCCCCGGTCTCCCCTACCTTAGGCTCAGAACTTTTCATCCGCCCCTCGTATGTGTACGTCCTTTTGAACCCAATCAATTGATGACCAATTACTTAAATAAATTCCTATTACTTTTTAGAACCTTGTGTTTCGCGACTTTCTATAATTTTACTTTCCTGTATATTATTTAGTTTACGTCTTTTCCATGACTTCAAGTTATTTCTATTTACTCTATTTTACCTTTATGACAGTGTCACAAGTATCTATATAAAGGCGGCCTTATCACTTCTAGCGATCATAACTAAGTAACCTTTTTATTAAAAGTAAGTTAACATTGTCGGAAAGTGTGCGCAAACGTAACCAAAAGACATAGATACATTACGTAGTAATAACCTACAAATACAGTAAACAAAATTATAATAAAATAAAAAAACTATATAATAATAATAAAATACATATTTTAGATCTACATAAACACAAAACAAGTAAAAGTTTATGATAATGACATGGATACATAGTGTGTACATATGATTTTTGAAGGCGACTTTCATTAGACAAAGCAAGGACAAGCATGACAAACTTTAACAGTAACGTCGTGTTCCCACTACGCCGGACCGGCGAAATCGCCGGTAACCGTAGTGAACCACGCCAGAAAACGTTGTGGGAACAAGGCCTTAGGCCGGACGCCAGATCGGTAAAATTGCCGGAAAGTCTAGTGGCGGAAACACCGGATCCAGTGTATTGTGAGGTGTTTTTGCCAATCCGGTGTAATGTGAACACCTCGTTCCGGGATCCGGTTTCCGGCGATTTCGACGGTCCGGCGTAGTGGGAACACGGCGTAAAGGAATTGATGAAATCTGTATGACACAAAAGTATTCGTAAAAAGTAATCATTACAAAAACTGTGATGAATATCATGGCTAAGAAAAGTAAACCCCTTTTTAAAGTAAGGTACGAGGGTGCGTTTTTAAGTTCGCGGAATGAGAGGGTTGGAGGGGGGTGATTAGGCTCATTAGGATCATAACGTGTTTAGTGACTCATAATTAGTATAAATACGAGATTTCATTGTTATTAGACTATTAGTCTTTGAGCTATTGCCAACCAAGCAACATAATCATGAGTGAAAAGAGAAATATGGAAAAAATCGAATATCGTGCCCTTATAAAGTTCCTTACCAAGCAAGGAAAATCAGTTGCGACCATAATGGATGAGATGTCATCGGTTTATGGTAAATCTTGTCCAGGAAAAACCATGGTGTACAAGTGGCACAGTTTGTTTAAAAAAGGAAGGGAATCCCTTGAAGACGAACCGAGGCCGAGCAGGAGCATCGAGGTGACCACGCCAGAACTTATCCAAAAAGTCGAAAAACTTGTACTCGACGATGCTCGACTAAAGAAGAAACAACTCGGAGAAATGGTTGGAGTATCCGATACAACCATTTTTAAAATCCTGCACGAACATTTAAATCTATATATTTCTATCTCCGAGCTCGAGCCTACCTATGATATGGATGAAATGAATACCTATGATATGGATGATATGAATGAAACACATTTATGACACGGAGATTCACCCCAGTTCTAGATGGTATATAGGCTTTTATTTGCCCAATGCGGCTTAATATTCTTAAACACTTCTTTCAGTACCCTCATAAAACTATTTGGAGATCACGAGTCACCCTATACTATTCCTTTTTCATTGTTAAAAGATAAACAAAATATATGCAAATTGGGTATCGGCTGCAGGTAGGTACTGTTAGCGTAAATAACTCTAATATTGTCAATGTAGACAGGTCGAACCTTGTGTTTGGTGTAAGTTAAGTTAGTAATTTAATTAAAAAGAAAAAAGACTTATTATAATTTTCATTTCCAATACATTAATTTTTACATGCAATTTTTACTGATTCTTTTTATCAGAATCTATATTAATCCATTTAATAGGTATCATCACAACTGGAGTTTACTCCTTGAGAACGATTATCTAAATAAGCACAAATAATTCGTATGTGACTGAATAACACTTATCGCCTATTTTACAGATTTTACGCGAAAATATAGCGCCTTTTGATTTCTGAGGCAAGAAATTGTCCGTTATTAATTTGGCTTCATCATCAAAAAGATTCGATAAGCGTGCTTTCACGTCAAGGTCGTCACTAGTAGTGGGAGAGTGTGGGGTATGAAGCGACGGTCGGGCGCGGCGCACACCCAACCGCTTCCTCAACAACCGATTCCTCGGAACTCGTGTTCGAAATATGCGAAATATTACGACGCAATCCCATCAAATTCAGGCTTGATAGAAACGTCTTGACGATTCGTTTGTCTTTCAATGGTAACAAGGGTCTGATGATGGAGCTGGAAGGTAGTTATAGGAACTCTGTAATAAAACGACGATACCCTATCGAGTTCGGGCTCAATTAAATCGTCTTGACGAGTAATTTGTCTTTCAATGGTAATCAGGTTCTGATGATGGAGCTGGGAGGTAATTATAAGAACTTTGTAATGAAACGACGTAACCCCAGCGAGTTCGGGCTCGATTGAATCGTCATAAAGAGTAGTTTGTCTTTCAGTGGTAACCAGGGTTTGATAATGGAGCTGGAAAGTAGTCATAGGAACTCTGTAATGAAACCACGCAACCCCACAGAGTTTCGGCTCGTCTGATTCGTCTTGACGAGTATTTTGTTTTTAGATGGTTACCAGGGTCTGATTACAGATAGAGCGCACTACTCATTAACTCGGCACATCGTTTTATTATAACTTCTTACGTGCGTACATAAGTACACACATATATTTTTTTTCGCAAACTTAATAAATACATAATAAGAAGTTTCACTTCATACGTATGTACATTAATACCCACACATATTTTTATGAGGTTTCATGGCGTCTTCCACCGTAATATTAAATGGGGCACCATCTGTTAATGGACAAAAACGTTCGAAAAAAATTTGGACCACTTTTGAGCTGCAGCCCTGGTTCGGCATATTTACCATAACTTTTGCAATTTTTACAAGCGGAACTTAACTTTTTTTTTCAAAAATAATGTAGATGTCATTCCGAATCAAATGACACCACAATCATAATTTTCGGAGACTGCTGAAAAAAGTTGACCAAAATGGCACTTGGTGACTAGACAATAGGAATCGAGCTTAAATCTGCTAAGTGTTAATGGTTCCATACATTGAGGACACATTGAAAAGTTGCGAACAAAACAGATTACGTACTTTAACGAGTAAAAAAATGTGTTCTTTTTAACTTAATATTTAAACTCAACAATATTATAACTAATTATACATATAATATTGACGACGCGTTGGAGCAGTGGTCACAGCAACTGGCTGATGCGCTGGAGGTCGCGGGTTCGATCCCCGCACATGACAAATATTTGTATAGACCATACAGATGTTTGTCGTGTTCTGGGCGTTTGTGCTTGGGTATTGTGTGTGTTTCCGGACCCCCGACACAGGATTCATATCCTACTGGGGGCCGTTGAGTGTGAGACGTTTATTATTAAAAAAATATTAAAAAGGTTCCAGACCTTTCTAACTGGCAATTATGTGATATTTCAAAAACAGTTTATCAAAAATTTTGTCATTTTTCCCTAGATAGAGATGAAAGACAGAAAGAGACCCAAGTAGAGTCGGAACACCAGTGACTCAACTATACTCAGAATTATAATTCGATTCCACATTTGACATTAGCAACTGTCATTTTGTAAAATAATGATACCACATATTATAATAGTGTAGTGATGAACACAAAAATCGATAAACAATCGCGATTTATGTTTATGTAATCATAATAATGGTGTGCCAATTAAAGACTAATTTATTGATTTTTATTTAAATAAATACATAATTATTCATAATAATTATTTATTAATTATTAGCCACTGCTTAATTTTATAAAAAGTTAATATTTTTGTTTTTTATATTAAAAACAAAACTTATAATAAAAGAGCCTAGATAGATAGTTTGCTATATTGGCAGCCCGTGCGCGCTCGTGCAGCTATCGCCATTTTGTTTATCTTGTCATTCGGCTTCATTCTCCCAGTCTGACTGCACGAATATTTTGTTTAATTACGAATCGATATTTGTAATTTTGTTTTTTTGTAGATATGGTTAAAGCTACGCTTTTAGAACTGATTCCACATAACGAGTCTTTTAATAAGTACGCTGTAGACGAAATGGCAGCACAACATAGGATCACGGTTTTAAGACTGCCCCCTTACCATTGCGAGCTGAACCCTATCGAATTGATATGGGCGCAGGTAAAGGGGCATGTAGCTCAAAATAATAACACCTTCAAATTGACAGACGTGAGAAATTTATTTGAGGAAGGCTTTCAAAAAATTACGGCTACCGAATGGTCTAAATGCGTATCCCATGTTGTCAAAGAAGAGGAAAAAAATAAGTAGGCTAGATATGTTAATTGACAACAAATTTATAATAAATGTTACAGAAAGTGACAGCGATAGCGATAGGGATGACGGCGACGATTTATAAAATAAAATATTACCATAATACATCTATTTGTTTTATTTCTCATGTTCCTTCATGATCACATTTTTTTATTTATTTCAAACACAATTATTAAAGAAAACTCTCAGATCCTTAATAGAATTAATCGTTATAACTAAATTATCAGTTCAGAAATATTTAATTTCCTGATATACTTAATTTCTATTAAAGTTGTAGTTGTTTAGATATACTACTATAAACGAGAGGAATCGATCCGGAAATATTCCATTTCCGTATTGAATAATTTCGTAACGTCACTATTTAGTACTTGTCATAACGTTGCAACACTGAAATTGTCAAATCTGGAATCGAATTAAAATTCCGAGTATAAGGTTTTCTCGCGATAAAAAAAGAAAACATTGTAAAATTCATTATTGTACCTACATCCTTTAAAATGTAGAAGTCATGTTACGCCAGCAACTTTTTAGTCTTTTAATTTAATTCTTTGTAATCTAATTAATAATTATAAAAAAAATTATTTTCAAATATTTAAATTAAGTTATATAAATTTAAAATTTAAATTTGACATAATTAATGTTTATTCCATAACATAAACGTGCTAAAATTTTTTCCTTACCTGAACTCTTAATGCTACTAACTGCTAACGCGCTTGTTTTTTTTTTTTTTTCTTTTTAATTGAAGGTTTTTTATATAGCAAGTTGCTTTCCACCTCCAAATCCCATAAAATTATAATTAAATCAATTTATAATTACTCAGAAAAAAAACGATAATCATAACAAATACTTTGTTGTTCTGTAAATTCTTCCTAAAAACGCAATTACTAAATCTATATAACAGATAAATTGCAAAAATTTATATACAGACAGGTTAAAGGGCATGTAGTTTGTTATCAACATCGTAAGACTTAATCAACGAATTACATCCTCATATTTACCTTGAAAATGTATTAACTACTGCAACATCTATATCATAAAAAAAGTCTGCGAGTCCTTCGACCTCGGAATCCGGTGTAAGCGAGGGAGGTAAAGTGGCCGTTGGTGAGGCTCCATCGGCAGAATGACCCGCGCAATTGAAGAGCACAGGTTCTGCTTGGACCATGGGCAACATGGTTTATCTCCAAAAACTTACACTACCACAACTATCACAACAAAAACCTCCATAAATAAACTGGAAACACAATTTATATCTGTATCCAAACACACACTGCATTGCGCCACGCTTGCGGCGACGCTATTATCCAGACAGATATTTAGATGAACGCAGTTTGAGCATGAATCGAATTTTAACGTCACTGATCTTAAGTCTTGTTCTATGGAGAACATGCACCAACTTTATTACGCAGCTAATAAAGTACTGTATACCTAATTGTAATTTCCTATCGATACCCGTGCGAAACGTTCACTACAAAACGAAGATGAAAGTCAACTGAAAGACGAGACATACATATACATACATCCTTGTCTACTTCACAAATTATTATCAACACGGCGCGGCGCGGCAGCAGCAACGCGATACGACACGCAATGACGGCGGCACGGGGCGTCTGCTGCGGACTGGCTGAAGTCTGAACCTTATCGCCGCTATAGTCACTCCCACGTCAGTTTCATCTAAAAGAAACTCTTTCGATCTCGCTCGCCGACGCGAAGACAAAACTGCGCTGTTTCGATTAAATCCGACTGTGCACGAAAGAATATTATTGGAATTCAGATAAACAAATCTGTCTATTAAATAATCTTCTATTAAGTGTTAACTATACAATTAACCAACTATACGCTGATCACCATGAGGTACTGGGAAAGAAAAATTTTTACAATCCATTTAAATACATCTAAATATTAGCATTGTACAATATAACTAAATATAATCTTTTCCTAACATCATCATCATATTTATTTAAGGTATGCGGATTGCGGTCTCTACGTAACGGATACGAAGTAAGCTATAAGTAGATATCTATAGACATGAAAGTGAAATGGAACAGTATTCGTGTCAAGTGCACAATTTAGATAACAAGGTCAACGTATTGCATAACTTATTTTAGTATCATTGCTCATTCTCGATTCTTAATATTGTTAAATGGTATATTTTTGTGTAAAAAGGAAATAAATAACATTTTATTTTAGACTAATTATTTACTTAATATTATATTTGTAACACTACGGATAATTAGATATTACATGTCATTATGGCACGTACAAATACTTACTTATAAATACAAAAATTGATTTTTTTCAATTAAAAATAAAAATTATATTCGACTATTTTCCAAAACTAGTTTAGTGATAACATACATTTTTTCATCTTTAAATAATATGAAAAATGTAAACAAAGTATATTGAATAAAGAAGTAGTAGAGGAAGAGCAAGCACGCGCGGCGTGTGCAGATATCGGTGCAGGCGGCCCCGCAGATCTGTGTCAGTGGGTCACGGCAATGACGTGGCACACGGCCGCGGCGAGCCGCGCACTTCATTCTAATTCCGCTTCGTCGGTGTCTTCTCACTACTAACTATTTACACCCTAATATGTTAAACCGTCGAATTGAAATGACAGACACTCAAACTTATGACGTTATGAACCTGACTAAGTTTCAATTGACAATGACCAACTAATCAACGACCTTGTATTCATGTCAGAAATTGATATCAACTCACAATCAGTGAATCTATCCAAATCATTAGAGAAATTAGTGAAATATTCAACTGTAAAAGCTAATAATTTTTGTTCTGATATAAAAATTCTTATCTTATCATAATGAAGCAATCTTTATAATGTTGTGACATTAATTTAAGTTAGCAAACACTTTAAAGTAAAAGTAGAACCCTGGCCCTAACTTTTAAGAATTAATTTACAATATCAAATTGCAATACATGTTACTATTAATTACATTAAAGACGTGTTACTATTAATTACATTACGACACTAAATCGAAATGAACCTCTACCTCTAGGGAAAATCCTTAGAATAATGCAATGAAATGAGTGATGAGAACTTAAGTGGTATAACAGATTGTTATGGGACCAAGCGGTTAGTGTATAAGAAAGTCAATTTTCTTAGTTAACTATGAAGAAACTAAAATCATTTCGTAAATAATTTATAGTAATATTTTATCTAGTATCAAGTAGAGCTATAGCTCAGACATTACTCTACAGTCTACTGTAATTACGGTTACGGTTAAGATATTATTCATTGTAAGTTTCAAATAGTTCAGATACTCTTACAAATCCTTTTATTTACGCCACAAAATATAATCGAAGCTGGTATTGTCAAGTATGTCGGCGTTACTTATCAATGCTTGTCAATACCGTTTCGCAACTCATGGTTGCGTTTATACTGTTACGTTGGAACTGATGATTCCATGAATAAAACAACCGCGATCATAAGTATTCAATTAGTCATTGGTATTTCTATATGTCTAAATTAAATAAATGTATGCATCATTAATTTTACTGTTTCAGGGAAAATAAATTAGAACAAGGACATGTCGCTGATGTTGTATTTTCAATAATTTGCGATTACTCCTTTTAGAGAAAATTTCAATTTAATTTTTTGTGTTTGATATGTTAATTAAAAATTTAGTTACCCGGTAATATTGTTCAGCTCAACTGCCGAATATCCCGCCGTTGAAATGTTTCAAGACATGACATAGCATTGTGCTATATTCAGTTGCGGATTTATTTTATTTTCATATAATGAAGTTAATCTTTTATGAATATAATATTTATATACAAAATATTCGGTGAAGTGATGACGACGTACATTTTATGCTGGCAAACATATATTTACAACTCAATACTTATATTGCAGTTTATTCGAACAATTAAACTCCGGTATACAGATGATATCAAATTTCCGGCCATATAAACAGGCTCAAGGAAGTCCAAGGAATTCCAAGTCCGAATAAATAGGATAACATCCGGCGCATTCATTGTATCCCCAAAAACACTCGATTTATCTTTAGATTTAAAACTACAGACATTTATATCATTATATTTCTAAGCAATTAAAGAAAAAACTTCAAATTCTACTTAAATCTAGCAAGTGTTTAATGTATAAATAAAATATAATGTAATAATTAAATATTCCTACTATAAATATATATTGACCTTCAGACATGCAAAATAATATAAGTAAGCAATAATAAGTTCTTTAGGAAAATATTATACAGAACAATTAAAACTACCCTACTACCTTACACGGTACGGACGTTCGTATGAACGTCCTCAAAAACAGTTTTAGTTCCATGTCTTAACTAGCCGGGTAACTCTACACGCGTGGTAACGCAGATTGCATTTATAATAGGTACTAGTTGCCTACGCCTTTGCTCCTATTGGTTTATTCTTAAAGTTTCATATTTTTAATGTAACCTTTATTCAATGTGAAATTACGATTTATTTTAATATTGTTTATTATCGCGAAAATTCAATTAGATATTTTGAATATTATTTGTTAAGATTATGAATGTAAGTTGGTAAACTCAGTAAACAAACAAGTATGCTTAATTAGAAAAAATCAAAAAACGACTGCGTAAAATACTCTTATTATAAACTAAAAAGAATAAAACAATTTACTAGCTTTCGTTTGATACCCATATTGCTACAGTAAAAAAAAAAATTCAACTCCCCTCCCTTATTCCGCCATTTGCAGGCGCCATTTTGAAAATTTATATAGCCTATGTCACTACTACAATTTAGACAAATCCAACGACACCTCATAGATCAAAAACCTTCCAGCCGTTTGGGCTGTAGGGCGTGCCAAAGAAATGGACATACTCGAAAAACATAACACTCCTTCTGTCGCAGTCGGGTAATAAATGAAAAGAAAATAGTATAATAACAGCATCAGGATACTAAAAAACCCAACATATTCAATATTAACTTATTTTTCCTTAGACGAAATTAAAATAAATTGTATATGTATATTTGCCTTAGAGCAATGATTCCCAAAGTGGTCTATATCGACCCCTAGGGGTCTATGACAACCTGCAAGGGGTCTACGTCAGCGAAAAAAAAATTTGGGGGTCCATGAAATGAAAATGGGGGTCCACGATAGTGGATCTCAACACATACACTGATAGTAGGTACCTATTTACTTACATCATACTATTTTATAATATCAAAACATATACATTATTTATAAAAGTACCTATGAAGTAAAAAAATATTATATATGTTTATAAAATTGTGTAAGTTGTAGGATGTTGGTATTCGCTTTGTGTGTGCTTTGTGGTCGCAATACATTTTGAACTTGTAAAAACCTGAGAGTCAACTAAAAATATTGACTTATTGCTTATGTTATTTTATTTATAGTTTATTTTATGTTTATTTAATGATACGTATATTTTACATAACAGATACAACATTTTATTTTGAATAGTTTTAATTTAAATTCAATTAATAAATGTATAAATTAACATGTGTTTTTACTTGAAGTTTTTAACACTAAACTTCACTACAGTTAGAAATTTACAGGAAATCAATCAATATCAGGTAAGTAGGGGGTCTACCCAACACGGAAAAACACGGCAAAGGGTCTACGACACAAAAAAGTTTGGGGAACTCTGCCTTAGAGGAAAGAAGCAGTGGAAAGGTTTTATGTAATACTAGCTTCCGCCCGCGGCTTTCGCCAGCGTAATTGTATTGACAAAAAGTAGCCTATGTCCTTCCCCAGGCATCAATCAGACTATCCGTATCAAACTCTTACAACTCGGTAACAAAGACTCTGATACAAAAAAAAACGTTCCGCTCTCAGAGTGCACAGTAATATTACCCAGTTGACGCTTTAGTGATTTCTCGCGAAAAGAAGGTCGTAAGCATCATGAAGTAGGCGTCACTTACCCGTTTTCGCGTAATATTTTTTAAACTATATTACATTGTAGCAAAATTACACAAAATCTTTATAAATTGTAGCCTATGTATTATTCTGATGAATAATAGCTCTATTACTGTAAAATTTCATCTAAATGCTTTCAGTAGTTTTTGGGTGAAAGAGTAACAAACATGCAAACAAACTTTCGTATTTATAATATTATTAATAGGATTGTGTTCTATTATACAAAAAAAAAGCAAAAAATATTACGTTGATGCAAGTTATAATTGCCTCGCAGCTTTTTGTATGTTTTTTGTTATAAGAAGAATATTTTTTTATTGATTAACCTAGACTCTTCGTCGCAAACAATTTTTACTTTAAAAACAATGTTTACTTGAAATTTAGAAATGAATTTCATGTTATAGAACTCATACCATGCATATTATTTTAGTGGAGATCAAAAGATTATTCAGTATCCCATCGTTATAAATAAACTTCGATTCATTGATTCAGTCTGCCGATGAAAATGGTGGGAGGGCTTCCAATACCCGCCACGCTTGGCAGACGGATTGCCGAGCGCAGTGTGATGTGCCAGGATATGGTGACGCTGCTGCCCTACACCGATCTGGTTGATATATAGTTGGTTCGCACCAACAACGAGGACACAAGAAAGAGGTCGGAGCTATTCTTCTGTATCAGTCACCACACGTCTTAACTAAACTTTACAGGAATAAAAAAAAATCAGTAAAAAGTTAGCTATGTATATTAATATTAAAGAAGTCGAGTGCAATAGAGAATAGTACAATCCCTAAAATATTTATGTTTATGCGTGGATTCGAATAACCATGCTCGTATGAACAAATGTCTACCGCTTCTAATTCTTTAAGCATTTTTTAAAAATATTATTGAAGTGAACTGAATCAACCTATAAATGTCTCATTGCTTTGCAAAGGCACCCTCTTCATATAGAAGAAGGGTTGAAGCTTAATCCACCACATTTCTCCACTGCGAGTTGGCGGATATTTTCTCTACCATGAGTAACAATCGTTATCAGGTGTCTGTGATAACAACCGGAACCGACGGCTTTACGTGCTCTCCGAGGCACAGTGGGGAAACCTAAAAGGAAATACACCCAAGCCAGAAACACATAATATGTACAAATACAAATTCTCTACACCGATCGAATACATATATCGAAATCTATGTATATCGAACCCGCGACCACCATGCCTATATTGCTGTTATCAATGTGCCAGTCACCACTCCATTTACAATATGAATATATATATATATATACTTTTTTTAAAGCAAATAAATAGTCGGATTATATTAAATAAGGAACTTATAATTTAATCTAACATCTTGTACCAATTATAAAACCAATACACAATGAAGTTCTTAGCTAATAAAACAATATATAAATTAAGGACCAATACATTGTTTTAGTATTTTTAATAAAAGTAAGAGGCGAGTTTGTCGAGAAGAATCCTAGCAAATGCGTTGTTGCGTCACGTGGGCGGGCGGATCGATCGCACCGGCGGTACGGCGGGCGCGTGCGCGAACACGACACGATCTTAATTATCGACCGCTAACTTTTCACCCAACACTTTTGGGGCAGGTTAGGCCTATGCTCTGGGGTCAAGGTCACGGTTCTTTTTTCCCGCTTAAACACACTTGAAGTGTCAAACACTCCTTTTATCTTAATTATAAGTTCAAAATAATCAATATATTTCTATATTCCTAAATACAATAAATTAAAGTCTATTAAACGATATACTTCTTAAGATGATTCTTATTTGAAATATTACTTCTGCTTAACATTTTATACATAAGGGATAAAGTTATGATCGAAACGGTCAGCCTCGTGTTACTTACACTTTTTGCTTTGATCAAAGTTCTTCGTACTTAGGTACGGCAGTTCATTGATCTCACGTTTTAAAAAGTAATAACGTATAAGTAAAAGAGAAGCATTATTTCAATTATAGCCATAGATTAAGATAACATAAAGGTATATTCATTTTTTTTATTCAAAGTTTCCCCTTTTCTTTAGTATCAATAATAAAAATGTTTACAGGCCATATAGTAAGTTTTAGTTTTAAGAAAGTGCAACGTAATATTAAATATTTTTGGAACTTATTATCGTGTTTATAACTTGTTATAATTATATGAAAATACTAAATCATAAAAGAATACTGAAATGTAGAAGACCTTAACATGTAAGAGTACCGTGCCGCATATTAGATTTCCTTTGCAAATGTAAATTTATCGATATAGATGTAATATAACTTATTAAAAAATAAATATTTACAGTTACATACATACAGTTGTATTGTACACGGTGATGTTTTTTTTATAAAGAAATGACCAACTCGGGGACATTAATTAGGACATTCGTCAATCGTATAGTCTCTTTTTTACTTGTTTATTATGGTAATTGTAACCACATGTTAAATCTAACAATTCTACGAAAATGCTAGAATAAGTCATCATCATTATATTTTCAATCTTAGAAAAAAAAAATTTAAACATCCATGACTGACCAATCTATTTTGTTGGTTTCAAAACAACATATAAAATGAGACAATTTATAAGATTTTCCATCAGCAGTCGAGCAAAATAAGTTAATGCCGGTAACACTCGTTTTCCTTAAACAAAATAAATGCGCAAGAGAACTGCGCGTAAACGATAAAAGCTGTAATGGCAGCGGGAGCGGGTTTCCTTGGCTGCGAATTGATCGCGACATTACCGTTTCGAGGTATAAAGAGGCACTGGTGTCGTCATGGCGACCGCCAATCGCTGATGCCGACACATTGTCGCCTCGTTTACTAACATAGTTCAATAGCATGTGATTTAAAGATATATTATCAAAACAACACTTTATTGATTGTTTATCTACCAACTTCAGCTACTGTCACCGCCAACTGAGATTTGCATTAAAAGACCAGTAGTTGCAAATGTATGTCACATTTTCAAAAATGTTTTGTAATAGTTTTGGACTAAACTATGCTATAATTTTGTCTAAGAATTCTTCAGTTCCAATAAAATTTCATTTAGATATATGCATTTTAAGTTATTCTTGCAGACTTTGTATTGCATATTGGCACAAACAAACACGTTTCTAGTTCTCCATTGCAGTGATTAATTGCAAATATTTTTTTTTCTTCAAAATAATGTTTACATTTGCTATTCTATTATTCAATTACTCTGCACAACATTTTTTTATTGTTTTTCATAACAACCCTTTTAACGATACTAAAGAGGAAGTCAGATTTTTTTAGTTTATCAAAAAGAAAGTACCTGTAGGTATTAAGACCTCGTGAGCAATAAGGTCTTACAGCTCAAAAAATACTTTTTAAAATATCCGGAATTGGATATGATCACTTCCATAGATATCTATGGTGTCAAACAAGTTTGCTAAAGTACGTTTTATCTTGCTTCCTGCCACTGATGTTTGATCACAAAATAAATTGTGTAACAGTATATTAAGTAAAAATAAGTTGTGTTATTTAAGCACAATAATAAAAATCTTTAATATGTATAAGGTAGTGTTCTAAAATGTATTTTATTAGGCTTTGTCGGTAAAATGCAATAATAAATTTAAAAGAAGGCTTAATACTCTCAAAAACCTTGAAAGAAAATCTATACAAATAATAAATCTGTTAAAACCTCCGTTTTATTAATACACTATATATCATCTATACAAATAATAAATCTGTTAAAACCTCCGTTTTATTAATACACTATAAATCATCAAGAATAAATTTCAATAGCGCGTTTTTTTTTGTATCAGCGCCATCTCTTATCGTTTTTTACTGTGTTCATGTATCACGTAAAAATTACAAAACCAATGTAAATAACTTTAATACATAAAAATTAAACATAACTCACAGTATAATTTAGTTTTTGTTTCATTGTAATTAAATTTAAAAATAAATATTTAAGAAAATAGAAATACGTCTACGTGACATAAACGCCATCTGGTCTAACGAATCTTAAAAACTCACAAAACTTATTTTTGAGTTATTATTTTGTTAAACTTAAAAGTTTACTAAATATGTCGGATAGGAATAGAAATCGTTTTAATATTTTAGATAAACATCATTTTCAATGAATATAGGTACTATTATGTTAAATGTCACTAAATATAATAACGATATTCTACCATTATACGATAGATGGCGCATGTAGGTGATAAAAAATATAAATTTATAATTTTTAAAATTTTAGTTAAATACCCGTGCGAAGCCGGGGCGGGCCGCTAGTTTATAATAATGTTTTAAATGGAAACAAATGGGTGAAAGAATTGAAAAGTGGGATAATATTATATATAGTTACTTTTTCACACGGCTTAGCTTGCGCAGAAGCAGATTCACCTGAAATAACCTGACATCAAATAAATATCCTTTACTTTATTTTACCCTCGAGACGTAACATATAAAAACATAGCGAAAAGTGAATATATCAAACTACTAATTATGGCCTCTTAAGGGCAAAATTCCTAATAACGGTAAAACACTATTTATTTGTAATTTTAATTACCCCCCCAAATATAAATCTTTAAGCATCTAGATTAAAACATAGCAGAACTCGCACACAAACGTTCAACCTTCAATTCCTTTATATGTGGAAACACCAAATTATTTATCTATTACACCAATTATGACAGAAAACATGAGGATCAAAAATATTTTATTATTGTACTAGCTTCGAAAAGAGCAGTGACAAAAAACGTTGAAACACGTATTTATTTATTTCTAATCAAAGGCTCAAGTTTTTTTAAACCGTTTCCAAAATGGCATAACTTCCTTACCCCTAATTGTAACCCTCGTAATAGTACCTACATGTGATTTTGAACTGACCTAAATTACGAACTAGCTCCGCTTATTGACTGCTCTGCAAATTAAAGTCAGAGAAATAGAACAATAATTTTCAAAAAACTCCATGGAGTTGTTTTATGGAAAAAGACAAAATACGGTGTAACTATCATTCAGAAAATACAAATAATGAAGTAATTATTAGTTTTTAATTATATTTTTGGTAGAGCTGCGTCGATCAATCATTCGCGGTGACCCGAGTCGATCGCGACTCATAAAACTCACAAAGATTCGATCACTCGATCACTCACACGATTCACGTTTTACGCACGGGTCAAGATCGAGACTCAATATTGCTTAGGTACCACCGTGGGTATTACTTCACGAATATCTATAGGGTTAGGTAGGTACCTAGCCTCTACAGTAGACATAATAAAAGACAATACAAGACATACTAATTTTTTTTAAGGAAATAAAAATGTTTTATAATTAAACTAGCAAACCCGGCGAACTCCGTTTCGCCACCAGATGGCTTCGTTTTTTTGTAACATTTCGTTTGGGGATTAAAAGATGAAGTAGTACATGCTATGTATCATAGATGGCGCTGTATGTGAAAAATGATTTTCTCTGTTTTCCTGCTTTTCTGTTGAAATTTTTCCTGCATTTTGTTTGCTATAAAGCTCACGGAGCCCGAGACCTTTCCAACGAATGCAAAACCGTGGAAATCGGTTCGTGCGTTCTGGAATTATAGCGTCAGGAAGGAAAACCCTACCTATTTTTATATTATAGATTACAAAATTTATAATTTTTAAATCATTTGATGATAGTCAATGATGACCCTTCTTCTATATGGAGAAAAGGCCTTTGCCAAGCAATGTGTTGTTTAGAAGTTGATTCAATGCACTTCAGTTCATTATGAGAGTATAAGATTATATTATTATGATTTTCCCTGTTTTCCTGCTTTTCTGTTGAAATTTTTCCTGAATTTTGTTTGCTATAAAGCTCACGGAGCCCGAGACCTTTCCAACGAATGCAAAACCGTGGAAATCGGTTCGTGCGTTCTGGAATTATAGCGTCAGGAAGGAAAACCCGACTTATTTTTATATTATAGATTACAAAATTTATAATTTTTAAATCATTTGATGAGAGTCAATGATGACCCTTCTTCTATATGGAGAAGAGGCCTTTGCCAAGCAATGTGTTGTTTAGAAGTTGATTCAATGCACTTCAGTTCATTATGAGAGTATAAGATTATATTATTATGATTTTCCCTGTTTTCCTGCTTTTCTGTTGAAATTTTTCCTGAATTTTGTTTGCTATAAAGCTCACGGAGCCCGAGACCTTTCCAACGAATGCAAAACCGTGGAAATCGGTTCGTGCGTTCTGGAATTATAGCGTCAGGAAGGAAAACCCGACTTATTTTTATATTATTTATAGATTACAAAAAAGTTATTAAATGATAAGCAAAAATAATATAAAATGTAAACACCCACACAAACAACACAAAAACATGCATCCGGTAAATTACGCGTGAGCGACACTTCTTCGCGAGTCATAAGTCACAAGTCACGGCTCACTGATTTCGAATTGGAAAACCAATCAATGAATCGTTTCACGACCCACGAGTCCCACGACTCACGACCTACAACCCGCGCGAACATATCGCTTACAAGTGTAATGCTAGTCGGTCTTGTGAAAGTGTACATTGTCTCTTTCACTCATATGCAAACTTTGCATGTAAGTGAAAGAAACAAGCACTTTTTAAACTGTGGTTTTGAAATAAAAACTACGTAGAGCGTGGCGCTTTATGAATGTGTGCACCTTAAAGTAATTGAAGTGCAGCGGCGGCGAGCAACCCGTCGATCAAAAATGATCGAGTCGTTTGTACGGCCGTGACTAACTCGCTCGCGGGTTGTGATCGAATCTAAGTGATTCGATCGATCGCGATTAACACAGGTCTAATTTTTGGTACATATACATTTTATTATAAAGTATTTTTTTTTAAAAACACTAAGATTTTTTTTTTAATTTTTTTTAAACCTTACCAGCGGTAATATCGAGCTATAAAAACAAATTACAAAAAATCATCCACTAAAATAAATTTTAGAGTAAGGATAATCACCTTGCATTTTCACCAGATAACACTTGCATAAATGTTGCATTGATGCGAGAGGCGCCATTCAGCGTTGTGATCCGACGCTCCGTGGCTATGAATAATTACTTAACGTATTGCTCGCAAAATATATCTGTAACAGAAAGTCGAAAGTCAACAATAAGGTCAAAATAACACAGCTTTAAAAGTCAATCGAACTTTATGGGACGGTCAATAATTTATATTTTGTGGTAAATATTTAATGCATTTCTTATCTATTATAAACGATTAACCGACACAAATGTTATGTGAGTACAGAAAGGGTCTAGCTGACTTATTATAGGGAAATTGCACCGGCGGCGTCTTTAGACCTTTTAAATATTACTTCTTCACTCAAAGTACTTGTACTCGTGATTTTAGATCTCTGCTTTCACTCATAAGGGAGATATGGGGGTAACAACCCCTAACGGTTGTATTTTTTATATCAGAAACTATGACAGATATTTAAATGATCCAACGTGAAAATATATATATCAATGAGTTCTATATTTAGTAATTTTTTAAATATATTTTTAATAATTTTCAGAAGTGTAAAAAACAATATTTATTATTTGAGGGTGGTTTTTTATATGAACTACTGGAGATACACCAACCAAAAAAATATTATACATTTCATCGCCCCCACCGAATAATCCCGTAAGGCGCTCTTACGGGGTTCTTGCTTTTATGTCAAATTTGGCATCTACAGGTCCTATTACACCTTGTGATTTTTTTTTCAGATTTTTACTAATGTCCTTTACGGAGATAATTTTTTATACCGGCTTTTTCCATTACTTTACACAGACGATATTTTACACGAAAAATACCTTAATGCACATTGAGTAAATATTTTGAAGTAGCTCAAATGGTAAAATACTATAGCAATATTATTCGCGGGAGAAATATTTACCCAGAGAGAATTTGAGAATATATTTTATTTCTTTTTTTCAAATGCATACATCACCCAGAGTGGGCGCCGATAGAGGCAGTTTTCGGCGAATTATGTCGTGAAAATTAAAAAACTACATGAAATAAGTTGAATTTTTTTTTCTTTTTTGAATGTAGATACATTCTTAGAGCAACAATGAATACATGTGTAGGATTTCATCGAGACAACTTCAATGGTTTCAAAGTTATTCCAACCCAAAATGACGTCAAAAATCTAGCTTTAGACCAGACTACCCTCTCAAAATACTGTCACTAGGCTGTCAGAGTAAACATATTGAAGAAATCCGTTTAATTCTGAAGATAACTGAGACATATTTGTATAATTGCTAGCCCACACCAAATGTAGCAGTGTTTCGAATTAAGAACCAATCATTCACCTTCATCTGAGAAATGGCCTTTGCCCAGCGTACGTGTAGAGACTGTTTTATCACAGCACTGTCTAGTAAATGTATGATAATTCACGTAGGTACTAGAATATTTGTAATTAAGTTCACAAGAAATAAAAGCGAAACATATACTTAGTATATATAACACACTCTTTCCATGGGAAAATTCTTCACTGCCAATCGTATGGATTGTTTTAAGGACTCCAAATAATCATGGAATTTAGAGAAAGCGAAACTCTCTAAAACTGACCATAAATTATAATCCAGCGGATTAAGATTGGGACTAGATGACGGCCAGATTTTGAAAATTGTATTTAGCTCCATACCTACTTTGTGTAATGCAATCAAAGCCATTCGGTTGTCTTTATCACCCTACTCCATTTTAATATCACAAAATATTTTACATACATACATATAAAAGTGACACATTCCAAATTCAAATGCAACTATTTGTTTTTTTTTAATTGTAACAGTATTTATGGCCAGACTATATAGTTAAGAGCAGCATGCTCTTTTCTTCTCATTTTTATGAACCACAGCAATCTAAGGGCCCTCCTCATGCTCTACTTCCCGTGACCATATATTTCACCAAAAGGCGACGAGGTCAACCGTATTCGGTTTCTGGGAAGCAGAGCAGCCCGGCGTCGGGTTCTCCAACTTCCTATAAAACTGTGTATTTTGTCGGAAGCGCTCAACTCTCTCAGAGTACGCATTCGTGCGTTTTCCCCGTGCCGCAATTCTCTGCTTCAAGCCGTCGATGCAATTCTCTGCTTCAGGTCGTCGATGCACTCCGTCAGTTTTTCAGTAATATCAGGCTGGTCAAGAATGACACTAAGCCCATTGAAAGTTATTCTAACGGAGCGCATAATCATTTGATTCATTCACGCACGGGTCAAAATCGAGACTCAATATTGCTTAGATACCACCGTGGGTATTACTTCACGAATATCTATAGGGTTAGGTAGGTACCTGGCCTCTACAGTAGACATAACTGATACGTAGTTATGGTTAGATGTAGAACATTTTTTTAATAGGAAATAAAAATGTTTATTAATTAAATTACAAAAAAGGCATTAATTTTTTTATTTAAACCGCCTCCAAATTTAAGCAAAAACATAAAATGTAAACATCGCCACAAAAATATACATCCGGTAAATTACGCGTGTCACAGGTCACAGCGCACTGAATACGAATTCGAAAACCAATCAATAAATCGTCTCACGACCTACGAGTCCCACGACTCACGACCTATATTACATTACTTGATCTATGACTCACGACTCACGACATACAACCCGCGCGAACATATCGCTTACAAGTAGGGGTGTGCGATAATTATCGATAATTCGTAACTACTCGATAATTTTTCATTCGATAATTATCGATAGCTATCGATAAATTTTTATCCGATAATTATCGATAATTTTGTTTGATCCGATAATTATCGATAATTGTTTTTGGATCCGATAAGTATTGATAATTGTGATTCGATAATTATGGGTACCTGGGTATTGAGGTAAATGCCGATACTGGATGTCGGATGACCTTTTTTTTTCGTCGTCACGAACCAATTAGCGATACCTGTCATCCGTCATCCGATAATTCTGGAGTCTATCCGATAATTATCGAATCGGCCGATAATTATCGAATCGGCCGATAATTATCGATAATTTTCAACCGATAATTATCGATAACTGTCGCCAACTATCGATAATTTTCTTCCAATAATTATCGATAATTATCGATAACTATCGATAATACAGTACGATAATTAATAATAATAAAATTATCGATAGTTTTTTCCAATGAATATCCCTACTTACAAGTGCAATGCTAGTTGGACTCGTGAAAGTGTACATTATCTCTTTCACTCATATGCAAACTTTGCATGTGAGTGAAAGAGACAAGCACTTTTTAAGCTGTGGTTTTGAAGTAAAAACTACGTAGAGCGTGACGCTTTATGAATGTGTGCATCTTAAAGTAATTGAAGTGGGGCGGCGGCGGGCGACCCGTCGATCAAAAGTGATAGAGTTGTTTGTACGACCGTGATCAAGTCACTCGCTCGCGGGTAGCGATCGAATCAAAGTGATTCGATCGATCGTGATTGACACAGGTCTAGTTCTATTCTTTTCTTCCATACTGGTACGTCACTACTCTTATTAGTAGTGCACCCAGGCTCGTGAGTTTTGGCTCTAATGAGGCGGTGTACCGCCAGAGCGGCACCAAAGAGAACAGAACACGTATCATCCAAGTCTAGGCTGTCATTCGAATATGAAGGTAGCAGCGTGTTAGCTGCCTCAATGGCACCCCGCATCACAGCATTAAGGGGAAGACGGCAGAGTCGTGATCTCTGTTCCAGAGGAGTGCTCCGAATCGCGGAAATAGCCTCTTGCAAAATCCCCCTCATGTACTCTACTTTTTGGAACACTGCTTCTTCAGCGATTGCAAGTACTTCGCTACGAACGCTCTCCTGTTGCGTTAAAACTGCGTTATGCTCTGTAGATACAGGTTCAACTTTAGGAGCCTCAGCCTCACGTCAAATCCGTTGGAGATCGGCGGCGTTGCATACGCACTTTCGTTGGATGTACCGAGCTCTATTTGCCAGGTTCTGTTCCATGACGGTTAAATTTGACTCAGCCAGTCTGTCCAGCGTTGGTGTTATGAAGCTTTAGTTGCCTTATGAGTCGTCTTTTACGACAGCCAGGCAGAGGATGGGTTGGCCCTATTCTAGTCTGCCGGTAACCACACGACGTTTTTTTTTCTTAAAACAAAATTAATAGAAAATTCAACTTTGCATTTTTAATCGAATATGAAGTGAGCATTTTAGAATTGTATTCTGTGTTTATAATATTATAATAAAATACGTTATTACATATTTTCATTTACTTATAAGTTATGTTAAATGTACCTTCATAATAAAATATTTACTCAAAAGGGGCGTTAAGCATTGCACAAGAGTTAAGTACATACCTACATACTGAGTTATATTGTATGAAAGGGTATGCTGGTGCGATACAATTTTAGTCGCGAAATTTATTTTAAGACATAATGCTGTAATTTTATTGTACTTTTTTATTGTTTTCGTTATTAATACATTTAAAAAATAAATGAAATTTTTCTAATCATGTTTTTTTTTTTTTTTGTAATTAACTTTAACATTACAAACTATTATAAGTGTAAATAATTATTTCAAATCGTGTTTGTCGTGACAACTGGTTTATATATCTATATAGATAATAACTATTACTTGAATAGGTAGCCAGTTAAATTTAGAATTCATAGGGCAAAAAAGCCAAACATCCGGAAGTCAAACTTCGGAATTCGGAATGCCAAGCTTTTAGAAGCTAAAAATCTCCCTTTAGTTTATTACCCATTTCAAAATTTACGCGAAATTGGTCGGTACTTTATGTTTTTCAAGAATTTATCTTAAGCTGCGAGTTTAACATTCTTTGTAAAAAGGTAAATAAATTTTAACGATCACAAATGCTAGCTCGCGGTTGTAATGTTAGGAATGTTTTAGCATACCTGATTCATTGACCGAAAAGCAAGTGTGATTTAAAGATGGGGAAGGTTTTTGCCGCCTAAATAAAGCAAGTACATTTAATAAGGTCCGACATAAGACACTTCTGTCGAAACTACTATATTAGTTACAGGTTTTTCAAGATATTAATATTTTGAATTACTAGATGTAAAAACATACATACACTCAAAAAACATAACCCTCCTTCTGTCGCAGTCGGGTAATAAGGACGGATAGCCGTTCTAGTCGAGTAGAGACAAAAACTTTATTAATGCAAACGATTACAGGTTCAATTCGCCTATGTCCGCTCAGAGCGTAGGTATATTTATATTTACACAATTGTTTTTTGTTCTTTTAGGTATTTTATTACTCGGAATGCAATTCAAGCCTCTATTCCCGATTGTCAGCATAAATACCTGAAAAAGATTACTTCTCTTGGTGAAGAAATTATTGACCAACTTACAGTAAGCCCACGTGGCGAATTGTACTCCAACCTTTTTCCTGTATACGAAAAGAGACCTTTGCCCAGCAGCTTACTGTTACAGCTCAGCTGAAAAGAATATTAGTCATTGTCGATGGAATAACCTCGGATACTATACACATCAATACCACCAAGCTCATACCCACAAGCTCATTCAGAAATTTTATTATATCATAAGTGATAAGTAGGTATGTTGAAACATGTACAAGGGTGATCCAAAAGTAATGATAATAATCGGCTATTTCCAGTTAGCATAAAAATCTTTAAAAAAAAATTGCTAGCTTATATACCCACTAAGTCAACATAAAAGAATCATATAAATACGGACAGTCGATTCGCCTGGTGGTAAGTCAAAGCGACATCCATTGACACCCGCTACATCAGGGAATTAGCAAGTGCGTTGGCGGCCTTTCAAAAGTCGTATCAGTTCGGAAATACCGTAGATGGCAGCTGGTTCCATTTAGTGGTCGTGCCAGGCAGGAAATGTCGTAAATATCGAGTTGTTGTAGATTTTCGGACATCGAGGTGATATGGGTGGAATTTGGAATTTTGACGCAGTCCGGTGGTGGAATTCTGCTAGAGGTATTAATCCGAACAATTTCGCAGAACAATCCCCATGATAAATGAGGTAGGCATTAAAAATCGTGGAACAACGGTGCGGAGACAATGGCTTATCAGTGAATACAACTAAGACTGAACTGGTGATGTGTACAAACAAAAGACATTTTGGCAACTACAAATTGCCTAAATTGTTTAATACTGAACTCCAATTGGCTAGCGAGTTAAAGTATTTAGGAGTAATACTGGACAGCAAGCTGACTTGGGGCGCACACATGGATGCGAAAATAAATACAGCCACTTTATCCTCCGGTGCTGTCGTCTGCATTACAATGAATGCCACTAGTTTGCAATATGTCATTAATGTGCAGAAGAAACAAGGTAGGAGATAGTACACAGCCTTGGGGAACACCAGCATTGAAATTGGTGGGGCTGCCCAGGCTTCCGGGCTTAGGTGCAGGTCCTGAGCTCGGAAGTCTAGAGAGGGATTCTCCGGTGCTTTTGCGATCAGTACCCTCCTGGGGTAGTCTTTGCGAAGTCTGTGCTGCCATGTGTGGGGGGAAGGGAGGGATGGGCCACCGGATCTCTCACAAACCGAACGAAACATGACGACAGTGCCGTTATTTCAAGTCGGTGTTAAGTGAGAGCGAAGTACTTCCCCGGGCGCGCCGGCCCATTGAGCTACAAGCAGCATGGCGCTACTTCAGTAAAACTTCACAAACAACCAATTTTTTTTTGTTGTGTTATTTATTTAGAGAAGATGAACCTCAGGTTATTTCGATTCAAAAATGAGATTTCTGATACCTAATTAGTTTCACCAAAACAAGATTATTCCACAGTGGTTTGAATCAAAACATGATTATTCCTCTAGAGCACACAACAAAACTTGATTATTCCAATCAGCCGCGTCAAAACTAGATTATTCCATTGTAAATACACAAATAATTCGTATGTGACACAGAATAACAATTATCGTCTATTTTACAGTTGTAACGCGAAATATAGAACTCATTGATATATATTTTTTCACGCTGGATTAATTTAAATATTTGTCATAGTTTCTGAGAAAAAAATACAACCGTTAAGGGCTGTTACCCCCATATCTCCCTTATGAGTGTAAGCAGAAGTCTAAAATCACGAGTACAAGTACTTTGAGTGAAGAAGTAATATTTAAAAGGTTGAACCATGTCTAAAGACGCCGCAATTTCCCTATAGTAAGTCGGCTAGACCCTTTTGTATTTATTCAAAATATATTATTGCAACATTTTTGAATCCTGTACAAAGCAATGACTATTGTTGTCTTCTACAATAATGCAGTAAAAATTTCAAGTTAAAAACTTAGCTGCATACCTAAAAAACTATTTTCTCAGATTATGAATAAACACAAAAAGTGGAATAGTCAAGATTTTAAAGACCCTTCTTATTTATTAGTTTATAATAGGAATATTTGTTATATTTTCATTTACATATGTATCTTGTATAAGTATTAGTATGTAGATGTATGTATGTAAGTTTATTATATAACTGCACAACCATTTTCATTGTTGAATTCTCCTTTAAATTTGAGTTGTCTGGAAGAAATGGCTAATTAGGCATAAGACCACCAGTTTTACTACATAATATTAACTTAACTAACTTGTAACTATGCTTTGTTATGTATTTGTGATGTACTATTGTACAAAAAATAAAAAAAGGGAATAACGTCTACTTTGGAATTTTAAGAAATAATTATTGAGTTATTAATACATAATTATATACATATTTAAACATTTATAAAGAAAATATCAATTATAAATGTCAATATTTTGGGTGACATCTTTTACATTTTGCTATAAAATTACATGATTGAATGTGATTTTTTTGTGAATTTCATCAGTAATATCACATTTAAGTAATTAGCAGTAATCAGCTATCATATTTTCATTCCATCAACCTAAGTACCTTATTTAACTAGTTTTGATGTACCTAGTGGTAGAACTATTCTCCCTGTTCTTAACTAAAATCACCAAGATTATCAGGAAAAAATTCCACATGTGAATCTAAAAAGTGGAGTTTTATACTCATATTACATCCCAATTTTTGGGCATCCCTGAGGACGATGCACAAAAACTCAAGGCAAGCGAGCGTAGAATACACTACAAGTTTGGAAATATCTACGCTCGCTTCCAAGAGGACCGCATCACCGCACTGCCAAATCTCGATGCGACCGAGGAAGTCCCTACTGACTCAGGCAACGCAGTAACTAAGATGGAGGAGAGCCAGCCAGGCCCCAGTAAGGAGCCTGTCGTCGACATCGGTTCATCCGAGGTAGGTCCCCAATCTGACCTGGGTGATCTTTCCGAGAGTGAGCTGGTGGATATAGACGAGTCTGGGTTAAGCAGTGATGATGGCGCTGCCAACTCCTCTTGAAACGCACCTGTCCATCACTCAGATCAACCTCCAACACAGCCAGACTGCAACGGCTAACCTACGCAGATTGCTGGAGGGTAAAACCAAGACCGTAGCCCTGATCCAGGAGCCGTGGATCAGAAAGGGAAGGATATGCGGTCTAAGCAACATTGGAGGTAAGCTACTTCTAAATAACAACATACAACACCCACGCACCTGTATCTATGCACACAGGGACGTGAACATTACCTTAATAACCGAGTTCTGTAACAGAGATCTTACAACCGTTAGACTCCGGAAAGAACCCTCTGCAGGCTTGTCCGACGTGGTGTTAGCGTCCGCCTATCTGCCGGGCGATGCCGACATCCCCACTCCCGAACTGGCCGCGCTTGTGGAGCACTGCGAGCGCCAGGGGCTGGAGCTCATCATCTCCGTAGACTCCAACGCGCACCATGCGCTGTGGGGCAGCAAGGACAACAACCAGCGAGGTGAGGACTTTGTTTCATTTCTACTCGCAACGAACCTTAATGTCATGAATAAGGGGTCTGAACCGACTTTTGTAACTTCGAGATCCCAAACAATCATAGATCTAACCCTGGCGACCGAGCATGCGTCCGAATATATTTCAGAATGGCATGTGTCTGACGACGTGTCGTGCTTGGATCACCGGTGGATCAAATATAACCTGATGGTTACGCTTACGCCACCTGAACCTCGCCGCAACCCACGGAAGATGGACCGCGGCAGGTACGAGATTCAGACAGCGCAGAAGCTCAAAAGCGTCCAACTACCTGACAACCACGAACACACAACCGCCATTGACAACCACATCAATCAGGTAACCAATTGCCTAATCACTAGCTTTGAACAAACATGCCCACTCTCCACACCTAAAGCGCGACACTTCCATAAAAAACATTGGTGGGGACCGGAGCTTGAAAAGCTACGACGCAAGGTGAGGAAGTTGTTCAACAGAGCAAGGAACACTCGTGCAGAACATCATTGGGATGCCTATAAACAAGCCCAATATCACTACAAGAAGCGCATCAGATTCAGGAAGAGAGAGTGCTGGAGGCGCTTCTGTACTAATATTGAAACGAACAGCCAGGCTAACAGAGTTAAAAGTATACTGTGCAGCGAACCGATGCACACCCTGGGATGCCTGAAGAAACCTGACGGAACCTATACCAAAACAGACCTGGAAACTTCAGAACTGTTAATAACAACACACTTCCCAGGATGTCAAATCAAAGAAACAATGACGTGGGAAGAAGAACTAAGGACGTCGCCGGAAACGGTTGACTGGAACACCGCTAAGGAAATCATCACCCATGACAAAGTAATATGGGCCATAAACAGTTTCCTACCATATAAATCTGCGGGACTGGATGGGATTTTTCCAGGCCTGCTTAGATGGAGTGATAAGAAACTAATAGACCACCTTGTCTCCATATACAGGAGTTGCTTAGCATATCGCTACACTCCCAAAGTATGGAGAGAAGTCAAAGTAGTCTTCATACCCAAAGCTGGCAAAGGAGACTACTCGCAACCAAAATCATTCAGACCTATTAGCCTTACCTCCTTTCTATTGAAAGTGTTGGAAAGGTTAATAGACAGGGAACTGAGGAGTACAACTCTAGTTGAACAACCTCTGAATCCCAACCAGCACGCCTACTCAACAGGCAAATCAACGGACTCTGCCCTGCACAAGGTTATATCCTATATAGAGGGCAATCTCCACCACAAAATATCAACCTTAGGCGCCTTTATCGATATAGAAGGGGCCTTTGACAAAACTAAGTTCACCAGCATAAGCCGGGCCCTGTACAAGCATGGAGTCAATAACACTGTTGCCGGTTGGATTGACAACATGCTAAAGTACAGGGCCATTCAAATCACTGTGAATGAAACGACAAGAGGTGTCGTAGCGAGAGGATGTCCGCAGGGAGGGGTCTTATCCCCACTCTTATGGAACATAGTGATCGATGAACTGATCACCTTGCTCAACGACCGCAAATTTCTCACAGTGGGCTATGCAGACGACTTGACGATACTCATTAGCGGACCCTTTGAAAGCGCAGTTTGCGACCGAATGAGGGCAGCATTAAGAGTTGTCGAACAGTGGTGCACGGACCACGAGCTAACAGTGAACCCTGCAAAGACAGAGCTTGTGATGTTCACTAACAAACGGAATTTAGGGAACCTTAGACTCCCTAAATTATTTGGTACCAGTCTTGCCCTCACCAAGGAGGTCAAATATCTCGGCGTTATACTGGATAACAAACTTCTTTGGAACAGGCACTTAGACTCAAAAATCAACAAAGCCAGCATAATTCTCTGCCAATGCAAACGGCTGCTCGGCAAAAGCTGGGGCTTATCACCTAAAATTACTTCATGGCTTTACAAAACCATCGTCAGGCCTATAATCACCTACGGTGCGGTAACCTGGTGGCAGAGGACAGAACTCACCACCGTCAAAAACAAGCTACAACGGTTCCAGAGAATAGCATGCTCTGCGATCACTGGATGTATGCGTACTGCCCCCACAGCTGCTCTTGAGGTTATGCTTGGTCTGGCACCGCTCGATCTGTTTATACAGCAGGAAGCGGCCATGTCAGCTATCAGGCTTAAACACTTGGGCCTGTGGTGTAGCCAGGAAGGTCCACACAATGAACTTTGGAGCAGCCTTTTGTGCTATGAACCGCTAATTGCTGCTCCGTGTGATAGGACTCCCAAACAACACATTTTCGAAAGGAAATACCACATACAACTTTGTGAGACCGAAAGAGATCAGTCCGGCACAGGGGAAGTCCGCATTTATACGGATGGCTCCAAAATGGGGTCTGGCACTGGTGCCGGAGTGTACTCACAAGACCTTAACATTAAATTGTCAATAACGTTAGGCCAACACAGCTCCATATTTCAATGTGAGTGTGTTGCAATTACCCATGCAGCTACCGCCGTCCTGTCAAAAGACATTAAGGATTATAATATCCGTATTCTGTCGGACAGCATGGCCGTACTTAAAGCACTAGGGAGTTCTTCGACTAACTCTAGTCTTATCTACGAATGCCACCAAACATTGGAAAGATTGGCCTCATTTAATAGGGTAATCCTCCAATGGATTAAAGGGCATAGCGAATCACACGGGAACGATGCCGCCGATGAGCTAGCGAGACAGGGGTCTAATACAAAGGTGGCTGGCCCAACTATCTTACTGCCGCTACCATTTGGACAACTGCGCTCATGGGTAAGACAACGTACACGTGAAGCTCACAATGCCCGTTGGGCAAACCAAACTGGCTGCAGACAGTCTAGAATGGTACTTACTGAAGTATCACCAAACCTGTCGAGCCGACTACTCAGTCTGAACCGTATAGACATCAGAATAGTTGTTGGTACGATTACCAGTCACATGGCACTCAACCACCAACTCTTCATTATGAATGCAACGGACAGTCCCCTTTGCCGGGGATGTCTAGTTGCAGAAGAAATAAAATAAAATAAAAATAAAAGAAACAGCCGCCCACGTAATCCTGGAGTGCGAGGGAGTGGCCACACACCGGGCAAACATCCTTAAAGAAGTAAGGACACTCCGAGAAGCCTGTGAACGCCCCAGGAGGCTTCTGAGCTTCTGGAAGGAGCTTGGCTGGCTAAATTAGTCAGACCTCTTTCACGCATAATGGACCAGAAGCGAGTCCAAATGCGGAAAATTGAGCCCACTACCACTACCACTACTACCACTACATCCCAATTTTTGATACTTATCTAATAAGATTGCAACAATATCTTCACGGTAAGGATGTTTGTAGTTTCCTAAAAAATTGTTAACAACATCTTTGAACACCAGCCAAGCTTC
Source organism: Euphydryas editha (assembly GCA_036937285.1). Taxonomy (NCBI): domain Eukaryota; kingdom Metazoa; phylum Arthropoda; class Insecta; order Lepidoptera; family Nymphalidae; genus Euphydryas; species Euphydryas editha. The sequence continues at coordinate 11,860,387 of JAUPFZ010000006.1, read as the reverse complement.
TAATTCAGTATTATTCACTGGGTGCATCGAATACCCCTTTTATTTTTGCATCAGATAATCTTGTGAATTTTCGATACAGGTATTGAAAACTATCATTCTCTTTATCAAATGCTTTAATGAACTGTTTCATCATACCGAATTTAATTTGAAGTGGAGGTAATAAAATTTTTGTAGGATCAATTAAATTTTTTCGTAAAACTTTTTTTATTGAACTGATCAGATATTGTATTATGGAGGGGTACTGGAATTGGATTTGTAACTAAGGTTATGTTAGTGTAGACTATCTTATATTTATTTTTTTGCTTTAAAACCTTTCAAATTAGTACTGCAATAACAGCAATAATCAATATGATCAGTCTGCTCCCTAGCATACCGAAGAGTAATGATTGTCTTTTGCAATTTGTCCACTGCCTTAATTGTTTAACACAAGTAGTACAAACTAACTGCGGAATCCACCATTTTAGTTTTATTTTAAAGCCAAAATAAGCATTATACGCATTTTCCTCAAACTCAGTAATTAGTAATATTTTTTGTTTCTGCTATACCCATATTATACACTTTCTTGAAGATATTCTGTTTTTTAAAAGTTTTTCAACCACAAATCATTGATGAAATTTAATCAATATCAAAAGTAAAATGTAAACAATTCTCTTTAAAGAAACAGAAAATTTTCAGTCAAAATTTTTTAAACACAGTTACTGAAACGCCTTATTCTCATGTAATATGTTACGAATGGATGTGTCGCTATTGCAATTAACATATTTTCTCACGAGAGGTCGCACAATTCAAGAAAAGACCACCAAAAACTTAATAATTGAATTTATTTTTATTTACAAAATAAATAAAATTGGCAATATATTAATTTTAATAATAGTCAGCACTACAAAATTAGTAGAAAAAACTGACCAAACAAGGGAAATTATGTCGGCTGGTATTATCATTACTTTTAGATCATTCTTTGTATAACTATGAGATTGACACTACAAACACTACTTTTACTTCTGGTCTATAAGTAAGAAAATAAATTTAGTGTGTGCTAGTAAAAACCCTAAAATGAAAAATATCATTCTAAAAGTAAGTTTTCCAATTGGCTATATGAGATTTTATACATGATATACAACTATGAAGATGGATTTATTGTTTTTATTTCATAGGATAGGAAAGCTCAACAAAGGTTTTCTTCCTAAGGTTTTCCCTGAGTACTATATAATAAGGGGTACAATACAAAAGTCTGATATTTAGAAAAAAAACACCAATTCTTGCTGTAAGATCTTTACGCTGATGGAAGCTATCTTAATCTAACAGAAGAGCAATTAAACAGACTTGAGCGAATGCAAAATGTTGTGATTCGGTTCATATTTGGATTATACAAATTTAACCATGTCTCTGAATTTTACTCAAAGCTCAAGTGGCTGCCCATCTGAATTCACTGGAATCTACTTATTCCCACCGTTTTATTACTTATATACTTCAATATAGTCGAACTAGCCCTACATATATATGAAGTGTTCAAATTTATTGGCTAAATATTATACAGTATTCGGCCAAATAGCATACAGTATTAATAAAGAATTTTAAAAAAAGTTGCCGAATACCAAAAAGTGGGCGAATATTTATGGCATCTCTATTATATATATAGCAGAGCACCCAGTGTGATGATTATATATGTATATATTTTTTAATAAAATTATTAAAAAAATTAAGTTAAAATTTTTCCATTATATAATTATATTGCATAAAAATGTTTTAAATATAATTAATTTTTCTATTGAGATTATTTGGAATGGAACATTTTAATCCATTTTGAACTCAATTTGAGACATAGAATAAAATACATTTTTAACCCAATTTGAGAAAAAATGAAAGAGTATGTTTCTACATTAAATACTGATTGATGGGCAGGATTTCTGAGCTACTGTGATTTTTTTTCAACTAATATATGAACATGTTCTGAAGCATATTCGTATGTTCAGTACATAAAATTGGTTTTAAATATAAATCTGCATTATAAAAATGAAACTGAAAATTATTAATCAAATGATATAAAATTCTATATAAAGTAAAGATTCAATCAACCTATTTGTTATTGCTAGTCATTTTGGTTAATTTAAAATATGAAGAAAAGTAACCTACCTTAAAATACTAAATGAAAATTTTGAATTGGTATTTTTTCATTAACTAATGGAAGTGTTAAAATCTTAATTATCTAATACTCATCATTTTATGATGAGACATTTTATAATTAAACACTTTTATATTATATCTATTTATTAATATTATCAGAAGTAATATAAAATTAGTGGCGTTCCGCAGGGATCAGTTTTAGGACCGGTTCTATACATAATTTATACCCATGACTTACCACACTGTCTGGACTGTAGATGCAGTATCTTTGCGGACGACACCAAAATATTTGGAAATCCTACAACAGAATACTGTTACCTACAAAGCGACCTGGACAAAATCGCAGAATGGTCTAAGAAGTGGCTACTCAGCTTGAATGATTCGAAATGTACCGTTCTCCACATAGGAAAGAATAATCCCAAGAATAAGTACAAATTGGGCAATAGTGAGTTACAACCTGTGAAGGCACAGACAGACTTAGGTGTTATCATCACTGACGATCTTAAATGGGCTAGCCATATTCATTTGATTACGAAGAAAGCGAACAGTCTCATTTACCTAGTAAGAAAAGCATTCGGGGTACTTACAGCTGAGATAGTCATTAAAATCTACAAGACTTTCATTAGACCTATTTTAGAATACGGCTTTCAAGTATAGAACCCTTACTTTGTAAAGGATATTGATCTACTTGAAAAAGTTCAAAGAAGAGTCACCAAAATCCCGCGACAATTAAAGAGACTTAAATATGAGGACAGGATAAAGACTCTGGGCTTAACGACCCTGAAAGATCGAAGAGAGAGAGGGGACTTGATCGAAACTTACAAAATACTGACTGGCCACTATGATGTACAGAATTTAGACGAGGTCACTGCCTTAAGTTAAAAAAGACGAGATCCTACAATAACCCTCAAAAGTACTTTCTTAGCAATAGAGTGGTGGATATGTGGAACAAGCTACCTGAGGCAGTGGTGACGGCCAAAAATATAAACCAATTTAAGAAAAGACTGGACAAATTTATGAAAAAATAAAAAACAAATAAATGTATCGCAAAATCCAATAGATGTCGCTGTATACAGGCACTTATCAGTTGATCAACTGCTTGCCTGAATAATTAATAATAATAATAATTTAAAAAAAAAATTGAATATTTGCAACTTCATATAACTGAGGTCATTATAATGAAGTCAACTAGTTTTTAAATATTGTTGAGTCATCTATAAGTATAATGTATAGATATTGGTAAATTAGCAAAACAGTGTAAGAACATTAGTGTATTATGTAATGGTGACCTCCCCATGATTTCTCTTATTTTTATTTTCATTATATCGCACCACCGCTGCGACACCGTCACTTATGCAAAAATTGCAAAAATGATTTAAATATGTAATAACTATCCTAAAGCACTCCTTTACTTGGTGGTAATTATTTATTCAAAAGTTAAAAGTTGACATTGTAGTATAAGCTATTCATCTTGTCTGAATCTTGAAATATTGGCCGTGTTCCGATATATGTATACTGGAGCACTGCAAGGTGTGACATCATTTCAGTATACTGCGAAGCCGTTCCTTTTTAGTTTGCTATATGCAGTCCAGTATACTGGACTACTATTATCATCGTCATTTTACGACTTTTTTTTTTCAAATGAAAATATTTATCATGTACATGTTTTCTATATTCAACAAGAAAAATTATTATTTGAATATTGTTGGCATTTTTGAATAACAATATTAAGTAATAACAATAATTCGCGCTGTCATATTTTTGATCACATGATCACAGTACTGAGAGCACCTTACCTCGAAAGCTCAAGCTCTCAAGCTGCAAAAATGATGGCGATTCATGACGTCATATATAACGTCTACTGCGGCAGTGTACTGGCAGTCTATAACGGAATGAATTTTCAGTACTGATACCACTGGGACAGTGCTTTCAGTATATATCGGGACACAGCCATCATTCTTTTTTAAGATGTCAAAGTTTTAAATGCTTCTTCGTAAAAATTGCACTTTTGCAAAACCGGTGTTGCCGGTGTGACCGGGGGTGTGATATATCAAAGTTGTTTATGGTATTATATAGGCTGTTAACTTCTCCAATAAGTATGTATCTATTAACTTTTCAAATCACACTGGTTAATGCTACAATAAGCATGTTTTTAGCTTTTAGTTAAAACTTAAGTATAATATACATTTCAAAATATGAATGTAATATGTATATAAAAATTTATTACCTTAAAGGTGTTAAGATATAAAATAAGCTACCTATTAAGAATACTAAAACTTTAGACAAGTTTAAGACATTCCTAAAAAGAACATATTTTTACCTAAAACAAAAAACAAAACCCTTAATGTCCTAATTGAAAATTTAAAAAAAAATTGCACATACACTCATGCAATTATGCACAGACACATGCATGCATATTTCAAAATATATAAAATTCTAAAATTTCTGAATATTCAAACTAATGTCACTTCTTACCACTTCCAGCACTATTAAAACTCTAGATCTATGTAAGTACTGTTAGACTGATTTGACCTTTTTTGTATTTTATCTTCAATATTATGTTTATATTTATACTTTAATATTTTTGTAACTATTGTAATACAGGAGAACCTCTATTAGTCGAACATCAAGGGAGACTATAGAGGTAATAAGTCTCAAATAATCTAGTTGTAAAAGTTGTAAAAAAACATTGCTATATTCGAGATACATAAGTAAAATTTAATTCTTCGAGTTATGGAAAGAAAATATGTACCAAAATGGCTTAGAGGGACTCACTGATTATTTGATTAATAGAGGGTTGAGATTTCGAGTAACAGAGGTTTTGGTGTTTGAAGGGAAGTGAACAAAACATTTTTTCGAGATTTTGAGGTTTTCAATTTATCGAGGTTCAACTTAACGAGGTTCTACTGTACTTACATTTAACTTTATATCTGTACATCTTACAGATAAATATTGTATTAGTTAATAGGTTTCTCAGTCAGCAAATTGGTGTAATTCTTAATGAGGAACAATAAGCCATAAACAATATTTTAAGCCAATATATTATAACCTACACTTTCTGTATGACTATATACAATTGCTTATTTTATGTTTGTAAATAAAATTAATAATATGCATTTAAATTGATGACATTAACTTTATGTATTTTAGTTATATTTTAAAGGCTCGTAAACCCAACAAAGGTTAAATTTTACAATATATATATTTTTTTATAAATAGTGAAATTGCTTTAGACATCAATCAGTAGATAGTGAACAACTCGCACAATGACGTCATTACATTGACAGTCAATGAAACACAGTAAACAAAACTAAGTTTCAACAATATTATGGAGTTAATTTCCCATCCAAAACATCCACAGACAAGTTTGATATAAATTTTATCGTTAAGCTGAATCTCAGATTTATTTAGAACAATGATAAATATCAATGTTTCAGGGCTAACTGCGGCCAGTAGTTGACAGCAAAACTAAATAACATGGCGGCATCTTCTTGCAGCCGGTCTAAAAGGGCTTGTAACTAGTTTATTCATAAAACACTTACCAATTTTTTTAATATTTAGTAATATCTTCTTATAAGATCCAACATATCATAGTTCAAAGAGAAATAAATAAGTTCATATCAGACACCAATGGTAAAATGACGTAACATTCTCAACCTTCACGGTCGCACAGTACAAACGGCAGGTACAAGAAAGTTACTTTAAACAAAACACAATGACCACTTATCCACAAGCTTTTCACTAAACACTTTATTTTCGAAATACACTTCTGACAATAACAATCCTTTAAAAGTTTGACAAAATAAACTAACGGGTTTTATTATTCTGCCAAAGAACAAACGTGACACGCAGTCAAGCAACCTCGTTCATAATTTTTTAATTTCTCACAACCCGCGGCGTGTTACTTCACTACAGTAATTCGGATACGCTTACAAAAATAAAATAATTTGTAATATTTTCGAAAAATACATAACATGCAATGACAATATTATTTAGCCATCAAACATGTTACAAAATCTAATACTAAAATATATGACTTTTTTTCTCTTCTGTAGACTGTATACCTATGTCCATAAATGTAAATAACTATCTCATGTTAAATTATAGTGCAAAGTAAATTATTTTCAACGACATTTAAAATCTTTACAAATATTAGATTTATGTATTTTTTTATTTTTTCACAGTATAGCAAAACTGTCTTCATTAAATAAAAATAAAAATAAAATAAAAAATAGTTTATTTCAGATTAAAACATCCATATTGCATTAGTGTGTTAGTAACAATGTTTACTTATAAACTATGTTAGTTATTGTTAGTATAATAAAAATAATAAAAATAAATAAAATAAGGAATCATTTTATTTGGCCCGTCATTGTTTTTATCCAGTGTTTTTTAATAGAACAATCAGACAAAAAGCCCGAAATAGAGTAATTTTGACACCCACAGTACTACGAGCGAACCTGCGTGCGAGCATATTACTTCTTACCGCCAGTGCCCTACGCTCCCTCTCAATGTCGTCATCATCATTCAAATCATCAGTGATTATATGGCCTAAATATTTAAATTTGTTAACTCTATTTAATGCGTTTAGAGTAATTGTCGGCACACGACCTGGCAACCGCTTACCAGCCTTAAAAACGAGGATCTCACTTTTCTTGGCATTGTACATCAAGCCATGGGCCATCGCATACGACTCACAGATCTCTAATAATTTTCTTAACCCTCCGATCGAGGGGCTCAGCAGCACCATGTCGTCAGCGTAACTCAAGTTATTTACACATTGTCCATCAATGTGGGATACATTAACGCTGCTGAGCCTCTCCATCAGCTGATTGATGTAGAGGTTAAAAAGGGAGAACTTATTCCACCCTGCTTCACACCGCACGTAAGGGTATACTCATCCGACAAGGCACCCGCCCACCTAACCTGATTTTTTTGGTGCTTATACCAAAATTTGAACAGTTCGGTACATTCCGCCGGTATACCCGTCAGCTTCTCCCACAGGAGCTCATAATTTACCAAATCGAAAGCCTTGGATAAGTCCAAAAAGCACGCGTACACCGGAGTTTTCCTCTTAGTGTAATACTTGACAGTATGCTTAAGACTGAAAATAGCGCTTTCTGTAGAAACACCCGGCCTGAACCCGAATAGAGCATCGTGAAGTTCCACATACTTACCGAGGTAGCCGTTAAGCAAGCTGTCAAGTATTTTTGCAGCTGTAGTTGCAAGCGATATAGGCCGGTAGTTGCTCTTGTCAGATGTATCACCCGTCTAATTTTTAACAACAGGCACTACAACTGAACGCATTAATGCTTCTGGTAAATAGGTATGTCCCAGACTATAATTAAAAAGCATCGCAAGTATACGAGGCAGATACTCGCCGGCATACTTAAAATGTTCTATACTTAGGTTATCGTGCCCAAGAGACCTTCCCTTCGTCATTTTAGCAATAATTTCAGACAGATCTTTTGCTAAAATTTGAACAGATCTCCCAGACACAGTGTCGCTATTGCTACCCGACGCAGAGTCTAAGGTGATGTCACTGTGAAATGTTCTTTAAAAACATTTGCAATATCTTTTAAATTATTTGTATCCCCTACGCATACGGGGATACTAGGCCTAATATTTAATTTATTTGTATTCTTCCAAAATTTTCCAAAGTTCTTTCCCGATAAATCTGATGCTAAGACATCCATTTTTATTTGTTCATGTCTGTCTTGACACCACTTTAATTTGCTTTTTTTTATTAAGACTCAATGAAAATATATAATATTTAATAAATTAAGTTATTAATTTACGCTTTATTGTAAATCTCAAATTACAAATAATAATAATAATATATTACAGACGTTTAAAAAAATTACTAATTGTGTAGTACAAGTGACGGTCTTATGGCCATTACTTCCAACAAAACCTAATATATAAATTTGTGACTAAAAAAATTAACTGTTTTATAAATTTCTTTGTAAACTTTTACATATAGTTAATTAATTATACACCTTATAAAATTTATTTTAAGATATATAGCAACTCAGAAAATCTATCGTAACACTAAAATCATGGAGTATTTAATTCTATACTCCATGACTAAAATATAAAAAGAAACAAAAAGTATGTGACAAAAAATTTTCATAAAATAATAAAAACAAAAAGTGTGCAGGTTGGTGTCAGACTAAGCGATTAGTGATTTATTCTATTTACACTTTTAATAAAATTCACTGTGATTTATAAAGAAAAAAATATCGACATTACTGTGTCGACCTTATTGATTAATATTATACAACTTGAAATTAGTGTCTGTAAAAACAAATGCCTGCCAAAATAATAATCTGAATATTTTTTAAACATTTTCTGAAGAATACTTTATAAAATGGCTTTACCTTGGCATATTCCCCTTGAAGCTATATCTAATTTTAAAGAAAAGGAACAACCCATTGAGCCATCACAATTGTTACATTACTGCAATTTAAATATTCATAAAAATCCTTGCGAAGAACTACAATCAGGCCTCATGTGTGAAATAGGTATGAATAACAAAGAACCCGCGATTATACAAAGGCTTATCGCTTCAGGTATGACTGTTGCTCGCTTAAACTTACGCGATTTAGAGCCTGATGCTAGCGCTCAATTGATTCAAAGTATCCGCCAAGCTGTTTTTAATTACAGTGCAGAACTTGATTATGTATATCCTTTGGCATTAATAGTTGATGTAAGAGGTCCTGATATTATTACTGGAGATCTTAAGGGTGGTCCTCATACAATTATTGAGTTAGCCCAAGATCAGAATATTCGACTAACCACCGATGCCAGTTGGCGAGAATGCGGCACGGTCGATTGTCTATTTGTTGGGTATGATCATTTAACCGATTTACATCCTTGTGATATTATATACATTGATAGTTTAACATCGGGAAAAATTAAGTTATCTGTTTTGGAAGTAGGAGACGATTCTATCGAATGTACAATTGTAAATGGTGGTTCAATTGGTGCTAAAATGACAGTTCGTATATCTAAAATTCCGCATGACAGAGAAATTAATACAAAAAATACACGTGAAGGTTTTGATTCTTTATCATCCGAATCCTCGCAACAACCATTTGAATATATGGAAGATCAAATAGCTTGGGCAGTAGCATATGACATCGACGGTGTTTTGGTTCCTAATGCCCAAGTTCCTCAAGATATTCGTCACGTAAGACACATTCTTTCTGAAAAGGGAAAGCATATTCTTGTGTTTGCATGTATAGATTCAGTAGTAGGATTAGATAATATTGATATTTTACTATCAGAAGCAGATGGTATATATGTTGATAAATGTATTTTAAGTACGGATTTACCAGTGGAAAAAATATTTATTGCTCAAAAGGTTATTTTAGCAAAATGCAACTATGCGGGAAAGCCTTGTATCTGTAAAGCTGTCATAAACGAACAGATACCCAATTTGTGTGTTACTGATATTGCTAATTTAGTTTTGGATGGAGCTGATGTTTTGTCTTTAGAGCTACATTATGATTCGCCTCTAAAGAAATTTTCTCCTTCATTTGATGCGGTGCGGATGGCAGAACACTGTATTGCCGCTGCAGCTGTTATATGCAGGCAAGCTGAGCGCATAATCTGGCAACCAAAAACTTATGGTAATTTAAAACTAATGCAGCATTCACTTGAAGAACCCTCTAAAGCCGTATGTGTAAGTGCCGTTGAACTTGCGATGCGTTCACGGGCCGTTGTAATAATTTGTTTAACTAACTCTGGACGTACGGCGAAAATACTATCTCATGCTAAGCCAACTTGTCCCATCGTTGCCGTCACTAGATCTTGTCATACAGCAAGACAATTACGTTTTTGGAGAGGTATACGAGCTATGCATTACTTTGAAGATGCTAAAAGTACTTGGATTTCAGAAGTTGAATCACGCATACATTCTGCCCTTGATTATTGTAAAGCTAAGAGAATACTTTGTGCAGGCGATGCTTACGTTATAGTAACAAGTTTGCGAAGAGGTGTTGGTTATTGCGATTCTGTCAGGCTCTTATATGCCAGTGCTCGTGATACTATATTTGTAGAGTAAATTATATTTAATTTTAGAATAATATTATTCTTATACATTATACTTTTTGTTTCGAAATAGAAAGCTTTAGTTGTCTTTACTTTATTTACGTTTTTGGTTACAGTGTTTCACAGGCCATATCAACCAGTAAAGCAATTATTAGCATTCCGTACCCAAAATGTGTCAGCGAGGTTATACTTAAAGACTTTGTGGTCCATCTGTCTATTCGTCCAACGATCACAGGCTTGTATCTTTAAAACTGTAATGGCCACTTTATAAGTGCCATAGTTTTTAGGTTCTGGAAAATTACCAAATTATATTGGTACTGGATCACCTAAGCGAGTAAGACCAACGTAAAGGAATTTTTTGAATCAGTAACAATATATTTACATTTCTCTGAGAATCTGTTGTGAATTTTTAACTCCTGTGACTTATCAGTCTCATAAACGATGCTTATGACCACTGTTTTACGTAATGAGTACATTGAAGTTATATGTACGGTGAGTATTATTTAATTTCTTAGGAAAGTAATTATATTTTATGAAATAAAATAAGAATCAAAGTTACTTATTTTGAAAAAAGGTAAAACCGTCCCGCAGTAATAGTTAATGATTTTTTTTACCAAACAGTATTTAACATTTTACCTGGATGATTTCGACAATTGTAAACAGATTTTTTAAATTTCTAACTTTATAAATCATGAGCACACAAAACGGGATTACATTTCCTAGTAAATACTGACTGGTTTCATAGTTACTTGATCGGTCGCCGGCAACGAATATTTCGCCCATGACTATTAAAAATGTCGGATATGTAAAAAAAATAACTTTACAGGAGAGCGATGCAAAGTGTAAATTGCATGCGTCTTTTTCCATATTTTTTTTAAATACCGACATTTATAAATTAAGTGATTAAAAAACTATGCATAAAATAATATTTTTCTTTTCACCTGATGTTAGACTTGGTTATTTAGGAAATTTTATGAAATCAATCAAAAAAAATCGATTTTGCAGTTCCGACGATGTTAATAGTCACAAGCGATTTATTGAAGATCATTCTTCTAACTGGTGTATGATCAATGCTGGTCTGCCGCAAGGTGGCGTGTTGTCTCCTCTCTTATTTTCTATTTTTATTTCATCTGTCACTAATCACAGTTTTTCTCTTAATAAGTAATTTAGACAAATAAAACAAATAAGACAATAAAAATAAAAATAAAAAATAATATAAACCCGCACAGAGCCTTGTAAAAAAAATCAGTCTGCCTAATAAAGATATTGAGTCTGCAATTAAGATTACCCATGAAAATACAAGTTATTTAAAATAAACTGACCAAAGCATTGTTTTCTTACAATTATTTATAACTTCAGATTGTAGGAAATAACTGGAGCTTGCTTTAGTAGCACTTATTCACATTCACCACAATTATTTTAGGAAAAATTAGACAAAGCAGCAAAAGATTCTTATATTACTCTTAGTATCACTGACAAACTATAAAACCATCCTCCACCACGTCTGTATGTCTATCTGTTCGCGATAAACTCAGAAACTCCTGACGGAATTTCATGCGGTTTTCATCCAGGGCCGGCCTAAGGCGAAAATTGCAATTGTGCAAGACTCACATTTTATGTCCCTATGGAAACATTATCGAGTTTTATTATCCATAATGATCCTGTGTCGGAAGTGTATACAAAACAAATGCCGCCAGGCTATATGTACGTATTCCTAAAAAAAAAGGTTGTCCGAGATCCACCATCGATGTTTACCCTTGTAGCCTATCCGAATTCCTAAAAAAAAAGGTCGTTCGAGGTCTACCATCGATGATCGATGTTTATCCTTGTAACCTATCCGAATTCCTAAAATAAACAAGGTCGTCCGAGATCAACCATCGACTGCAGCCTATCCAAATACTGTACCAATGTACACTACAATGTATGTACTGTAATACAATCCATATACAATACTTTTCACACAGCGATACGATACTAGCACACTGAATTGATTACTCGAATTCTCGAGGCGCGAGGCGTTGCGTTTTTTTTTTCTCGTCTCTTCTAAAGACTAATTTCTCGAGAATTCTCGAGGTGAGAATTCTCTAGCAGAAACCCTATTTGCGGTGTATTTTGTTAAGGTTCTCTGTAAATTGGTTGAAATATGACAATAATTGTTGAAAATGTCGGAATAAGTCAAGCCGTCTGGGAGCTTTCATCGAAAATGCTTCCAAATCCCTTTGAGATAAAATAAAACAATATATGGTGGTATTACTTCCCTTTTATTGGTCAATAGAAAATTCCAGGATGTATTATGTTATCTTTTAAGGATAGATACTCATTCTAATTTCTTAAAAATAGGTCAGGTACGTCGTTTATGACGACCGTTCTGGTGTAGTGGTGCGAGTAGTTGCCTCAACGCTGCTCGCCCGCCGGGGTGGTTGCGGGTTCCATTCCCGCTCGGGATAGATATTTGTTTTTGTACAAATATTTGTTTTCGGTCTGGGTGTATGTCCTTGTGGGTCTCTCCCCCGTACCTCGGAGAGTACGTAAAGCCGTCGGTCCCGGTTGTTATTATAGACACCTGATAACGATCGTTACCCATTATAAGGAAATTATCCGCCAAACCGCAGTGGAGCAGCGTGGTGGATTAATCTCCAACCCTTCTTCTACATGGAGCAGAGGCCTTCGCTCAGCAGTGGATGATACAGCAGACACAGCATGACACAGGTCATGTACTATGCGATAACTGGAAAGCTATTTATTTATTTATTTTGGGAGGAACAACAGCTGAAAAATACAATTTACAAGATGATATAGAAATAAGAAGCTACCAATAGTTCCCCATTGGTAGTAACAAACTAAGGTCGTATAAAAAAGAAAGCATACGCTACTCATTTAGTCGTAGTAACAAGAACACGTCATATAGATTACAAGATGTGGCTAATGAAATAATGTAAGTAAACAGAGTTAGGTGCAGTTAAACTATAGATACAATTATAAAACTATACAACTAACTAAAGTAAGAATAACTAATTAGGTTCCTTGCACCCGCACAACTAGTGTTAAATAAATCCAAGTAATTTTTTTTAGAATATGCATTAAATTTACTACCCGCTCGCCAGAAAAATGAGTTTTGCTTGTAGTTTGTAGAAACTAGTGGTGTGTGTATTAACGGGTTATTGCGAAAAAGTGTAGTTGGTACTGCTAAGGAGACTTTGGTTAAAAGATCAGGACAATCTATTAAGTTTGTTGTAATTTTTAAAAGATAGATTAAGTTATGAAATTTTTTGGAAAGTTGCAGATAGTTCTTCGAGTAATATGGCTGATTAGATTTAATAAAAAAAAAAATAATAAATTTTCTTTGTATTTTCTCAAGACGTGTGATATATGTGGTGTAATTAGGGTTCCAAACCTCGGAGGCATACTCTAAATGACTTCGGACTAGTGAGCAGTATAATACTTTAATAGGTTTGATTTCACTGAAATCAGCGGAAGCTCGCATCACGAACCCTAAAGTCTTAGATGCTTTAGATATGATACTGTTGATGTGAGTATCATACAGACATTTAGAATCTAGCATTACTCCAATGTCCTTAATAGAGGTAATTTTCTGAAGTATTTGACCTTCTAATGTAATCGCGGATTAAAATATTACTCTTCCTGGTGTACGTTATAACACTACATTTGGAGGCATTTAAGTCGAATAGATTGTTGTGACAATAATTTTCAAGTCTCAGGAGATCAGCTTGTAGATTATCAGCATCATCCACACTTACAACTATGAAAAATATCTTCATATCGTCAGCGAAACAGAGCAGTTGAGACGAATGGAGGCAGGAGTTAACGTCGTTAACAAAAATTACAAACAACAACGGACCAAGCAACGATCCTTGAGGTACTCCACTTGGAATGGTAAACCAACTAGATATATAATTGTTCACAACGACCGCCTGAGAGCGATTATCTATATACGAAGAGAACCATCTATGCAGGTCATCTCTGATACCGGCCTAATCTAATTTGTTTAGGAGGAGTCTGTGGTGTATCCGATTGAATGCTTTACTGTAGTCAGTATAGATTACATCTACCTGAGCGCCATCATCCAAGCAGCCAAAAGAAAGTCATTAAAAAGAACTAAGTTCGAAACAGTTGAGCGACCCTTCAAAAAACCGTGTTGATTGAGACTAAATGACCCTTGAAACCCTGCATAAATCTGAGCATAAACAATTCTCTCAACTAATTTCGCTAAAATGCAGAGTTTTGAGATAGGCCTGTAGTTTATTATTTTTTGTTAATGCCTTTCTTATGAATAGGTGATATATAGGCAGACTTCCATATATTTGGCACAACACACTCTTTGAGGGAACGTTTAACACATTTGCTGCCAGCCACTCGAACCCGAGTAGAGCGCTAGGTGCCGTCTACTCGGATCCGAGTATCTCGCACGTTCCTTTTCCTTAGGCCAGTTAAAAATTGGCGTTCGTGGATAAAAAAATCTCATTTCAATGTGGACATTAAGTGCCATAGAAATGAGAATTTTAATTTGAGATTTTGAAAGGAAAAAAAGAAAAGGAAAAGGAACGTGCGAGATACTCTGATCTGAGTGGACGGCACCTAGCTAATGCACCTAGCTCTACTCGGATCCGTCATCCGAGTGGCCGACTGCGAATGTGTTAAATAGCAGATAAACAGGGAATGCAAGCGATACTGCACATTTTATTTGGAAAACATGCAGGTATTTTATCAGGTTCAGCCGATTTAGAAACATCTAGTTTAAGCAGCATCTTTTCAACTATCTTCGGGCACACCGTTACGCTTGAAATATCGGAGACACAGTGGTTATCGCCGTCTCATCACTCAAGTCAGGAGAGAAAGTGCTAGAAGCGAGGAATGTTGAGCGTAAAAACGAGGAAAAAGCATTATAAACAGCTTCGCCTGTATTAAGCAATTCATTATTGTATTTCAAAATACTTGGCATGGCCGCAGACTTTGTCCTCAATTTATAATACGACCAAAAGTATTTCGGATTTACTGTAATTGAACGTTCAATAGACCGCATGTACTGACTGTAGCATTCTTCCTCCATGGTTTTGGCTCTAGTACGTAGTGTCCGAAAAGATTCTTCGTCAGACCTATTACCATACGTCTTAAGCTTTTTGTAGTACCTATTTAGATTTTTCTTAAGGATACAATCCTTATCAACTTAAATACGTTATTTAATTTAAGCATTTTATACAAATTATGATAATCCTTTACACTGTATAATTTAAGCGAATGATGGGACTCGCTTGATGAACAAACATGTCGGCGCTCAACTAGTTCTACTACCCGTGGGAAGACGGGGTGGGTTGTTATTATATAAATAAATGAATAAATATCTCACACTAAACGAGTTCCAATAGGATAAAATCCTTGTCAGAGGTATGAAAACTCATGAAACACGTGTAACAAACGCTTAGACGACAACATACATCTCTGTGGCCAATAAAAATATTTTTCATGAGCGGAGATCGAAACCACGACCGTTAGCAAAACAGCCAATACATCGTCAATAGATACAACGAACAATTCAACACTACCTCAAAGTCGCAATGTGTAAATATTTACAATATTTTAGTTCATCGTTTGTAATTTGAAGAAACTTCGTTAGTCAGTATTTTTTTATGACTAGTGCTACATGTTTTCGAGATACGAGTACTTGTGTGTTAATTTTTGGAACGAAGTTCCTTACGGAAAGCTTGGAGGAGATAGAGATTTTGTTGCGCGACCGGAATACGGACAGCGGGTGATGCGGGGGGCGAGGGACGCGACCGCCGCCTGCGGCACCACAATGCGACTCCACGTGACACAAGGAGCACCTGCGCCTGCTCGTGCCCGACGCACGCCTCAAGCGACGTTATTTTACAATATTTGCATGGAGCATAGATACTAACTCCATGATTATTATTTTTTTTTTCTAAAATACTAAATTTTCCTTATGAATTTGTATAAAATTTGCCTTTTGGCGAAATATATGGTCGCCGGAGGTAGAGCATGAGGAGGACCTTTGGATTGCGGTTGTTCAGGAAGCATGTGCCAGGATCGAACCGATGAACCTGATCACCATCTCTTCGGAGAACGTAGCTATTGCGGTCCGGCGGGAACCGAACTGGAAAAGTCTGGGGGCTGACGGCGTGCATCACTATTGGCTGAAAGGGTTCTCGGTATGCCATGCGACCCTGGTTTGACAATCACAAGAGGCGATAGAGCGGAGGGTGCTTCCGAACCTCTTCACTACTGGGAACACTCACTTAGTTCCTAAGTCCACCAACACCGCGGACCCTACCAACTACCGCCTCATAACGTCTCTGACTTCTATCTATAAGACACATGTACAAAGGCGATCTTATCGCTAAAAGAGCGATTCTTTCCAGATAACCTTTGGGCAAAGGACACGATATAGTACCAGCGGTTAGGATGTGTACAAATATTTTAAAAAAAGAAATGATAATAATTTTTATAAATACAATAAATAAAATATAATACTATATATGTTTATATATTTAATCATATAATTATACCTATAGGTTTAAAAAAAAACCGAAGTCAAACTCGAGTGCGTTTGAATCTGCTCAATTTGATTTATTATTATTTGACTTGGTAGGTTTAGTGTTCTTTCTTGTATCTTAAGCCATTATTATTTTAAATAAACTAATAAAAGCTTCTGGGTCACAATACAATGATTTTTACACTTACGAGTATATTGCAAGTACCTACTCTCAGAATAAATAGCTAGTCACAAACTCACAATCGCATATCAGTGGCCACTGTTTAGAAAAACGAAGCCGTGGGAAAAAAGATGAGGAAGAAGAGGCAGGAAGATGAGTCACAATCCTTCCTGCGTCCCCCTTGGACCTTGGTGAAGGGCATCAGACTACTGTAACTGTATTTCAGAAGTAATTTGGGTAGATCTTCGGTTTTGCTTCGAAATTCAACTGTAATAGTTTTGTGACAAAGTTCCTTCTAGTTTAAATATTTCTGCCCAACATTTAAATCAATTACATTAAATCAATTGCAACTAAATATTTGCCAATTTTTTTTTTACCAATATGGCTAATTTTATGCCCCTCCAGAACCCTAACTTAACCAGTTTTAAGTGTCAATGTCAAAGTTAAAAGTAAAACGCAAAGAATTTAATAGGTATAAATTCCTTGGTAAAACTTGGTAAAACTTTAAATTAATTAGGGAGTTATCGACTGTCAAATTAATATATAAAATGTAAAATGTATCCAGGTATCTAAATAATATCTAAGTCATAGACGAAGTAAATGTAATATAGGAAAATCTAAGTCACACATTAATAAAGGAATTTAAGGAAAACTGTGAATGATATATGTAAATATATTTTTTGAAGAGCATATTTAAGAAGACTGAAAAGCAATATTCAATAATTATTTATCCAATACAAAAACACATTACTTATTCAAAATATTTCATTAAGTTATACGTTATAGTCAGTATTAACATTCACTAGTGAAATTCACTCTCGTTACTGATTACGTTGTAGAATGAAGGATTTATTTTGGTTTGGTTAAATTTGGTACAATTAAAGAGAATGATTATTTCTAAATTGTTGTCTGCTATAATTTATATTTTCGTTTCGACGGCAACAGTCCTATTAATATTCATCATTAACATCATCATAAATATGAGTTAATAATAAATCAATGTTTGTATACTATAGATA